>JASEVX010000013.1:5176640-5516568 GCA_031761405.1 Serripes groenlandicus
GCTTTCTCACACCAGTATTCCCCACAACACAGCAGCCAGTTGCTAGGAAATAGTGGTGTGCGGAGTATTGGTGTGAAAAGCTAGGAAGCTCATGAGTAGGTGAACAGGCCACCGTGATATGACTGAACAATTGTTGAAAACGGCGCTAAGCCTCAATCAAGTAATGTGTTGAAAACGGCGCTAAGCCTCAATCAATTAATGTGTTGAAAACGGCGCTAAGCCTCAATCAATTAATGTGTTGAAAACGGCGCTAAGCCTCAATCAATTAATGTGTTGAAAACGGCGCTAAGCTTCAATCAATTAATGTGTTGAAAACGGTAGCAAAATGGAAATAAATCAGAAACGAAAAAAGTCTGGTTAATTAGGGAAAGGATTAACGAGGTACTAACCTGGATTGAGTTACCTGGTCTGACACGGGGAGGTTTGTGTGGTCTACTCCAAACGTTTGGCTTGGAAACAAATTTCTACTACACTCTAATAGTAGGTAATATTAGTTTGTAAAAGCGCTTTGAGTGATTGTTTTTTATTAAGCTACTCCCTGAAGCATCCTGAGATTACTAAAACTGAAATTGTTTTTTACGGTGAAGTTGATGAATGATGATTATAATGCTGCAGCTACCTATACTGCTGCCGTTGATGATACTGATGGTGCTGATTTTGTTGCCTATGTCGATGCTGATGCCGATGATGCTGATGATGATGATGATGAAGGTATTGAAACTACTGCTGCTACTACTACTACTGCTGTTTATGTTGATGATGATGATGAAGAAAATGATGATGATTATAATGATGATGATGAAGATGATAGTATATGTATGTACAAATTATGCTTCGTAATATACGCACATAGCTGCAATGGTAACCAAGCATATGGTTCGTTAAACGACAGATGAAGGTAATGATCTAACTACATGTACGCATCTATGAACTGAATCTATGCTATGAATGAAGAAAGAGTGTCTTGTGGTTTTAGAATATTCTGTGACGTACTGCCAAACAATACCGACGCAGATTAGAATTGCATAGATGAACACGCTGATCCGAGTCAACGTTAGTCAAACAACATGCCATATATATGGGAGGTTTCTTTTTGTAGAGCAAGGCGAATTATATGAAATTCTACTAATACAGCTGTCTTCATCAGTTTCAAAGTTTTCATTTGAAAGATGTATTTATTTACAAGGATCTCCTAATTTAACATCCTATTTCCCAATTGATACTGTAAAACATTAATCAATGTATTTTGTGAAATTTCAAATCGTATCACATCGCTTGGAAATTTCATCGCTTAAATTTCATTATTGGCTTATGAATATTTATTATTTTCTATGTCTGACCGGCTGTAAGCTGCTTTGTTTGCTTGAATGATATTTTACATCGCTTTCAGTGACATCATGCCAGTTTTTGAGTAACTTGCCAGTACTTGACAACTTATCCTGACGCGTTGTAGCACTGACTGCAATAGACAGAAGTCACTTCTACCTGTTTAAAGTCGTTTCAATGATAAGACATGGGACTAGCCGTCGTCTTTCCTTCTCGAAGCGAACTCTTAAACAACGGCAAAATCGAGGCGGTGTGTTCCTATTGCTATTGTCTAGCGCGTCGGCATTTGGGGATGATGGGCCAAGGATTGATCCCTGATCGAGTGATAACACAGACATTAAATGTTGTAGGCATGTATTCCTTCATTGGCTATAAGGATCATCATCATCATCAACAACATCATCATCATCATCATCATCAACCTACATCATCATCATCATCATCATCATCATCATCATCATCATCATCATCATCATCATCATCATCATCATCATCATCATCATCATCATCATCATCATCATCATCATCATCACAAACATCGTCGTCGTTGTCATCATCATCATCATTTTCATCAGAAGTAGTATCATTATCATCATCATCATCTTCAACTTAATTAGCGTCATCATCAACAGCAGCTTCATCGACATCATTATCAGCATCATTATCGTTATCAGCATCATCATCATTATCAGAATCATCATAATTATCAGAATCATCATCATTATCAGCATCATCATCATTATCAGAATCATCATAATTATCAGCATCATCATCATTATCATCATCATCATCATTATCTACATCATCATCGTTATCTACATCATCATCATTATCAGAATCATCATCATTATCAGCATCATCATCATTATCAGAATCAACATCATTATCAGAATCATCATCATTATCAGAATCATCATCATTATCTACATCATCATCGTTATCTACATCATCATCATTATCAGAATCATCATCATTATCAGCATCATCATCATTATCAGAATCATCATCATTATCTACATCATCATCGTTATCTACATCATCATCATTATCAGAATCATCATCATCAGAATCATCATCATTATCAGCATCATCATCATTATCAGAATCATCATCATTATCAACACCATCATCATTATCAGAATCATCATCATTATCAGCATCAGCATCATTATTAGAATCATCATCATTATCTACATCATCATCATCATTATCTACATCATCATCATTATCAGCATCATCATCATTATCTACATCATCATCGTTATCTACATCATCATCGTTATCTACATCATCATCATTATCAGAATCAGAATCATCATCATCATCATTATCAGAATCAGAATCATTATCTACATCATCATCATTATCTACATGAACATCATTATCTACATCATCATCATTATCAGAATCATAATCATTATCAGCATCATCATCATTATCAGAATCATCATCATCATCATCATTATCAGAATCATCATCATTATCAGAATCATCATCATTATCAGCATCATCATCATTATCAGAATCATCATCATTATCTACATCATCATCGTTATCTACATCATCATCATTATCAGAATCATCATCATTATCAGAATCATCAGCATCATCATCATTATCAGAATCATCATCATTATCTACATCATCATCATTATCTACATTATCATCATCATCATCATCATTATCAGAATCAGCAACATCATCATCATTATCTACATCATCAGCATCATCATCATTATCTACATCATCATCATTATCAGCATCATCATCATTATCAGAATCATCATCATTATCTACATCATCATCGTTATCTACATCATCATCATTATCAGAATCATCATCATTATCAGAATCATCATCATCATCATCATCATCAGAATCATCATCATTATCTACATCATCATCATTATCTACATGAACATCATTATCATCATCATCATCATCATCATTATCAGAATCAGCAACATCATCATCATTATCTACATCATCATCATTATCAGCATCATCATCATTATCTACATCATCATTATCATTATCAGCATCATCATCATTATCAGAATCATCATCAACAGCAAACACAATCATTATCATCACCATCATCTTCAACTTAATTAGCGTCATAATCAACAGCAGCTTCATCGACATCATTATTATCATTATCAACATCATTATCGTTTACATCATTATTATCATCATCATCATTATCTACATCATCAACATCATTATCTACACCATCATCATCATTATCGACATCATCATCATCATCATCATCATCATCATTATCTACATCATCATCATCAACAGAAAACACAATCATCATCATCATCATAATCAAGAATGTAAAATTAGTTTTTTCTTATTTACTAAAGGTTATATTGACATGCCCCCCTTCTATAAATATCTATCATTCTTTAAGTCGACCACAATCTGAAGTGTCATCTCTAGTGGTTTTTGTTTCAACCCCGATGATAAGATAGATCAAGTGTCGTCAGCTTTTAAACTATCTTTAAAAAATGCTGTAAAAGTTACGACAACTGAAAATATAACTTTCGATACAGTGTTAAACTCATCGTGGCAAATGGAGACAAGAGCTTTTGTTGTTGCAATTTACCCCTTTTCCAACATCGTTTAATAAAATTAATATTTTTAGAGTGTTCTAGAGTTGTCTGAAGCAGGTTAAGGGTTAACTCTTAACGTGGTGTAGACACATTGATAAATAAAAGTATTTCTTTAAAACTACGATAACAAAATGCAAATTAAAACAAAAAAAACAAAAAAACATCGTCTTTTGTTCTAGAATGGTACACTTTGTAATGAATTTTATTAAAGAAATATTACACTTCTCTGTTGAATTAAGTCTAAGGTTATATTGAATGTATTTTTTTCTGCACAAACGGTAATATGTTTTACTAGTAACCAGAGCGCTAGAAAAGGGGAGTTTTGTTCGTTCTAAAATCCTTATTTGACCCTCTAACTCTATGTTGTGGGTACTTAAAAGAAATCGTCTCATTGAGAAGATACTCAAACAATCATAGGGATTGGTTGGATGATATGAGATATTGTGGGTAAAAGAGCTTCATATATTCCTCATTATCATGACCACTGCTGAGTAGTAATGGTACATTTAGATAAAGGGTTATTTTTCATCCGAAAGTCATCAACATAGTTGTGATCTAGAGTAATAACATTATAGCCGCGTCAAACGACTTCTTGTCTTAACTGTGCGAACAAAAACTATTTTGAACCCATGCATCCCCAAAGCTTCACAAGATGTTCAGCAGTTGTATTAAGGCTTAAAAGCGCCTGCCGTGAAACGGTGACTATATTCAATGAACCCGTCAGTGAGAAAAGGTACATGTTGGCATTTCTGTGTTGTGTAGGTTTACATCAGCCTGTCCGTGTGTTCCGTTTTATCAGAATCTACACAAGTCGAGAGAAGCTTCTATGAAGCTGGTGTTGGTAAAACGTAAACAGTGTGGATCTTGATCAGATTGTACGAATGCGCAGGCTGATCTAGATCTACACTGTTCACAAGCTTCAACGTGTACCTTTTCGAATGGACCGGTTCTTCTGTTGTCTATTCATTGTTGTTTTGATGAACGTACATATCTCAATGCCTGGGAAAATTATGGATGCGTTGTTTTAAATGCGTTAGTTGTGTTAATTGCTAGATAGTTCAACCCTTCACTCCATACAAGGGTCCATGTATATGACGCATCAATATAATACGATTTGTTGAAAATAGTGTGTCAAAAAGAGGAACTTATTGATAAAGAACAATGTCTCTTTTGCCACAATATATTCAACTATGTTCAATAAGTGCTCGTTCAGTTATAGATACTTACCATAGTATGAGCCGGTTCACAAGAAAACCAACAGTATGGCCTCTGCGTAATGTATCAATCCAGATCAGTCTGCGCAGTCCGCGCAGACTGATCCGGACCGATACATTCCGTCTCAGGGGAATAGAGGTATAGAATAACGATTCCTGAAACAGAAAAACAACAGGAGGCGAAAAGTGCCTATCCGGGTAAGCCTGTGCGGCATGCTTAGGCTGATCTGGATCGATACTTTACGCAGTCCACAATGTTGGTTTTCTCGCTGGACGACTCATATACTTTTACTTATATGCTCAATGGAGTCTACAGCAGATACATGTTTGTCACTCGCGGGAAAATATTAAGACATCCCTCGTCATCGAATAAATGACGAATTGTCTTCCTAGTGCTACTTGACTGTTTTGATACTTAACTTTCTGTACGCAATGATTTGTGATAAGATGTACACATCAACCATTCTTGTGAATTAAATTAGACTGTCCTGAAATGTGTACACGTCTAATTAGCACGGATAGTTTTGTCGTGACGTCAAGGCATGCTGTTGGAATGCCAAGCGATATCGTGTTGTACTAAGTGGGAATCAAACATATTTTGTACAAATAAATTTAAAATAACAATGGTTTGTGGAAATAAAGGCAAATATGCCACGTGACGTCGTTTTAAGATATTAAGTGAAATGCAATCATATTTTGAGATAATATGTTTACCTTACCATTACTTTGTGAGGAAAAGGGCAAATTGCAAGCGACATGGTTTAGTATTACGTGGAAATCAAACCTATTTTGAAGGAATACATGTGTAAAAACAATGAGAAAACTGATGATGATTACAATATTCGAGAAAATAATTACATTGTCATGCAGACGGGATAGCGGCCATACCACGTTATTGGAAGAGGACAAGGTAACGCCCCCTTTTTTCCGTCTGACTTAGTAGGGATCATTTATTTGTCCGTCGCTCCGTTTGTCTTTTAAGCTGTAATTCAGTGTCTTATTTGCAGGTTTAACGCCGTTTTCAATAATTGTTCAGCGTATCACGGCGGCCAGTTCACCTACCCTTGTATGTCCTGATTTTCTCAGACCAGTTCACCACACATTAATATTTCAAAGCAACTGGCTACTTTTCCACATAGACTGTTAAGCCATTGTAGGAGCACGCATGGCTCTTATCACATTGACTTTTGTCAAACGTCGGGAGGATGGTTGGCAGAGCTGGGTTTTAACTCACAGCCTCTGGATTGACAGCCTATGTCGCTACCGACTTGGCCACAGGAAAACGAGACACATGTGTTCCTTCAACATTATTGTTTGCATTGCCAATATATCATACATTTTTTCAAATCGATTCCAACCTATAGAAGGGACAATTCCGTTTCATGCTACAAGTCGTCCAAAAGCGCTTTTAGTCCAGCCAAGTCAATTGATAAAGATTTGATGAAATGATTACGTTGAGGAAAATGTTGGTTATTCATTTAAAATGATAAGATAATGTTCGGCTCTTCAGAACAACGTAAAAGCTTGGGGAAAAAGTGTATGTCTTTAACAGAATAAAACAGACAAACAAATAAATGTGTTTCCTACAAACACTAAATTGAAAGGCATCATAATTTGTATTAGCCCTTTCCTAAATATAAAACATCTGTAGCAGACGACTTTGAACATTTAGTAAACAAATGGAAATGTTCTATAAACGAAAGTGCAAGTACTGAATAATTGTGAGCAGTTTCTCATTCAGTTACAATATTTCCATAAGTCGTCTAATGTAGGGACACCAGAAAGCGTTCGTATGGGGAAAATGTTTAATCCTGCCAAACTAAATGCTACGTGTTCGTAAAAAGTTACATCTTTGGTTGTTCTGAGCGTAGGTGACAATGAATGCCCTGGCGAAACTGTGGTATTGTCTTAACAAGAGAGACGCATTCTGCAGCAGATGGCGTTTAAAAACATCGTCGCAAAATGAGTAATTGCTCCTTTTGTCACAATGTTTTCAACACTATTCTATAACTATACTTTCATTTAGAGAAATAATTCATATTCAAGCCTAGATTATTTAAATGCGTCTGCTGCAGATTTGTTGTACGTGGGGAAGGGGCAAACGGCCTTTTGAAAACATGTCAACAAAAGAAGAAATTGCTCAAAAATGAGCAAGTTCTCCTTTTGTCACCATGTTTTCAACTCTATTCAATCATTGAACTTTCATTTTAAGGGAGCTTCAATTTGTGTTCGTGAATGCTTTCGAAGTCGTCTGTTGCAGATCTGTTTTACGTGGGGAAGGGTTAACACAGTATTTTGATGTTTGAACTAAATAATGAAATTGTTCGTGGTCGGTAAAGGAAGTACGTTCAAAGGTTCTTCACCCACCCACACATTGTGTAGTGGTTCTAACGCCCATTATTAATTATTTTACACTTACACACGAGTGTTGACGCCTCTGCAGCAGTCTAGCTCCTTCATACTCGATACAATTCAAAACAATAGAATACAATATACTTTATTGCATAAAACACATATAGCAAGTTACAACAAAATCATTACAAAAATCAATTGATTTTCCGAATTGTATTCTTTACGTCAATTACATTGTACTTGTAGAAATTTAGGAAACATTGCAGCAGAAATACCATAAACAGAACAGAATAGAACAGACATTTTATTTTCAACTTAAGCATAAACAGCTCATGTTTGATATTCAAAAATATTGCCTACATACAGAAATGGTTAAGACAATGAAAAAGTTGAGAAATAATACTTAAATAAGTTTAAATTAAATAAGTTTAAAATCAAGTTTATATGCATATGTATAAATACACATATATACACAAGCAATTGTATATATATATATATATATACATATACCCATACACATACTTACATACTCTATGAAGGATGATATAATTACTGAAAAAAGTTTGAAAACATTGTGACAAAAGGAGAAATTGCTCGTTTTGAGCAATTACTACTTTTGTTGCAATGTTTTCATAAGGCGTCTGATGCAGAGGCATCAGCAAGCGTTTATATGTGGGAAAGGTTTAAACAACGTTAAACGGTATAGTAATCCCATCTTGAAAGAATCTTACGGGTAAGAAACATGTTGAAATGAAGCAGACCTTGATCCCTTTGGGAGATAGTAAATTTGACTTTGATCTATAGATCAGTAAATCCTAGCTACCATATCTTTACATCTACCTATCCAAGTGTTTTTATGAGTTATTCCATAGACTATCGGAGGTAAATATGACTTGTGGAATAAAGACTTCAGTGGTCTCACGATATGTCGAAGTCGAATGGGATCCAAAGATATTTTCGACGTGTTCAAGTGATCTGTAGTATTTGGTATGACCTGGCCGAGGATCGAACCCGCAACATCTCACACCCGCGGTGGACGCTCTAACGCTCTACCACTACATGCCGAGCCCCGGTAGCGACGCGGGCTGTCAATTTAAGGGTTGTGTGTTCGAATCCCGGCTCGGCCAACTTTCTTTCAGACTATTGACAAAAGTCAATGCGCCATGCGTCATTCGTCTTCCACCAATGGGCTAAGTCTATGTGGAAAAGCACCCAGTTGTTTGGGAAGATTGTTGTGTGGAGTACTGGTCTGAGAAAACCAGAAAATGCATGAGTAGGTGAACTGGCCGCCGTGATATAACTGAGAAATTGTTAAAAACGGCGTTAAACCCCAATCAATCAATCAAATCTACCACTACACCACCGAGTCGACTTTAAAAATGGTAGTTTTTTATTACCTTCATTGGCGCTCAACGTTGTGGTGTTTGCGTTACGACTAACTGGCTGGTATCTGGATAAATGGACCAGTAGTACTGGTAACTAACCCCGGAAACACCGTGATATAACTAACTGGCTGGTGTCAGGATAAATGGACCAGTAGTACTGGTAACTAACCCCGGAAACACCGTGATATAACTAACTGGCTGGTGTCAGGATAAATGGACCAGTAGTACTGGTAACTAACCCCGGAAACACCGTGATATAACTAACTGGCTGGTATCTGGATAAATGGACCAGTAGTACTGGTAACTAACCCCGGAAACACCGTGATATAACTAACTGGCTGGTATCTGGATAAATGGACCAGTAGTACTGGTAACTAACCCCGGAAACACCGTGATATAACTAACTGGCTGGTATCTGGATAAATGGACCAGTAGTACTGGTAACTAACCCCGGAAACACCGTGATATAACTAACTGGCTGGTGTCAGGATAAATGGACCAGTAGTACTGGTAACTAACCCCGGAAACACCGTGATATAACTAACTGGCTGGTATCTGGATAAATGGACCAGTAGTACTGGTAACTAACCCCGGAAAAACCGTGATATAACTAACTGGCTGGTATCCGGATAAATGGACCAGTAGTACTGGTAACTAACCCCGGAAACACCGTGATATAACTAACTGGCTGGTATCCGGATAAATGGACCAGTAGTACTGGTAACTAACCCCGGAAACACCGTGATATAACTAACTGGCTGGTATCTGGATAAGTGGACCAGTAGTACTGGTAACTAACCCCGGAAACACCGTGATATAACTAACTGGCTGGTATCTGGATAAATGGACCAGTAGTACTGGTAACTAACCCCGGAAACACCGTGATATAACTAACTGGCTGGTATCTGGATAAATGGACCAGTAGTACTGGTAACTAACCCCGGAAACACCGTGATATAACTAACTGGCTGGTATCTGGATAAATGGACCAGTAGTACTGGTAACTAACCCCGGAAACACCGTGATATAACTAACTGGCTGGTATCTGGATAAATGGACCAGTAGTACTGGTAACTAACCCCGGAAACACCGTGATATAACTAACTGGCTGGTATCTGGATAAATGGACCAGTAGTACTGGTAACTAACCCCGGAAACACCGTGATATAACTAACTGGCTGGTATCTGGATAAATGGACCAGTAGTACTGGTAACTAACCCCGGAAACACCGTGATATAACTAACTGGCTGGTATCTGGATAAATGGACCAGTAGTACTGGTAACTAACCCCGGAAACACCGTGATATAACTAACTGGCTGGTATCTGGATAAATGGACCAGTAGTACTGGTAACTAACCCCGGAAACACCGTGATATAACTAACTGGCTGGTATCTGGATAAGTGGACCAGTAGTACTGGTAACTAACCCCGGAAACACCGTGATATAACTAACTGGCTGGTATCTGGATAAATGGACCAGTAGTACTGGTAACTTACCCAGGAAACACCGTGATATAACTAACTGGCTGGTATCTGGATAAATGGACCAGTAGTACAGGTAACTTACCCAGGAAACACCGTGATATAACTGCTCTCAGGATAAATGGACCATTAGTACTGGTAACTAACCCAGGAAACGCCGTGATATAACTGAACAAATATTGAAACCCGCGTTAAACACCAAACAATCGACTCGAAACTGATTTGAAAAGAATGTGTGTCTAATAAATACGAATTAATTTCCGTTTTCTTATGTTGTTGTTGTCTGTAAACAATTGTTTCAAAAAAACATCTCTTAAATCGCTTGACCAACTTCGATGAAACGTCACAGGAATGTTGTTTGGGTGATGCCCTTTCCAAATGTTCAAAGAAATTAATTCCATGCACCCGAAAGAAAAATCTTTAAATATCCTCTTGAGAAAAACGGCAAGGTCTAGAGCTTAACTGTTTGGTGTGTATCATTATCTAGTGGTCCTCTATCAGGATTTTGTCTATCGTGTCACCATTTTTACATAGAGATATACAGGGACACTTTGAAAATCTTTTTGTATGAAACAGAGGGGGCAATAGCTTAGATATTTGGTATGTAGAATTGTATAGTGGTCCTCTACCAAGTTTGAGTAGGTTGCATTAATATAGATTTTCTTTCAAGTATTCATCACCATCTTCATCATTGTTTTGCTCACATTCATTTCTCACTTCAGTCCTAATTGACCTCTTCGTGTTGCAGTGCCGTAAAACCCAACTAATTTATTTCGGAACAAAATGAAAATGATATCAATTTCACTCGGGTAAACGATTTAGGGCTATTTTGGCCCTCTTGTTATTATTATATCTTAATTAACAATTACTTAGGCTTCATCGTTACCATAACTAATAAACACAACAGTTTTGCTGGAACCAGCTATTACATATTATTGATTACATACCTGATACCTTGGAAACGGTAAATCACTCTTGTTTTCTCCTGTCTGGATAGTCAACGAGTTCTGGTCTCGAATTCGTGTGGGGTAGTCCAAATGTTTATCCCTCAATCAAATCGAACTCGGGACCTATGCATAAGGAAACCGGAGCTTTAATTATCACCAGAAAGAAAATGTTTAGCCGAACCTGTCCAGTTTACCAATCAATGATTTGGACGACTTTGTTCCAGGAAAGGTCTTTCTTTTGGGCCGACCTCTCGGAAACCCTAATATATGTGACTGGTGAAGATAAGGGACTTTCTGGGCAACACGTACAATCTAGTATAAATGTTCTATGTAATTTTTCAAAAGTTTCTTAAAACCTTCTGGCAATAATTTGCGATAAGTGCAGCGCGAGATTAATTAAATTAATATCTATTTTAATTTATATGATGGAGTCAATACAATACAAAATACAATATAATATTTCATTTCGATGCTGGCTGGGTATGTTCATACTACATAAATGACAATATATATAATATGTCGCGATCATAGGGCAACAAAAGGCGAACTAATAAGAATACTATCAGAAAGAAATAGAGAGTACGAGTAAAGGCGATGTAAATTTATAAGTGGTTGCTCATTGTCTTAATAAGAAGACAATTTAACCCTTCCCATTGTGTATGGTATTCATTTAACTCTTTCAGCGCCGTAGTGTTTAAAGTAGACTCGTCCATGTTTAAAATCGGGCGTCTCCATTTATCTTGTAATAATACTTTTAGAATATTTGTATGACTAAAAGGTAAACAATGCAGATTTCAGGTGAGGCAGCTCGTTACGAGCTGACTCACCTGAATCTGTATTGTTTGCAAAAACCTCAATATTTGCCTTTGGCGCTGAACGAGTTAATCAGTAGTGGAAATATAATTGACACAATACACATTCGTTTTTAAATCATGAAAACAGATTTACAAGGCATAGTGTTTCTTTGCCACTACGTGTATGCTGTTTTATATGGGCTTCTTTCCAGAAAAACCCAATCACGGCACATTAACGAACAGTGTAGATTGAAGTCACATAGTCAGTATCTTGATCTACACTGTTCAAAAACGCTCCGATGTTAATTCCCCCAGACAAAGAGACTCGTGTTATGTAATGTATGATAGACTTACCCCAAACACGATAAAATGGCCTAATAAAACGTACACTCATAAATACAATAGCCAAATCAATCAATCCCATTAAAGCTTCCTAGTCGTGTACTCGGTGTGTTACGCCTCTGATAAACGCCTATTTATTTCAACAGTAATCTGATAAAAGGGGAATCTGACTTAAGAGAATAACGTATAAGACAAAACAGCGAATCTTTTTCGGAAAAGGGTACAAGGATGTATCTATTTAACATGCAATTGTAAGGAACATTTGTGTATTGTTGGTATATTTATAATTTTAACGAATTCCTTAAAAGTCCAATTTTATTTTTATTAAATATAGTATATTTAATTGTTAAATAGATACATCCTTGTCTATTTAAACACATACATATTTAGATAATAAAATATATACATGGTGAGGTAAAACGTTATTGCATAACAATGGCCTATTACCGCTCTTTGTCTATAACAAGCACACTTTGATGGTTCAAGCATATCTCTACTCACTTCATAAGTGCACGTAGTCTATTTTACCCTTTCCAAGATACAACAACTATGAAACAGAAGCGACAATAAAAGTATAAATTAGAAAGTATTTCTAATTGAAAGTTTTATTTTATTGAAAGAAGCTGAAGACATAATGAGCATTTGTTTCCTTGGCCGAGTGCAAGGGTAAACAACCCTAAAGAACCATTTGTTTCCTTGGCCGAGTGCAAGGGTAAACAACCCCAAAGAACCATTTGTTTCCCCTTTTTGTAACATTTATTTTCAAAGTCGTCGGCTACAGATAAGTTAACCCTTTCCCTCATATAGACGCTTTCTGACGCCTCTGCAGCAGATGGCTATTTAATAACATAGTGACAAAAGAAGAAATTGCACAAAACGTGCAATTTCTCCTTTTGCCACAATGGTTTCCACTTTTTGTCATAGGTTATCCGTTCAATTATGGAGATTTTCTATGTTTTGACAAAATATGTTCAAAGTCGTCTGCTGCAGAATTGTCGTATGAGGGAAAGGGTTAAAGTGCATGTAGAAAGGGGTTAACGTTACATATTTGTACATATTTCCTAGCAGTCAACGCGAGAACAATTTCAGTATCAGTTCATAAAAACGCAAGTTGATGTAGATCTAAAATACGTATATAACCTTTTATATGAGGAAAGGTGAAAGTTTACATTTCTGATCAGTGTAGGTTCAGAGCATCCTAGCAATCGGCCCAGGCTTATAAGAACCTACCCAAATTGAGAGGAGCTTCTAACAAGCGTTTGTAATTAATTTGCAAACAGTGTATGTCGGATGCATAAACTGATCTGGATCTTCACTATTCACAAACGCCAGTATTCTTTCCCATGTACTGGCTATTGTAGAACGATGTATGATTGTTCGATTCTGATTTATGCGTTAACCATGTAGACTAAAATGAAATATAACCGACGTAGGGCATGTCAGGAACAAACACGCTGTAATGTAACTGCAATACAATTGAAAACGGTGCAAACACCCGGATAAAATGTCAAAATACGCCAAATACACCCGCGGCCGGGTTGATTAAGCAAAATAGTCCCTAAAAATAACCTTTGTTTGCGTAGAAATAAGTGAATACCTTCACCAGAAATGCATTGAATATATGACAATGTCTTTAAATTCATTATGTGTATGTACAGGTTTGATTCGATCATTTATAGCATGTTGAACTTGTTTGAAAGTGAAAGTAGAGTCCGTAGAAACCCGGTTTTAACCCAGCCCGGTAACTATCTTCGCGGGCTGAATTATTTCATGTATAATACTTGACCCCCTTTTGTTTGTTAAATATGTTAAAGCTAAGAGATTACTCTGTTCAATGATAGAGGGTGTAATACTTGTGAAAAGTTTAACAAGTCCGATAATTCATGGTTGAAACTTGTTGATTTACATGGAAACACAGAAGGAAACTTGTAGATTTACATGAAAACACAGAAGGAAATGAATTGGTGTAATGTGACCAAATCTCATTAACTCTTTCAGGGCCGAATTGTTTAAAGTAGACTCTTCTATGTTCAAAAACGGGTGTGTCCATTTCTCAATTTATGAAGGTTTTGGACTATTTTGGTAACTAAAAGGCAAGCTATGCTGATTTCAGGTGAGACAGCATGTTACGAGCTGACTCACCTGAAATCAGCATTGTTTGCAAAAACCACAATATTGCCTTTGACGCTGAAAGAGTTAAAACCTAAACTAGCCCGCTCGTATATACGTATAACGAAGATTTTTGGTCTGATTTGAATGAGATTGGATGTGACCTAGATAGAAATAAATAAAAGTTCCGAAGGTCGGTTTTAGTGTGGCGCGGCCAATCGATGTCATGTAGACGCATACACAATGCATTTGACTGATAACGAGGATCCGGTGGAAACCATCCGGAAAATGGTCCTCGTCTGAACGTTATCGTGCTTCTATCAAATACCTTATTCGAGTTGCTACGGAGAATATTAGTAAACCCTTCTCGCCAAACAGATGATATCTGGCGCCCTCTGTCGCGGACGTGTTTTGTCGAATTTTGAAAACATTGTAGCGAAAGGACATATTGTTTATTAAGATAAGCGATTTTAACTTTGGTCATCTTTATTCAAAATATATTTTATCATTTATACTGAAGAGTTTCCCCATGTTTGTTTGCCATAATGTTTTTCAATGCGTCCGCTGCCAGTATGTTGTTTGTGGGGTTAAAAGGGTTTACTTTGTTTACGGTGAAAAGGAAAATATGAGTCAAGTCCGTCGACTTTGCATCTTTTAAAATGCATATCCGTCTTGACATGAATTTTACCCTTTTCCACATATAACTAATCTTCTTCAGACGACTCATGAAATTATCTAGGTAAAATGTAAAATATTTCTAGGTAAAATGTAAAATATTTCTAGGTAAAATGTAAAATATTTCTAGGTAAAATGTAAAATATTTCTAGGCAAAATGTAAAATCTTTCTATAAATGATAATTTGAATATTGAAAAGAATTGAACAGGTTGTGACAAAGCGAGAAATTGCTAAACATAAGAAATGTCTCCTTTCTACACAATGTTTTCAAAAGATGTCTCCTGCAGAGGCGGCATAAAGCGTCTGTATGTGGGAATGGGTTTATTCATATTTGAGTACAATAAATGAAACTAAGCTTCTAGCTCTTTAGGAGGTAACGTTACGTCAAATAAATTACTTCTGTGTTTCCATGGAAATCAATCAGTTTCAACCATTTGTTTAGCGTTTTACAGGTAGAACACCCCATAGTATCGAACAGAGTTACCCCTAAGCTATGAAATAATCCAAAGCAAATGGGAGTTGGGTCATGTATTATGCAAGAAAGAATTCACCAAAAGAAGATGGTTACTATAATTCTGAACGAAATAGGGCTGGGACAAAACTGTTTTTTCACACACTCTACTTTCACTTTCAAGCAAAGTCAAAATACCAAAAATGGTCACATCAAACATTTCCGTTGCATCCTTTACATATTTACAATAAATATAAACTTAATGTCCTATATGTAATGTATTCCTGTGAATGTATACAGTAACACATGTGTTTATGGTCTATTTGGCTATTTGGTAGATCAGCATAGCCGCGTACTCTGACCTTTTCTAGATGCATTTCGGTCTGTAAAGCATATAGGCAAACAGTGAAGACTTAGGTTCGCTGATGCAATAAGACCCCAAGTCGCATGGCGTGGATTATATATGATTATTTCAACTACTTTAATATGTTAACAGCGTTTCGATTCAAACACGCCGGAAATGGCCCCTAACCAAATATGTTATCATGGTAGCATCGCATACTTTTAGTCCCCATCTCTTTAACACCCTAAGGGTTGCGGTGATATCATAACGATTTATGCGCTAGTATCAGGATAACCCTGCCGAGTCCTGATAGCTCAGTCAGTAGCGACGCGGGTTGTCTATTCAGGGGTTGTGAGTTCGAAAACCAGCTTGGCCAACATCCTTTCCGACGTTTTAAAAATGTCACTGTGACAAGCGCTATTCGGTCTCCCAGCAATAGGTTAACAGTCTCTGTGGAGAAGTAGGGCGTTAACCCCAATCAAACAATCAATCAATCAACCAACCAATCAATCAATCAATCAACAACTCAATCAATCAATCAATCAATCAACCAATCACCAATCAACCAATCAATCAACCAATCAATCAACCAATCATCCAATCAGGATAAGCTTAACGACAGTACTGGTATGTACCCATGAAACGCGGTGATATAACTGAACAACTTTTGAAAGCGGCGTAAAGCACCAGACAAACAAAGACAAACACAGACAAACAAAGACAAACAAACACACGTGCTGATTTGAGCGACGTCACGCAAATACCCACATTCCGTACTTTGCGGTTAGTGGATATATAGAACAGCCTACGCCTCTGTATAGACTGGTCAATACCTTATTCGATCATAATGTATCCGTATACGCACCGGGTCCCGTTTGAAGAACGGATTTAAACATAACACTAACTGCAGTCGAACTTGTGCTAAAACCATTTTGGATTGGAAATTCACTGTCTATAGCAACCACACGTTTATTTTCCCAAATACTCATCTTCTGCGTAAACGACACTGTAAATAGAGAACATATTTGAACAAATACCAGATTATTGACGACCCATATGTGGTTTTTATACTCAAGTGCCTTTGTAGTGATATTCTAATTAACTCGAACCATAGTCTCTCGCGTAAGTCTTTTGTTTACGAAATGTACCACATTTAAAACTATTTGACAAAATGTAATCTTCGTAGAAAGCCAGAAGACACATGGGCAGGTGAACTGGCCGCCATGAAGCAATGTTGAAAAAGACGTTAAACCTCAACCAATAAATCACTCACTCTTGAAAAGTACATTGTTTGTGATTGTATGTGCAAACGGATGGTTAAGGCTCTGACATCATTGTACGGATGCACAGGCTCGAGTCCTGAGTTATATTGTTGGTGTTCTGACTGCAAGTGGACGGCTACATCCCTGAGACCTAACTATTCGCTGAGACACCAGGACATTCTCTTACGATGCATCAAGACCCTTTAAGGCATGGACAAGGTTAACCGCATGGCATTTGTTAAAGAGTTTATAGTCAAATAAGCTCGCGCATATTATCTCTGAGAAAGTCGTCAGTTCGTCTGTCAATCCTGACTGACAAAAATACCTTTGGACTGACAAACATTTTGCAATCGTTGGTTGAACAATGAAATAAATAGAGATAAAAAATGAGCTTTCGGACTGACAGGTTTCAAAAGATTTCGTGAACACACTTATCAAGATTAACACTGTTCACACACCTTCTGTCGATTCTAATAATAGGTGTACAGGCGATCTAAGCATACGCCTTTCGTATATGTAACGTGTACCCTTTTCCCATGGACAGGATATCTTATATGTCACAACAACCGTTGAAGGACCAAATTGACCGTGTATACACTGTACGAGTTTATATGTATATATATGTATAAGTACTGTTTTGAATGAATGTATGAATGAATGGGATATCTCATTTCATTACTTACAACATCCACTTATATAAATTAATTAAAATAATAACACAAAACTGTTGACACTCGTTCTAGTTCGTGATGGTGCGTTATACACTAGGTTTCATTTCTATCGAAATTCAGTGATTTTGATATTTAATAGAATTATTTCTATTGTTCGTTAATTTGAAAATTTACATAATGGTTTCGCTATATCGTGATATTGATATTTCACAGAAGTTATGCGATAAATCGTGATATTGAGGTTTGCCCAGTTAATCGTAATGCGGACGCTCTAGCAGAACCACCCTGGCGATGGTAGTTTGAAGACTGGTTTCGATAGATCGTGATATTGTTATTGACAGACTTGATATTTATATTTAACTGTATTGTATTGTGATATGAGTCGAAAGTATTGCGATTAACGGTGATTTTGATATTTGACAACATTTGGATATACAATGATATTATTTTTTACATAAAAAGTTCGATAAACCTTATTAAGGATAGGGTATTTGCCATTATATCTTCAATATACCATGCATTTGACAATTTAACAGCAAATAGTCGATTTTGATTATTATTATGTTTTATCATTATAGTTATCATTTTCATAATAATGGTTAAAACATTGCTTTTCAATGTCATTACCATTCACAGAAAACCTCGGTAAAAATACAACATGAACGTATTGATCATTTCGGTAATATTATAATGTTAGATAAATGTGGCTCTAGATGAAAAATAGTATGCCTTTACTAAAGGGTATCTATTTTCACTTGATTGATTGATCATAACAATTTTTGTTATTCGTGTATACATAAACACACGTGTATGAACTGATTTCAACATAGTCGCGTGCAATATGGTTTTAAAGTGCTTAACTCTTTCTGCGCTAGAGGCAATATTGAGGTCTCTGTAAACAATACAGATTCAGGTGAGTCGGCCCGTAACGAGCTGTCTCACCTGAAAACAGCATTGTTTGCCTTTTACTTATAAACATATTCCAAACTCTTATTACAAGAGAGATGGAGACGCCCGATTGTGAACATGGAAGAGTCTTCTTTAAACAATTAGGCGCTGAAAGAGTTAAAGGAAGCTGTGTATGAAATCAAGCGCGAATGACATCAGTCGTACTATTTTTACTATGAGCTGTCAAGTGACAGCTTAAAACATCCGGCTACCGCGATCAACATGTAGTTTGGAAAGGATTTAATTGGTTAAGGTTAATCTTCACTTTCAATATTATAATTTAAACAACTTAAGAAGTATGACACAATCTTTGATATGTGTTTGTATCTATGAATGTTCGCTTCTCAGTGGATTTATATTTGCGCCGTGCTTCAGGAATACAATACACCCTTAGGATATGTGTGACAAGTTGGATGAGATTATACCCGAGTATCCACGATATCTGATCTGATTTAAATACACATCATCCGTAAGAAGTTTCTTATAATATCATATGACTGATTGGTGAACCATTACAGGCGGACCAAAAAATGCACAAATGCGCTGGTTGATCTAGAGATACCACGTGTAGCTAATGCGTCACGGTGTTTTCCTCTTCTCATACCGTCTTGGATTAATATATATTTAGACGGTGCTCTGAGAGGTCCAACCGATAGTCATTGCCACCAGTGTATACCCGGATCAACGAGCCCATACACACAGGCTGAACTGTCTCTGCTGTGTTCGCCAAGGAGACATAGAAGATATTAAGAAACCAGTATTCATTGTAATAATTACTCCAAGGTTGCTTTTAGCAGAGCATAGCTCTTTTGTTTTATCAAGTGTTCACGTGACACTAAACCGCCTCGGTGGTGTAGGGGTAGAGCCTCTGCATCGGGCGCGGGTTTGATCTCCGCCCGGGTTATACCAAATACTTTAAACATTGTAATATTCAGGGTTTCAAGGTTTGCATAACGACTGACTGGCTGGTGTCAGGATAAATGAACCCGTAGTATTGATAACTTACCCAGGAAACGCCGTGATATTTCTGAACAAATGTTGAAAGCGGCGTAAAACACCAAACAATCAATAATTCAAGTGAAAACAAATACCCTTTAGTACAGGCATACTATTGTTCATCTAGAGCCACATTGATCTAACATTATAATATTACCGATATTTATACTGCGATGTGCTTGTTATATATACATTAACATACAAAAGCAATGAGTTATTTGCTGTAACAAATGTTATTAGACACCGTGTGTTGTGAGACATGAACTTGGACATAGCGATTGGTCAGTAATGTCCTTGAAGGAGACATCATTTACTTACCAGCCTGATAGCGATGTATTAGGACTTATATCGGACAGAAAGAAGAGGACTTCATTCAAAAGATTGTCTCTCTCTAGGACATCGTCACGTGGAAGCAGCAAGGTAATTGAAATAATATCACAGGCAGAATTGACCTTTCAGAGAGGCTTAAAGTGAACTTCTTTCTTTTATTTCAATAAGTTTGGCTTTACCTAACAAAATTGGCCGAAATGCGGTATCTGAGCGAAATTGAGCTATGCAAATTTTCAGACAAATTAAGTATGTCCGCAAACCAGATCAAGTGGTTTTAGGTTGCTGCATTAATGTTTCCATTTAAATATAAGCAAAATACAAAATGATACAATACAATAAGCAACCATTATTTGCGTCGTTCCGCGAGAAAACCAACATTGTGGATTCTATGCAAAGTATCGACCCGGATCAGCCTAAGCATGCCGCGCAGGCTAATCCGGGCAGACACTTTTCACCTCCTGTGGATTTTCTGTTTTAGGAAACATTACTCTATACCTCTATCCACCTGAGACGGAATGTGTCGGCTCGGATTAGCCTGTGCGGACTGCGCAGGCTGATCTGGGTCGATACATTACGCATAGTTCACATTGTGGGTTTTCTCGTGGAACAGCTCATATCACGAATATCACAGAAGAACCGAACCTTTCTCACGAGATTTCAAGGAACCGGTTTAATCAATAAGGTTGTATGAACGACCGTCTTAAACAATACCGATATTCAGAACGATTTTGATAAAGGTATCAAAGAGCTGAAAGTACTTGTGGGACGGTTTTGTTGGTGCTCGTAAATTAAGGTCAGACAGGCGGTTGCATTTGTATGTACACAAGAAGTCACTAGAACAAATCGAATAAAAATTTTGTTAACGGTCTGGAGTGACAGTGCCAGAACTTTAAAAAATCTTCTTGTCCGAAAGTACTGGGCCGATTTGAACATAGTGTTCATTGAGTGACTCCATACCAAGATTGTTTAAATTATACAGATCATTTGTAAAACATTGCCTCCAGTAGTAAGAGTTTGTTTTCCTAACATGTGTATATTAAACACTTAAAATGCTTCTAGACCTAGAGTATACGTCCGATTTAAAATTAATGTTGACACTCTTCAAAGAATTCAGGGCTCAAAGTAGCTCAGAAAAAAATGCATTTGGCTAAAATCCAATTTCAATCCAAAATTTCATCCCATCTGTACTTTTAGTGCTTTGATCACATCATCTGTTTGGAGTAAACATTACTCCGCTTAGTACTATTGTTTACGGCGGAGCTGAACGTTTATTAATTTGGTAGTTTGTTGACTGGAATGGATGTCTATCGACGACCGTCCAAAATGATAGAATAAGTTTATTACGAAAATCTCAGTAAATGCAAATATATGGCCAATACAAAACGCGATTGATATTTTAATAATGTGCTTTTATGAATTCACGCAATAAACTAATCTAAGTGTTACTATATTAAAAACACTTTTCGCAATTGTTAATGTCATTTATTTAAACTATACTATATGTATAACCTTACAAATGTTAATTATGTTGCAATAACATGTACAATGTTATAGGCAAATAAAGAAGATGAACTTAATTGAATTGATAAAACGGTCCACAGTCGTAACTTCGGTTTTAGGACCGGTGTAAACTATGACTAGTCTTAGGAACTTTTATTTGTCAGAAAAGCTCTACGATTGGCTTTCGTAGAGCTTGGGCCTAGCTCCGGTAGCCAAGTCGGTATCGACGCGGGTTGTCAATCTAGGGGTTTTGAGTTCGAACGACATCTCGACAAAATTTGGAAAAGCAGTCACTTGCTTGGTAAGACTACTGGTATGAGAAATACAGGAAACACATCGGTAAGTGAACTGGTCACCGTGATATGACTGAACAATTTCGAAAACTGCGTTGAACCCTAATTAATCTATATATAGAGAGCATAAACGCAGTTGTTTTTGTCCAATGAGAACATTTGAGTGTATTGTTCAATCGTTCCACTAGTCATCAACATAAGGCATATGAATGTACGTGTTCCTTCAGATGGCATATTGATTGGCGAAGAGATGGGCAAATATAATTATATTAAACTTAGGTTAATCTTAAGTGGCATAAAACCAATGGAGGAGTGCCTTTATAGTACTAAAATGTCATGATTCAATTCAACCGCTAACAAGGAAACCGTTTGAACAAAACCACAAGGGACGGAACTCTTATGTGGCTTTAATGTAGGCCAAACAAAATCTTCCATACAGCTGTGGTTACACTCGTTATCGTTATCAATCCCGTTAAAGCCAGACCTTATTTTCTTCACAGAAGAAAACGTTCTGATAGATCTTATGGCAACCTGTTACAGGTCGTCTCAGATTGACCTTTCACCAGTCAATACAATTGTCGCCTATATAATCTTTAGGTACCAACAAGGGAGATAATCTATATAGTTGTATAGAATATCTTAATGTATAGTGTCAATTTTCGACGACATTTTATGCAGTATCGTCAGATCCGCTATACGTACAGTGCCGAATTTCGTGCTGATTTCAATGAGATTGGCCATTTCTTGAATGAAGAATAGAATCAGAGTATTCGAGCTATTTACCGTACACTCGAGCATGTGATAATTCGAACATATCGTTTAACTCGAATCAATCTGTGGGACAGATCTGTCTTTTGAAAACAGCGCAGCAGCAATTATGATTGCTTAGACGAGCACTTAGAACTGCTGCTGCGCTGGTTTATGTGTATGATGTTATCACTGACTTGACTTACACAATAAACACGTACGTATTGGTATAAATAAACGAAATAAACATAAAACGATGGATCTCCAACCTCGCTAACCAAGGGTTATTACTTATGGGGAATGTACGAAGCAGCCTTGGCTTGCGAAGATATGGCATTCCTCGTACATGACGATAACTCGAAGTACTTAATGGGTCCCCTTGGACTTTGTTTTAACGCGAATACACTGTATTTATTTTTAAGTTATGATCTTGAAGTACTCTTGGATAGAAAAACATGGTCCAGGTATAGTGCCAAAGGAATCCTTTCATTAACCTGGAATCCTTTGGTTAAGTATCCAAAATAAATAATTTGACACCAATCGCTTTCGTGAAAAGTTAAAGCACATGTTAAATGCGATATGATGCAATTAGTATACATTCTATATCAAGTGCACACCATAAAACAAATGAAAACAAATATGAAATGCGAAACACATATGTGAAAAAGGAACACAATTTGACAGAGAAAACATGTGAAGGGAAAAACAATTTATGACTAAGTGTCCAAAAGATCAGTCAGGCTAAATTGTGTGGGAGACCAATGTTCGATGTCTCGTTGGGTGATTCCGAGACCTTTTTTAAATGGTAGTTATAGCTTCTCTCATTGGCGCCTCGGGTTTCTGGGAAAGAATTACGAGAGATGCGTCGGTTTGGGGATACATATCGGCAAATTGGCAACTAACCAAGGAAACTCAATGATATATCTCAACTAATGTTGAAAGCGCCGTAAAACCTCTAATAAACACACACAAAAACCAAGCAAAAACATATATAGAATTGTATTCTTATGAAATAAGATAATTGAATGACTGGAGGTGTCTGTAGATTCAACCTTTTTTCAATTACAATCAAACCTGTGCTAAAGACCACCTTTGATTAGCAATTCCCTGTCTATAGCGACAACACTTTTAATTTCCATAATTACTCATTTCCTGCATAAATTATCCTGTAATTAAAGACCACTTGTTAACAAAGATCAGATTGAGCTCTTCCCATGTGCGGTCTTTAAACACAGGTTATAATGTATTATACATACATTACCGGACCCTGTTCAAACGTGTTTTATGACCTTCGTTAACCAGTACTTCAGAGTTAAATATTCCATGGCAACTGGCTTCCTTTCCATAAAACACACAAATACGAACAAATACAATTATGGAATTGTATTCTAATGAAATGATTTGTTTGATTGATTGTAGGTGTTTGTTGTTTCAATCGTTTTTCAATTACAGTCAACCCTCTGCTTAAGTTCACCTCTGTTTAGCAATTCCTTATCAATACCAACCACAATAACCCAATACAATTTCCCAATAACTCATTTCCTGCATTAATGACCCTGTAATTAAAGACCACCTGTGAACAAAGACAATATTGTTCTCTTCCAATGGGTGGTCTTTAAACACAGGTTGGACTGTATATTACCGGAGCCGGTTCACACGTTCTTCGTTTATCTAGTACTTCAGAGCTAAATCTTCCATGACAACTGGCTACCTTCCCACCTTGACTGTTTCGACCCAGTGGTAATAAAACGAGAATTAAACTCTGTACCTGATGCATGTATGATAGTTTTCGGGTCGTCTACTTTAACCCTTCCCCCATACATATACACATTATGACGCCTCCGCAGCAGCCAAAATATAATAGAGAAATTGCTCATAATGAGCAATAAGTCCTTTTGTAGCAATGTATTAAATCCTGTTATTTAATAATATTTTCAGATATAGGTATTTTTATATTTTTGCCTTGATGTATTCAAAATCGCCTGCTGCAAATGTGTTTGTTGTATGTAGGACATTTTTTAAATTGTCTGATAAAAAGTTCACCTCCTAGGTAAGAACGTGTTTTTTGTAATTCAGTTTTGAAACAAAATGAGAAAAGTTGCAAAAAGCTAGTTGTGAGAAATTTCTCCGTTTAGCAAAATGTTTTCAGAAGCCGTACTGGGAAGGCGTCAAATGTCTGCTGTATTTGGTAAAGGGTTTGTTGGTTCCTGTTTGCAGAGATAGACATAATTAACACTTATCCACATGTAGACGCAAATTGGTGCATCTGAAGAATACACCTTCGGAAAACATTGTGTCAAAAGGAGAAATTTCTCATATAATGATTAAATTCCACTTTTGCCACAATGTTTAATACTCCTATAGAATAAGTTAACTTTCATGTATAGAATTTTACTAAAAGTTTCCCAATATGTTTTCAAAGTCGTCTATTTAATGTTAATTGTATGTGGGAATAGGTAAAGAGGGTTTATCAGTCAATCCAACCCGGATTGTAGATGTTATCACCCTCTGCGCGTTTACAAGTGCACCGCGTCAACGTGCACGGAGAGGTCAAATGAGTTCACATTGTGTTTGTTTACAAACTGCTGAAAACAGACCTGTAGATTCAAGTTAAGTTTGAACCGACCATACTAATACTAGTACACTTTCTACTACTACTGCTACTACTACTAATACTAATGATAATGGTGATACAGGTGATGATGATGATGATGATGATGTTGATGATACTTCATTCATTCATTTTATTCATAATAATAATTATAATAATAATAATAAAAATAATAATGATAATAATAACAATATTAATAATAATAATTATGATTACAATTAAGATAATGATAATAATGATACTACTACTACTACTAATAATAAAATAAAACTTTATTTAAAGAGGAGAGAGTACAACTCTTTGAGATATTATAACTTTTTTCCATGAGGCACTCTTTTATAAGACAATTTCCTATATTGTATTAATGTTATTTACCATACGTTGGCAAACAGTTCTTCCACAATGATTTCAAACTAAATTGTCTGCTGCAAATGAATCCAAAGACATCTAAATCTGGAAAAGTTTACATTCAAAATGGAAAAAAAAGAAAAGAAAACAAAAAAATATATATACTCGTATACGTTTTGGAAAGATAATCAAATTAATTTGATTGAAATGTAAACAAATTATAATTATCATAACCATATGTCACTCTTGAAACATATAATGAATTGCATATAATATTGTAGTATTGATCGGTGGCCTCTATACTTGAATACTTGAACTTAATACTAACACAGTGATTACATTGTCACAATATGTATCGTAGATATTACAAGATATATTTTTTAGTTTCTATGAGGTATTGTGAAAATTGATGTTCAGTTAACACATGCACACAGCGAAACTTTTTATGTTTAACACGAACCCATTTAACAGTGATCAAACCGTCTTTGTATAAGAATGAATAGGATCATGCGATTGATATCGGGCACGTAATTGGTGGGCCTCCAGCCCTCTTTATACAAGGAAACATACCACATACATGAGCGAGTACATGAGCGAGTATATGTTGTGTACTTATGTTGATATATGTGTTTATTCGACGGAACAGTGAAATGTAATCACTGTATAAATATCAATTATTCTTAACAGTGACGTATTTTCTCATTATTTGATGCTGTTATATGTTTGTTTGGAATCCGCAGTGGTCGAGTGGTTAGCGTCGTGGATTTGAAACCGGGCGTCCCGGGTTCGATCCCCAATCGCGGCACAATGATCATGGTGGAGTGCTCTTGGGCAATGCACATTTTCTAGCCTAGTACTGGTTTGTTTTCCCAGGGATCATGAATAAGTGAACTGCCGCCGTGATATAACTGAAATAATGTTGAAAGTCGCGTAAAACCTCAATAATATATGTTTGTTTTGGTATAGACATGTCACTATAATAAGAGATTTTACTTACTCGTAAATAGGTAGACACGGTTGAGTCGTGACTGTCCGTGGGTTGGGTTGTGACCCACAGCTCCAGATAAGAAGAGTATTTTGAATCGTCAAATCATTGTATGACCCTAGAACCCTACGCTGTAGTTACTCAAAATAATCGTTTTCAACGGTTCGCTTGAGTACCTACAGCATAGGGTAAAGTTGAGTAAAAACAAAAAGAAATATTGATAAGAAAAGACAAGTTCACTCCTCCTTATCTAGTCCTCCGATTGATGGTTCATAACTAGATTTGTTATTGACACATTCAATCAGGTACAAGGTATACTCAGTTTCGAGAAGTGCAATGGTCCGAATGATGTAGTTATGAGTCCAGATTCAAAACCTGTTCACGAGGTATGTATTTATAAATTAAATTGATATTGTATGACATTAACACCACTATGTTAATTCGCTAAGCTTTGATTATAATACAGTGACTCTTATACGTGCATATGCACTAAGGGTGGAATACGGATAATATAGTGTCGAGTAATACATGTAGTTTGTGTTTGTATTTTACAGGGGCGTAGCTCCCTTTAGGCACGTGCCTACACATTTTTTCTAAAAATGCCCCAAAATGCAGCTGCGGCGTTACACATCTGCGTAATGTATCGACCAGATCAGCCTGCGCTGTCCGCGCAGACTGATCCGGCCGACACATTCCGTTTAAAGGGTTATAGATAGAGTAGTGATTCCTGAAACAGAAAATCCACAGGAGGCGAAAAGTGTATATCCGGGTACGCCTGTGTTACATGCTTAGGTTGATCCGGGTCGATACTTGACGCAGAGTCTACAATGTTGATTTTCTCACGACACGGCCTACACATTGATTTTTGCCAAACTACGCCCTTGTTTTATATAACTACACTTGTACCGCGGTATGTATAAACAAACATAACTGTTGAGCTTTAATTGTATTAGTGCTTGTTTATGTGTGCCATACGAGTGTAGTACGTCAATACGTAGAATCTTTTCAATAAAACGTTTCGATTTGTTTAACTATTCTGTATTTCCCCGCTTAAATAATAAGCACCAAGATTCTTATCTAAATTCGCATCGTTTCAATTAAGCAAAACATTGATGTAACCGATTAAGCTGTTTGTAAAGCGTGGTTTGTTTGTGTTAACTGCACGTAACATGTGAGGATCGTGGTCCACCATAGCCATTCCTACAAAGTGTTTGTTTGAGTGCACCGAGGTTGTATTCTGGAGTAACCGGCCCTTACCATTACATATAGTGCGCTTTCGGCTTTAATACCCGGGTAAAGTTACCAAGATAAAACCTTCTTTACCCAGGTCGACTCGGGTATGTGTTTAACATAGAACGGTAAAGTATGTACAACTTGATTTACATCAACCATTTCTTCCGCCATGTTGCCAGACTGAATGAAGTGTACTAGTTTTCGGATAGTCAGGGGCGTAGCTCCCTTTAGGCACTGTAGGCACGTGCCTACACATTTGTTTCAAGAAATGCCCCCAAAATGCAGCTGCGGCGATACACATCTGCGTAATGTATCGACCAGATCAGCATGTGCTGTCCGCGCAGACTGATCCGGCCGACACATTCCGTCTAAAGGGGGGGGGGGGGGGGGGGGGAATAGATAGAATAGTGATTCCTGAAACAGAAAATCCACAGGAGGCGAACAGTGTATATCCGGGTACGCCTGTGTGGCATGCTTAGGCTGATCCGGTTCGATACTTTACGAAGAGCCCGCAATGTTGATTTTCTCACGAGATGACCTACACATTGATTATTGCCAAGCTACGCCCCTGATAATTACCCGATATTAGCTAGCTCTTGGTGTAGGTGTCATCGGGTTAACCAGAGTAGGCTGTCTCTTGTTAACCATTTCCCACATACAACAAATTTGCAGCAGACGACTTTAAACGTATTTTGTCAACAAATAGAAAATCTCTATAATCGAATGGATAACCTATGTCTAAAAGTGGAAAACATTGTGGCAAAAAGAGAAATTGCTCGTTTTGAGCAATTTCTTCTTTTGTCACTATGTTTTCAAAAAGCCGTCTGCTTTAGAGCGTCTATATAAAGGAAATGGTTAAATAGAACGCCGCTCGAGTCAACTTGGATAAACGCGTGTTGACTCGGGGTCTAATTCCGAATGCATTGATAGGGTTTTAGACATACACTCATAATGGCGACGTCATTTGGAAATGGTCAAGCAATCAAACGGCTTTAAAAACAACTGTTTTTGTGACCAACCTGTTAGTCTTTCAAAGCTCTTTATATATATTAAGTTGTTTGCTTCATTAAATTATGTATTAGTTCAAAAATCAAGTTGCAATGGTCAACTGTAGAGTTTATGAAAATCAGTTATATATTTACTAATTTACTATATATACAGTCGTACCTGTGTTTAAAGACCTCCCACTGGAAGTGGACGATCTGGTCCTTGTTTACAGAGGGTCTTTGATTGCTGGGTCATATCTTCAGAAAATAAGCTTTTCGGAAACCAAACGTATTGTCGCTATAGACAGGGAATTGCTGTTTCAAAAGGCTATATATATATATATATATATAGTCTGTGAACATTCAACTGTCGCCTGATGAATATGTAATAAAGTCAGTTTATTATACATTTCTATGTTAACTGATCTTGTTATATATTCATCATGCGACAGTTGAATTTCCACGCAGTATGTTATTTAACGCTATTCTTTGCTGACACCCTAAGGCGAGCATTATATTCAAAAGAAATATATGTACATTGTGGGACAGGAAATTATGAGAGACCTCAATAAACCTTTCATGATAATCTTTTCCAACATGCTACAGATCTGCAGCTGACGCCCTTGAAGAGGCGTAGGCAAAACTATTGAAAGTATCTATAAACGTAAGTTAAATAATTGAAAACATTCAGACAAAAGGAGAAATTGATAAGTATGCTCAATATATTAGCTATGAATTGAAAAGCTCCGACGATTGATTCTGGTGTGGTGTACCTCATTGTTAATAAGTTATCATATCACTTTCACGAGCAATGGTAGCTCAGTCGGCAGGGGTGCGGGTTGTCAATCCAGGGGTTGTAAGTTCGAACCTGAGATATATCAACATTTTTTCTGACGCATAGCAAAAGTCACTGTGACAAGCGTTATTCGGATTTCACCAACGAACCTACAGTATTTGTGGAAAAACAGCCAGTTGCTTGAACATACTTCTGTGAGGAATACGGTGTGAGAAAGTCAGTAAACAAACGGATAGTCGAATTGACCGCCGTGATATGACTGACGAATTGTTAAAAACGGCCTTAAACCACAACCAAGCATTATCATATGAATCAATGAGGTATACATGTAAGTGAAATGTTTGAATCTTCTGAAATATTTGAGGAGCAATTAAAAGGTAAACAACTACAACGTGTATATTTGAAAAAGGAACCGATAAGATTATGTCCCTTGTTTAAACATTTACTCGCTGCAAAGAGAATATTGTAATACAATATGCTGTGTTGAATGGGCATCGGGTATGACACCTATCAATTTGATCCGATGTGCATTTTGTAATAGGAATTCCTTGTATTTTCGTTTATTAAATAGTGGTTCGTAGGGTTAAGAATTCACATTTAGGCTGCTGCGTCTTTCGATTTGGGGCCTTGTTGACTCTCGGTTATGACGTCATTTAGAGTTGCATTGACCTAAAACCGGTATATCTGTATTTCTAGTGATTCATTAAAGGATGTCTGTATGTCTATATATAATGAATCTGCCTCGGCCGAGAATGACGCATCGGGGATTTGCAACCGGGCCTCCCGGGTTCGATCCCAAGTCGTGGATGTATTGGTGGAATGCTCTTGGGAAAGGCACATTTCCTAGCCAAGTACTGTTGTTTTTACCTAGGGATCATGAATCAGTGAACTGCTGCTGTGATATAATTTGAAACATGTTAAAAATGGCGTACAACCGAATCACTCGCCGCCTAAAATTAGACGAGACATACCTGCAACTTTAGTTATAAATTTGTTTCAGTTTAAACACTTATATACTTTTTCATCGATTGCGAGAAAGGTTGTATCTAATAATGATCACGTTCGGTGTCTGTTTCCTGGAAACTTAACCAATCTCTTGATGTATGCGTGGATAAATCCCAAAGGAAAACCCCGCACATCACGGGATTGGAACCGTTGACCTTTGTTACGAGAGCTCGATGCTCTACCACTGCACCACCGTCTTCCGCAAAACAAGAAGCGTAACCAAACTGATTCCCCTCCTTAATACATATTATATTAAATATTGAGTAAGATCAATAACAAGGATCCAACAAAATATCTCTTTGTATGACTGGTTCCAATCCTATATATATATAAAAGATTAAATACTGTGTAAGATCAATAACAGGGATATAACAAAACATATCTTTGTAAGACTGGTCCCAATCCTTTATAAATTCAATTAAATATCCATTTGAGTGAGTTGGGGTAAACGGGGATGCGATTAAAACATGGTTTCGTCGGTCGAGGTTCATTGGTAATTCCCACCCACAAAATTCGGCATTGCATACTCCCTCGCTTTCAAACTAGGTCGTCATTCCTTTCAAACATGTGTTACTGGGCATTTAACCCTATCCCACGAACACGCAGAAATGCTGCAGCAGACAAAATTGACATTTCTGAGGCAAAAGAGAAGGAGACATACTTGTAGATTATTATAATTATGGATTATATTTGGAAAAAAATATGACCAATGGAGAAAGACGTCTTCTACTTATTCGCAAAAATGCGTTTTTAATGTGGACAATGGATATAGTTACATGCATAAAGGAGAAAGCCCTTTCTTTTGTATGAGAGGGAAACATGCGACATATGAAACTCGTAAAATATCATTCGGCACAAGATTACATTGTGGGGAAAGGATAAAATGAAATTACCAATAAAGTAGTCCCTATACTTTGTCAAAACGGCCTCGGTAGCTCAGTCGGTAACGCCGCGGGCTGTCAACCAAGGGGTTGTGAGTTCGAAAAGCTCGGCCAACATTCTTTCCTACGTTTGACAAAAGTCACTATGACAAGCGTCATTCGTCTTTCACCAATGGGCTAACAGTCTATGTGGAAAAGTAGCCAGTTGATTGTAAAGTATGTTGTGTTCAGTACTTTTGTGAACATGCTAGGATACATATGAGTATGTGAACTGGCCGCCTTGGAAAATTGTTGGAAACGCTGTTAAATCCCAACCAATCAATCAATTGTCAAATAGTCGTCCTTCTTCAGGAGTCAGACATACAAATTAGTAAAACTGAAAATAAGGTTAAACAATCTCTCCGTCTGTATTCAAAGTATGTACTTATGGCTCTAAAACTAGTCCCTAAGCAAATATACTAGGTATTCACAATGATGTTACCCATTCCCCTTTTCCCGTGTACTTTCTGGTTCAATGATCAATATATTACGGGGATTAAGTTTATGGTATTTGGGTTTTAAGGATGTAAACATGTATACATTGCGAAGATGACGTTCTCATGAGAGATAAAGGGGATTTTTTGAAAAATATATTGTAAATTATTGAATTTTTGTGGTATTTTTTTATCACAATTTGACGGTCGATGGTCGACTTTTTTTACTTACAAACAATTTACGATTATTGTTATCTTAAATACACGTTCATTAATTCAAAACATAAACATTATAACATTTTGTGGCCAGATTTTCAAAGGAATGTGTTTATGTTATTTCATTACGATATTAACGACTCATAAATTGAAGTAGAATGGTTGATATACATACTACTACTACTACTACTACTACTACTACTACTTCTTCTACAACTTCAACAACTACAACACTAACTACTACTGATACTACTGATACTACTGATACTACTTCAACTACAACTACTACTACTACTATACTACTAAAACTACTACTTTCTACTACGACTTCTGCTACAACTACTACTACTAATATTTATACAATTATTACTACTTCTACTACTACTATTACTACTACTACTACTACAACTACTACTACTACTACTACTACTACTACTACTACTACTACTACTACTACTACTACTACTACTGCTACTACTCCTTCTATTACTACTACTGCTACTACTACTACTGCTGCTACTACTACTACTACTACTACTACTACTACTACTACTATTTCTGTCTGTCCGGGTTGGCCTGCGCGGCATGCTTAGGCTGATCCGGGTCGATACTTTACACAGAGTCCCCATTGTTGGTTTGCTCGTTGGTACGGCTCATATCTAGCTGTCAGTTGAATTTGAATTTGATTGTCCCGAAATATTTAACCATGAAACGAATTTGTATAGAAGACAAGATTAACCCTTTGCCATGTATGTACAATATATATATGTGAGGTAGACGGCATTGAACACATATATACAAACTATAACAATTCTCCTTAAATGAAAACATACTATAAACAGTAAAAAAAATGGTTGAACACAGTAACACTACTGTGACTAAAGGAGAATTACATCAGTATGAGAAATTTCTCCTTTTGTCACAACGTTTTCAAATTATGGGTACCACAAACTTGGTCGCAATGTGTCTGCATGTGTGAACGGGTTTAAACTATGTCACACTGGATGAATCATACTTCCGAACTACCTTGATGGTTTATTTACGTAGTATGACTTTACCTAACTATCCTTAAGAATCCATAAGACCTAATACGTCATCCAATACCAAATATGGGAGTAAACGGTTTAAATAACAACATGAGGTAAATACTAATAATGAGAATAATCATAATAGTAATAGTGTTGCTGCTTATGCTGCTGCTGCTGCTGCTGCTATTGATAATGATGATGATGAGCTTTAATATATAGCAAAATACAACACTGAAAAAGCACTTACAAGTGAAACAAAAACTAGTAAAATCAAAATGAACATTGCATAGAATTTACGCAAGTTCACAATTCTCCAAAAAAATGGATGAGAAATGATTTTACATCCAAACAAAGCAAAACACCTAACCAAACTCTGTCGTCATAAGTCACTTAAATTGATGCCCTCATTTAATAAGACTTACATCACCACACTAAAACGTCGAAAGGGATTGTACACGATCTTATTTAAGTCGTGGGTGGCTACCTGTCTACGTTCAGTTTCTGGAATGCACATTCGTTTGTTAGATGTTACGACTGTTTAAAACTAGTCCAAAAGCCTTAATATAGAGGGTAACTCAGCTTTGAATATATTTAAAGTTTACATTGGCCTTTAATTAGTGCGGCTACACTTAAATATCTTGTCAGAAGATGATATTACGTATCTTCGGACAGTGAAGACTCTGGTGGGACTATGCAGATGCACAGGTTTGCCCGAATCATCACCGTAAGTAAATGCACTAACCCTTTCCCTCATACGACAATTATACATTAGACGACTTTGTACACATTTAGTCAACAAATAGAAAATCTCCTTTATTGAATTGATAACCTATGACTAAAAGTGTAAAACATTGCTGCACATGGAGTAATTGCTCGTTTTGAGCAACTTTTTCTTTTGTCACTATGTTTTCCTAAAGCCGTCTGCTGCAGAGGCGTCAGAAAACGTCTATATGAGGGAAAGGGTTAATTAAGACCACACATAGTTTGATGCGGATCACATCGTTAAAACTAAGCACCGGGTCATACCAAAGACTTTAAAAAAAAGGTGGTAATTGCTGCGCTCCTTGGCCTTCAGGGTTACGGGGTTAGCATCACGAATGACAAGTCGTAACTGTAACCTACGAAGGAAACTCCGTGATATAACTGATAAAAAAAACCAACACCAAACCATCAATCAGTTAACCTACGGCTGAAAAACGCTCCGATTACAAGTAAACTATGTGGTTCACTGAATCGCATGTAAGTGAAAATGACCAACCAGGGGCTTGCCAACGATCGGAGATACCAACTACGATGAATCACCCTTTCAAACATGACTTGACAAGGTTTTCATTTTGGAAGAGTTCATTTTAGGAATATCAGGCTAAATATTGATTTGACCGCCCAACACTACAGAGCCTGGTCAAACGTTCTGAATACGTCGGCTAACCTGGCTATATTTATTGGTTGCACAGGATTCGCAAAATCGGTTTCAGCTGCTGTCTAAGGGTTAAATAGAGTACATGTACTTGTGAATTATCTCCTTGATGCTCTTGATAGGGAGAAGTCGAGTCCCGGTAGCTCAGTTGGTAACGACGCGGGCTGTCAATCCAGGGGTTGTGAGTTCGAATCCCGGCTCGGCCAACTTTCTTTCCGACGTTTGACAAAAGTCATTGCGACATGCGTCATTCGTCTTCAACCCTATGGGCTAAGTCTATGTGGAAAAGCAGCCAGTTGCTGGGGAAGATTGTTGTGTGGAGTACTGGTGGGCGAAAACCAAGAAACATATGAGTAGGTGAACTGGCCGCCGTGATATGACTGAGCAATCAAAAATTGTTAAAAATGGCGTTAAACCCCAATCAATCAATCATTGATCGGGAGAATAGCAGTGCGATTTGAGGACTGTTGTCAGGAATCGACCTATCAGTCAGTAATTGTAATAAGTGTCCAAGGCAAAGCCATGATATACCTCGAAAACTGTCTTAATCGGCGAAAAACACAATTCATTTAGGCAAAATCACCGTAACTACAGACCAGAGATGACCCTTATAATTCAAGTATATCCCTTTCCCACTTCCCCTTTACCCTTTTTGACGTCATTGCATTTGAAGACTTTTGAAAACATTGTGACAAATTGATAAATTGCCACAACATGGGTTAACTATATTTTGAAAAATATGCTCTCGTTATAAAGAGTTGCCCTATGTGTGCCTAGTTTTTTTCAACGTATGTTTTTTGGTATGTGGAAAGGGTTAAATGAATTGTTTCTTCCTCCCTATAATCATGGAAGCTGCGGGCATTTTGTAAATAGTTAGTGGTCGGTTTATATTTTCTTTCCCTTTACACACTGTTAAGCCTTGCTCTACGTAAACATAAATGTGTGCCTTTATATATTCAGTTTGACCTGTACAACTGGCTCTCGGTTGTTCACAAATGTACGAGTAGTTCTAAATGACTTACATTAACTTAACTCTCTAGTGCCATTTGCAATATTGAGGTTTTTGCAAACAATACAGATTCAGGTGAGCTAGCTCGTAACGAGCAGTATCACCTGAAGTCAGCATCCCTTAAGTTATTAAAATATTCCAAAATCTCGTATTACATTAGAAATGGAGACGTCCGATTTTGAACAACGAAGAGTCTTTATAGCAATACGGCGCTGAAAGAAATAAAACAAAGATGAGTTTACAGTGATATGCGTGTAGATCTTTATCTTCACTTGTCATACATTTTCAAAGGATGGTAAAACGTTTTACTACAACATGGAGCTTTGTTATGCCTGTGCATAAAGAGCAATTCCTCCTTTTGCTTCAATATTTTCAACTTAATTCAATAATTGTTCTTTCAACTTTAGACATTTACTATAAATTAATTATATACACGATGTATGTATTTAATGTTATTCAACATTACGATATTTAATATTATGCAGTACAATATCTGTACCTGAGAGAAATAAAGATACTGTTCTGTTCTGTTCTATATTTTTCGTTTAATGCCTTCATGGTAATCCGCTTGTAGTTTTTGTATGTGGACAAAGGGGGTTACACCACTGAAGTATGATTCAAATCAGCAGGTGGAAGACAGTGGTACAAAGGTAGAGCGTCGGTCTCTTGTACCAAAGGTCCCGGGTTCGAATCCCGTGATGAGCGGGTTCTGCCTTTGGGATTTTTCCACACAAACGGCGCGAGTACTGGTTAGTTTCCAGGAAGCAGACATCGAGCGTGATAAATATAAGCTTAAAGCTTGTTTCGCAATCGATGTAAAATAAATAAGTTTGAACCAAATCAGCATGTACCGTTATCACAAAAACAATGTCCTTTTATTACAATGATTTTCTTTCATCCTCTTAGTCTCTTTGTTACCTTAGCTATAAATATTCTTAAACAATAGTGTTTATATTGCTTGATGTTTGTATATGTATACATGTCACTATAATAAAATGTTACTTACTTACAATGCAGAACTGTAATTAAGAAGGCAGCCCGTAATCTGTAACGAAGTGCTATGACATCCTATGTAATTAGTCAAGATGCGTTTAGTCAATAGTTAAACGGTAGTAGGCAATGACATACCATGTACCCTTTTTCATACAAAGGGTATTATTAAAGATAAATTACGATAAGAATGCCGCGCTAATATGACAGAAAATTCTTCATTAAACATTGAATATGTAATGTTATGCATTGTTTCATACTATAAAACGATGATGCAGTTTGTTTCTGCTTGTTTGTAGAAGTGCAGAAGTGCTGCTCCACTGCTACCTCATATTATAATATGAATTTTCCACGAGACAACCAAAATTATGGACTCTGCGTAATATATCGACCCAGATCAGCCTGCGCAATTCGCGCAGACTAATCCGGACCGAGATATTCCGTCTTAGGGAAATAGAGGTATAGAGTAATGATGATGAAACAAAAAGATCCACAGGAGGCGGAAAGTGTCTGTCCGGATTAGCCAGTGAAGGCACGTTTAGGCTGATCCGTGTCCATACTTTGCGCTGAGTCCACACTGTTGGTTTACTCGTGGGACAGCTCATATATATAATGTAAAGAGTGAAAAGGGTTTAGACTGCTTTTTACGGTTTGTGGTTTTCGCCTTAAATAGTTTGTACACTTCACCTCTACTATGCAAAAAAGGTAGAGCGTTTAAATTTCAATGACAAACATACCTTTCCTATCCCTTATGTTCTTTCTTTCGTTAAGCGGATTTAGTTTTAAGGTGACAGTTCACACCTGAAGTAGTAGCATCTTTTATTTAACTTAAACACGTAACGATACATGATATATATATACAACATTATAAGGAAAGGATCATACTTAAATCTAAAAGCTGTGGAAAACAACAACAATAACATTACATTTTAAATGTTTTCGTACTCATAGAAGTGATAAGTTGTTAATATCATCGTGTTTATATAAGATTTTCGCAATTTTCGAGAAGATAAATAATTTATCACTTTAGCGTAAACGTGTGAAGTACTTCTTCTTAGTTCCATATCAATGTAATACAAAACGTGAAAACAGATATTGGACTATTATTTCGATAAAGGAAAACAAAAGGGGAAGATTAATGTGTATTTGTCATTTATTACTAACTTAATTTCGTTAATAGAGTAAAAATCACATATTTTTACTCTATGAAGATAAGTGACTGATATTGTTGTAACAAAGGGATATAGACATTGAAGACATGCTGGAATCAGACGAGTTCGGGGGAACCGTAAGTGTCAATTATAAAACCACGTTACACGAGAACTGACCTTCGGAATCTGAAGCAGACTACTTTAACCCTTTCCCACCTGCGACGCCTTTTGACGCAATAGCAGCAGACGACTTTTGAAAACATTGTGACCAAAGGTGAAATTGCTCATGATGAGCACTTTCTCCTTTGGCCACAATGTTTTCAACTTTATTTAATAATTGAGCTATCTCTTATGGAGATTTTTCAGTTTTTTTGTCACTATGTTTTCAAAGTCGTCTGCTGCAGAATTGTTGTATGTGGGGAAGTGTTAAACTAATGACTATGATTGTTAATTGCGTCCTTGTAAAGTCGTTATTGTCTTGTGTCACCTTCAATGACAGGTTGATACTGAGGGATCGCTTCTCAGTGACCGTCGTCTCTCGGTCACACTTTCTCTAAACTGGTTATTAGCAGACGGCACATGATTTCCTTCTGACAATCTGGTTCGTCATTATTGTTCTTATGATAGCTTAAATCTTTCCAACATGCACACGTATTTTCAAGTATCTTTAGCGAACAAGTTTAGAAAACATTATAGCTAAAGGAGAAATTACTCATAATGAGCAATTTCACCTTTTGTCACACTGTTATGATCTTAATTCAATAATACATTCAATTGCAGATATTTTTTATCTATCTGGGTGACTGTTTTCACAATTGACTGCTGTAGACGGTAGTATTTTTGAAAGGGTTAATTACTTTTTTCAATAATATGGCGACGATCGAAGATCAAGATCTGACTGTTCAGTAGTGCAGGCGATTCCTGATCGACATTGATCGTTATTTAGTCCAGAGGTTTGTGTTTGTGTGGCGTGGTAAAATAATGTATTTCATATTTAAAAGTGTCGGCTGAAAAATGATGAATTATGCAATCGCATAATGAGCTATCGGAATGAAACCAGTATGGCTGCAATTCCAGTGTGCAGTAAATAGGTCGTATAAAACAGGCTTTAAGTTTGTATTCTTTCGTTTCAAATGTATATATAGTAATTCAATAACTTGAAGGCTTGTCAGTATCTACACTGCTCCCAATTGTGGTCTATGATTGGTTGTCATAAGTTCCGTATGTATCAATTAACTTATACACCACAACTATTTCTACAATAGCGCTGTCACATATACACTCAAAGTTTAATAAGTTGATTTATTCAAACTCGATCCACGCCGTGCACAAACCAACCTTTGGAAGTTTTGAAAATTTAAACATACTTTTTAGAACTCGAGGGAGAAGAGGGACAATCCTGATCAGTATGCGCGGAGTCGCAGGTTGATTTGGGTGTTTACTTGTTGCAAACTTAAGATGGTAACTTTCTCTGTGCGTTGACCTAAAACCACTTTCATAATACCTGCAACGTCAAAATTTAAGGAATGTTTAATGACTATTATGTAAATATTGTTCGTATTCATTGACATATAATATGCATTCCTCAGGTCATCCACGATAACACCCATGACTTCATTGGGTTTTCATGAATGAAATATGAACCATTAAATTAATTAGGTATACAGGACCATGGATATCAAATAAACATAACTTATCCGTGATATGTTTATATTCGATCTGGATTGTTGTACATGACTCATAGAGCTTATTACCTAACCCTGACCAAAGAATTTGAACTATGGCAGTATTGGATTCTACCCCTGGGACTCAGTGTTCCGGGTGGTTGATTGGTCGGTGTTTTACGCCGATTTCAACAATTGTTTAGTTCTACTGGTCCATTTATATTGAGACCAGCCAGTCGGTCCTAATGCTAACCCCAAAGTCATTATTAACATTTTTAAAGTATCTTGTATGACCCAACCGGGGATCGCACCAGCGACCTCCCGCACCTGACGCCGCGGACGTTCTTCTACTACATCACCAAGGCGTTTCTGGGTAAGTGACCAGTACTACTGGTAAATTTATCCTAACGCCAGCCAGCCAGACGTAATGCTAATCCCGTAAACCTGAGCGCAGAAGGAGGACATCCATTACTACCATTTTTAAAGTTTTTAGTATGAGCCGGTCGGAGATCGAGCCCGCGACCTCCCGCACCCTTCGGTCTCGCTCATTTAAAGTCAATTTAAAGAGGGTTCAGAACACGTGCATAGTCTATGTTAAGGTTGGTTTTCGTGTGACGCAGCAAAGGTACATGATCCACAATAATGTTCAGTAATGTAGCGTATATATAAGGATGTTGACCGACATGTTATTTTTTCGGATAGAACATTTAATCTCTGATCTCATTATACATAGTGTTAGCCGTGACAACATTTACCTATAATCGGTCATTTACCGTAGGCAGTTGTACAACCTTTCCTTTAACCCTTTCCCACATATAAACATTTTCTGGCGCATCTGCAGCAAACGAATTATGAAAGCATTATGGCAAAAGGATAAATTGCTCATCATGAACAATCTCTCATTTTGGTCATATATAATGCTTACAACTCTATGCGTAATGAAAGACGTCTGTTGCACAGTGGTTGCATGTGGGAAAGGGTTAATAACAAACATAAGTAGATGACTGTAATCATCAACGCAAAAGAAAAGAGTTTAACCCTTTCCCTCATACGACAATTCTGCAGCAGACGACTTTGAACATATTTTGTCAAAAAATAGAAAATCTCTATAATTGAATGGATAACCTATGACTAAACGTGGAAAACATTGTGGCAAAAGGAGAAATTGCTCGTTTTGAGCAATTTCCTCTTTTGTCACTATGTTTTCAAAAAGCCGTCTGCTGCAGAGGCGTCAGAAAGCGTCTTTATGTGGGAAAGGGTTAAGTATTTGGTTAGTTGATATAGTTGAAAACATTGAAGACAAAAGCGACAAATGAGAGCTTGAATACAGCTTTAGATCCAAATAAAAAGGACAGAATACCGATGAACGACATTAAAACTAGTATCGAATTATTTATTTTATTCTTACGAAATTAGTTTATCGTAATGACGAAATAAATACGGCAAATTTGCATATCAAAACAAAAGTTGAATGTCTCTTGAGGGGCTCCGTATAAACTAAATCAAATATCGATCCGTTTTTTTTAAAAATTCTATTTCTTTATTTGTATTCTATTGCTTATCCTTTCCTATATTCAAGCACATTTGATGTAGCGGTAATTATAGACGGATGTTAAATTCAATATGAGCAATTTCGCCTTTTGCAACAATGTTTACATCTCTATAAAAATAATTATTATTTCATTTATAGAGATTTAGCAATGTCAGCCTTATTTTTTGTTTTTAATCTGCTGAAGACAAATTGTTGTATTTGGGAAAGGGTAAAAAAACATCGATAAGATTAAAAATGTATCCTAAAACTCTCCATGTCAGTGCAAAATCCTATCGTCACTCCAAGTTAAAGCAAATGCAGTACAGACTCCAGTCATAGGTGTATCCTATGACACCCTATGATTATCATAAATCGTGATGTTTGAAACAGTCTGTAATAACGTATGTATCTATATGTCTCATCTATTCAATGGTTTATGAACACGAAGCGTCATACAAAACGAACCTGCATCTCCACCCTGTAACTATATTGTATGTACGTAAATTACCGTACTATACCATATAATGCATGTATCTGAGACGCGTACGGCGACGTGTGGTAAAGTCGCACCATGTAGACGCGTATCAGGACATTCACACGTACGCCAATGCGTACACTTAGTCAGATAAGGTAAACTAAAACGCTGTAAAAAAAACTGTAAGTTGAGACAGGTAAGGGTTGATTTCGTCCGAAAATGTCAATAAATATGCATGTGGATATAGATAGTTTGTGTTTTCAGTATCACTAAACAGACCACTTGAGTTCACCATGTATAATGTAGGATTTCCTACATTACCTCACAGGTATGACTTTCACCAGTTACGCCCCTGGCATGTGTGATTAGTAAAGACCAAGGTGAAAATGTGCATGTCTAGCAAAAGTATTCAATTTAATGTTTTCGCATACATGTAATTAACCCCTTTCCCACATACGACAAATCTGTAGCAGACGACGTTGAAAACATCAAGGCAAAAACATCTCTATAAATGAAGGTACAAATCCTTTAAAAAAATGAAAACGTTGTGGCGAAAGGAAACATTTCTCATTATCTCTTTTTGACACAATGCTATCAAAGTGAGTCTGCTGCAGAGGCGTCAGATAGCCTCTGCATGTAGGAAAGGGTTAACATGTAACTGCAACCCTTCTAGTCATTTAGCTAAACATCTTTAAGTGATACCTTAACGGACGGAGATACCCTAGTTATGTTTGTCTCTGCTCTGTCTGCTTCCCTTTCACCTCTCTATGACTATCTATCTCTGTTTGTCAGTCCCTCGGTCTCTCTGTCTGTCTATTTGTCTGTCTCTTCTTCTCTACCTCACTCATTTTCTTGACCGATTCTTAAAAGATATTTTTCAGTATGGTATATGACATACGCGTATTGTTCATCCAATTTACACTGTATAGTATTTGTGTCGCGATATGTGTCTACCTTAAACACCCTTGGTGAACCAATAAGTACACATTACTATATGTTCCCTTTCCCACATGAAACAAATCAGTAGTGGACGACTTTGAAAACATGAAGAATAATTTTAAATGACAAAATAATCATTGTTAAGCTTACAATCATAATCGCATTCTATCCAATGATATACATGTTTCATTCTATCCAATGATATACATGTTTCAATCTATCCAATGATATACATGTTTTAATTTTCAAATTTCATTACTATTCATAGATATCATCTCTTTGCCAATGCAAAGTGAACTATTAACAATTAATTTAAAAACTGTTCCTAATTCAGGTGCTCCTGTAAACCAATCCTTTTGTTACTATGTTGTATATTATATTTCTTTTAACAAACTTATGTTTGTTTTATGCAATACATGATTTGTACCTGTACTTGTACTTAAATATAGTTGAAAGCACCGTGACATAAAGATAAATTGATCAGTTTGAGTAATATCTCCTGTTGCCAAATATTTTCAAAAATCATCTGCTGTAGATGCGTCAAAAAGCGTCTGCAAACACCAAAGGGTTGAAACCCACAAAGTTTAGTACCGTGTCGGTATTGTCATGTCTAAAACATGAGATCGCCACGGTGGTGTAGTGGTAGAGAGTCCGCCTCGGGTGCGAGAGGTCGCGGTTTCGATCCCCGGTAGGGTCATACCAAAGGCTTTAAATGGTAGTAATATGGGATCCCTCATTGGGCAAAGGGTTGCGGATATAGCATAACGACTGACTGGCTGGTGTCAGGATAATTGGACCAGTAATACTGGTTTCCTACCCAGGAAACGCCGTGATACATGAATCAGTAATACTGGTAACCTACCCAGGAAACGCCGTGATACATGAACCAGTAATACTGGTAACCTACCCAGGAAACGCCGTGATACATGAACCAGTAATACTGGTAACCTACCCAGGAAACGCCGTGATACATGAACCAGTAATACTGGTAACCTACCCAGGAAACGCCGTGATACATGAACCAGTAATACTGGTAACCTACCCAGGAAACGCCGTGATACATGAATCAGTAATACTGGTAACCTACCCAGGAAACGCCGTGATATAACTGAACATTGTTGAAAGCTGCGTAAAACACAAACGAATCAACTAGAACATGACTGTACATATTAGCAGAGGATGATAATATATTCGTGTAGAAATGTTTTTTATACTATTTACTATTGGGTTACGAACCACACCGGTGAACGCAGCGTGCTACCTGTTTCATATTCAAAACCATTTATTATATAGGAGATCATATTAATAACCCGAAATATAAACCCTTATAACACTGCGTGCGATTTTATTCATTTCCAACAAACACAAAATCAGCATATCACATCTTTGAAAACGCCTAGACACACTTGGTGAACCAATAAGTACACATTACTATAAAAGATATGTGAAATCTCTATTAGGGAACGTTTTATAGTTGAAAAGAGTTGAAAACATTGTTTTGAAGAACAAAATCAGTCATATAACTGCGGCCGGTACACCTACGCAAGTGTTGCATGGCTTTCTCACACCAGCACTCCAAATAACTCCACACACCATATCATTTGCAAGCAACTGGCTGCTTTTCCACATATAATGTTATCCCATTGGATACAGTTACAATGAACGAAGACAATACCTGCAGTCTTACATCGGTCTACATTTGTTTCACGTGTTCACTTATTTTCACATTTTAGCAACACATGTTCCATTAGTATTTTACAAACATAAATAATGATATTTAACAAGTGGCAGGAGTTCAGCAGGCTAAGGGCTACCAAATAATTATAATTAATACAGTATTGCAGCAATTCTTGTTGATTCTAAAATGTTGTTTTACTTTTTGAGGATAAATCCGAATGTCTTTGCAACTTGATCAAAAACGATGTTAAACGCTATAGTTATATGAGAATTCAGTATCGTTAAGGGTGTTAATATGTTTTAAAGACATTAAGGTCGTCGAGTCAAATTTGTGTTTTCTAATATTCAAAAGCACACGTGCTCCCCTCCCGCTGAAAAGGCTAAACTACGTTTTAGGTTTATATAACAAAGAAAACGATGTCGCTTTTTTATTTGAATACAAACTATTGCGGTTATATTTTCTGACACGATTTTCAAATAAATCTTCTTAAAACTAAGTCGCACATCGCTCTAATATTTTACTGAGTACATCTCGAGGGATTGGCGTGAAAGCGTTATAACTAAAAACCTATTTTGAAAACCCTGGTTTAGGGGCAATTTTGACGCCTTTGTAAACAATGCAAATTTAGGTGCCATTGCTCAGAACGATGATTTAACGATTATAAAGACTTTATGGCGAGGTGATTAACCTTGGTAAAAAAATACCAATTTTAGTTACAACCGTTTCACGCCAAGCCCTCGATCTGTTTGATACCTGAACAAGTCAACCATGGCACTGGAAAGCCTCGGTGGTTTAGTGGTCGATAATTTAAGCTCGGATTCGGGAGGTCACGAGATCGATCCCCGACCGGGTAATACCAAATTCTCTAAAAATTGCTCCTTGGCGCTCAGACTATTGTTGAATGCAGCGTACACTACATACAACCAAACAAAGCATTCGAATTCAACAATATGAGCCGTTCCACTAGAAAACCAACATTCATGGACTCTGCGTAATGTATCGACTAAGATCAGCCTCCTAAGTCCGGAAAGGATTATCCGGACCGACACATTCCGTCTCAGGGGGATAGAGGTATAGAGTGATGATTCCTGAAACAGAAAATCAACAGCAGGCGAAAGGAAGTGTCTGTCCGGGTTTGCCTGCACGGCATGCTCAGGCTGATCCTTGTCGATACTTTACACAAAGCCCCTAATGTTGTGGAACGGCTCATTTAGTTAAATTTGAATACACCCTGTCAAACGGTAGATATTTGAATACACACCTGTCAAACGGTAGATATTTGAATACACACCTGTCAAACGGTAGACAGACTGACACAACTTATAAAATACCTCGAAAAGTAATCAGATAAGGCTGCAGAATTTATGCAGATTTTATTACAAATATGTCGCTAAAAACATTCTTGTGTTAAAATTATATATTTATTACTGTCAGATTTCACGACTGAGGTATTTCAACCCTTTATCGATTGTCTGCAAGCAGTAAAATATGTTTCTCAAACACATGTCTGATTCATTCCAGTCTAAGATATGTATAAGGCATAACACTTTTAACGTTAAATCATTTTTCTTGGTAAACAATCGAAATTTAGGTGCCATTGCTCGTTCTGAGCAATGGCACCTAAATTTGCATTGTTTACAAAAGTGTCAAAATTGCCCCTAATCCGGGGTTTTCAAAATAGGTTTTGAGTAACAAGCGTTTCACGCCAAGCCCTCGAAACCATTAGAAAATACGTGAAAGTTTAGCAAAACAAACGGGTTTTCTTTTCTGACAATGCCATCTTAACATCTGACACGGAAGAAATTCGTTCAAAACTTTCCTAAACGAGGTTAAAACTATTGACGTATTTGTAGCAGACTGGTTTCTTTAAATATTTGGAAATACTGATAATAACGAATGTTTTCTTTTCTCTAATAAGTATCCAGGCACTAATTAACCCTCCATTCCCACTTGCGACGCCTTTTGAAACGTCTGCAGCAGACGACTTTGGAAAACATTGTTGCAAGAAAATACTCTCTCCATAAATAATGAGTTTTAATGCAATTCGTAAAGACTTGTTTTTAAATATGTAAGAAGGCATTACAAATTATGTATTTTTGTATTGCTTGAATAAGAAAATATGCCTACTTCTTATTCAACAAAAACTTCTAGAAATAATAATAGGACTTGTATCTGCATCGTGTATCGTGTTCCCTACACATAAGGACACATATTTACTGCACAGTTCACGAATCATATACACATAGACCTGTTATTGTGTTCGGTCGAATGACTGCATCGCATCATGCACATTTGCTAATTTACGATAATGTTCTTCTATTAAATCAAATAGCTGTCTGGCTTGAGGCAAACGATATTAAACAATAACATAATATTTTCTTGTATCCAAATGTATATGAGCCGTCCCGCGAGAAAACCAAAATTATGGCATCTGCGTAATGTATCGACCCAGATCAGCCTGCGCAATCCGTGCAGACTAATCCGGTCCGACATATTCGGTCTCAGGGGGATAGTTGTATAGGGTAATGATTCCTGAAACAGAAAATCCACAGGAGACGAACAGTGTCTGTCTGGGTTAGCCTGTGCGGCATGCTTAGTCTGATCCGGGTCCATAATGTTGGTTTTCTCGCTGGACGGCTCATATGTACATATGTAAGGATTCACCGGGTTCATATCATACACGGATTAGAAACGTACATGTACGGCGTAAATAAAGTAACGTAGTTAACCCTTAGACTTCGCCACCAGTATTAAACCAGGCAAACCGTCTGACCAGGCAGGGTTTAAACAGTTTGCTGCTTAACTAAAATTAAATCTTCCAAATGCAAAGTTGGACACTTCCATTCTTTAAATGCCGTCTTGAAAAAGATCCACTACGAAATGATAATGTATGCAGACTGTCTCGAGTAGTATCCACGTCACATATTATCACACGAACTCAACTAAGTATCCGCATTTTGAGTATAATTTATCCGGTTGTGGAACTCACTGTCATTTAACGAGTCATGACATGTGAAAATCGACAGTCAGAGGATATCAAATGAACGTGTGATCTTTTGAAAATAGTATTGAGAAAATGTCAGCCTTAGTTTGCGAGTGGTTGAAAATATTTTTTACAAAGTAACATGCGAATGAACATATTCACAAGCAAGGTATGAATAGGCCTACATACAACGTTGTGCAGGAATGGTTCCTTATAGAACAGGGATTGTGCAGAGGACTACATAAGAGGGAGTGAACAGGGCTTTTCCCTACAATATATCTCTTATTGCTTTACCAAATCCTATGATGTGGGTACTCAAAAGAATCGTCTCACTGAGATGATTCTGTTGAGTACCCACAACATAGGGTTCGAACGTCAAACAAGGATTTTAGAACATGAACAGGGCTTTTTCCTACACTATACATGTATCTCTTATTACTTCACCAAATCCTATGTTGTGGGTACTCAAAAGAATAGTCTCACTGAGATGATTCTTTTGAGTAACCACAACATAGGGTTTGAACGTCAAATAAGGATTTTAGAACATGAGAAATGCCCCTTATCTAGAGCTCTGGGAATGTAGGTTCGGCATTGATGTTTAACTAAGTCTATATTTGTTTCATTTCAGAAAGGAAAGCTTAGTATCACCCCACCATCTTCTCCAACATCAATTAGTTCATTCTCATCAAAGCCTATTGGACAAAACGGTTACTATGACAACCCGGCATTGTCACCAGGTCGTTACTCATCATCCGGAGGTGAAAGTGCTTTCAAATTTCTGGACAGTCGCAAGTTCGGGGATACGGAAGTGTTTACGATCAGCAACGGGTCCCCGGACAAGACAAACTCGCTTTCAAACAAGTCGACTAAGTCGGAAGTCTCACAGACGCTTGCAAGGGACAGTTCGTTCTCGGAGAACAAGTATAAATGGACGGATAATGACGTCACGGATGTTACGGATGGGACTAATACGCACAGAAAAACGAAAACACGGAAGATCTGTTTGATTCTGTTAGTGATTGTGTTAGTGCTTGGAATACTTGCAGGCGTTGCTGTGATATTGGCTTTTACAGTGTTTAAGGGTAGTGGTAAGTTTCGTGTCTGTGTATGCTCATCCGTCTGTCCCAGACTCAATACGATGCAACTCTTTCAGCGCCGAATTTTTTGAAAAGCATGCTTTTTTCCATGTTCAAAGTCGGACGACTCCATTTTTAGCTCGACTATTCGAAGAATATGAGAGCTATACTACTCACCCTGGCGTCGGCGTCGGCGTCGGCGTCGGCGTCCACGTCACACTTTGGTTAAGGTTTTGCATGCAAGTTCTTAAATACTACATGTATTGCATTGAAACTTTCTACAACCCTACCAAACTATCACACCAATGTAGATTATCAAGTTAGATAACTCTATCCTGCATTTTATGCAAGTTATGGCCCTTGTTTTACTTAGAAATTCTGGTTAAAGTTTTGCGTGCAACTAAACTAAGAGTCCATATCTCAGTATTTACTTGATGCATTGCATTGAAACTTTTTACAACCCTACCCAACTATTACACCTGTGTAGATTATTAAGTAAGATAACTCTATCCTGCATTTTATGCAAGTTATGGCCCTTTTTCTACTTAGAAATTATGGTTAAAGTGTTGCGTGCAACTAAATTAAGAGTCCATATCTCAGTATTTACTTGATGCATTGCATAGAAACTTTCTACAACCCTACCCAACTATCACACCTGTGTAGATTATCAAGTAGGATAACTCTAGCCTGCATTTTATGCAAGTTATGGCCCTTTTTTTACTTAAAAATTCAGGTTAAAGTTTTGAGTGCAACTAAATTAAAGAGTCCATATCTCAGTATATACATGATGCATTGCATTGAACCTTTATACAACCCTACCCCAACTATCACACCTATGTAGATTATCAAGTTAGATAATACAACCCTACCCAACTATCACACCTATGTAGATTATCAAGTTAGATAACTCTATCTTCCATTTTATGCAAGTTATGGCACTTTTTTTACTTAGAAATTCTGGTTAAAGTTTTGCATGCAACTAAATTAAGAGTCCACGTCTCAGTATATACTTGATGCATTGCATTGAACCTTTATACAACCCTACTCAACTATCACACCTATGTAGATTAGCAAGTAAGATAACTCTATCCTGCATTTTATTAAAGTTATGGCATTTTTTTTACTTAGAAATTCTGGTTAAAGTTTTGCGTGCAACTAAATTAAGAGTCCATATCTCAGTATTTACTTGATGCATTGCATTGAAACTTTCTACAACCCTACACAACTATCACACCTGTGTAGATTATCAAGTATGATAACTCTATCCTGCATTTTATGCAAGTTATGGCCTTTTTGGACTTATACATTCTGGTTAAAGTTTTGCATGCAACTACATAAAGAGACCATCTCTTAGTAACTACTTGATGCATTGCATAGAAACTTTATACAGCCCTTACCAACCATCACATCTATGTAAACAATCAAGTATGATTACTCTATCCAGCATTTAATGCAAGTTATGGACCTTTTTGGACTAAGAAATTCTGGTTAAAGTTTTGCAACTACATTTAGTGTAATCTCAGTAACAACTTGAAAAATTGTATTGAAACTTTATACAACCTTTCCCAATTGCACAACTATAAACACAACCAATTAAGATAACTCTATCCTGTATATGGTGCAAATTGTTGCCCTTTTTTAACTTAGAATGTATGGTTAAAGGTTTGCGTGCAACTACATTATGAAGCCATATCTTAGTAACTACTTGATGCATTCCATTGAAAGGTTATACAACCCTTTCTAACCATCACACCTATGAAAATAATCATGTTAAATAACACTATCCTGCATATAATGCAAATTATCACCCACTAAGAAATTGTGGTTAATGTTTTGCATGCAACTACATTAGAGTCCATTATCTCAGTAACTTAAATAAGCGGTGGAATAGTCGAGCGCGCTGTCCTCCGACAGCTCTTGTTCATTTGATTTTTTGTTAGAATTCTGTTATCACTATAAGGCAAATAATGCTGCTTCGTGTAATACGATTTCGGAGTATTTTTAATAACTAAAAGGCAAACAATGCTGATGTCAATTGAGACAGCTCGTAACGAGCTCACTCAACTGAATCTGTATTGTTTGAAATACCTCAATATTGGCATTGGCAACGACGGAGTTCAGTACGTAGAAACGTTGAGTCACTGAGTTTATATGCACACTATTTTATTGTTCAAGTAAATGTAATAATTTCATACTTGGTAATATTTTATCTGGTAGAATTTTCATGAGATAAACATGCATTGTATTAAACAGGTGTTAAAGCCACTTATGCACATTTAAAGCTTTCCACATGAACGATCTAAAGAGTTACGACGGGATGTTCTGTATAGACTCAATTTGCTAAATGTACACAGAATAGATTAAAAACGGGTTATATATACGAAACAGGATTCCTCAAGTAATGTAAAATATGAGCCGTCCCACGAGAAAACCAACATTATGGTATCTGCGTAATGTATCGACCCAGATCAGCTTGCGTAGTCCGCGCAGGCTAATCTGGGTCGACACATTCCGTCTCAGGGAACTAGATGTATGGAGTAATGATTCCTGATACAGAAAATCCACTTGAAGCGAAAAGTGTCAGTCCGGATTAGCCTGTGCGGCATGATAAGACTGCTCCAGGTAGATACTTTACGCATAGTCTACAATGTTGGTTTTCTCGCGGGACGGTTCGTATCGTTCTTTTACAAGGCACATATCTAGCTCTACAAAATAAATTATCGTAACATATACCGCTAAAAATAGAGAATCGAATTGATTGTCTTACTTGATTTTGTAGTTTTATTAGTTTAATTTAGTTAAAACTCATTTATTATTTCGTCGTTGCAAAACAAGCTTTCAGCTGATATTAACCCTTTCCCTCAAATAGACGCTTTCTGACGCCTCTGCAGCAGACAGCTTTTTGAAAACATAGTGACAAAAGAAGAAATTGCAAAAAATGAGCAATTTCTCCCTTTTCCACAATGCTTTCCGCTTTTAGTCATAGGTTATCCATTAAATTTTAGAGATTTTCTATTTTTTCACAAAATATGTTCAAAGTCGTCTGCTGCAGAATTGTCGTATGAGGGAAAGGGTTAATCACTCTCGCAGGCTGGAAACTTGCCGGAACCTTTTAAAACCAGTACTCGTGTGGGAATTTCCAGATGCAGAGCCCGTCCACTCACGATATTCGAACTCGGGACCTTTGGTATGAAACGCCGACGCTCTATCACTGCACCACTACTCTTCTTTGTATTGTAAACGAGGCAATCTCTTTAATGTTGATATAACCTGTCTCTTAAATGTTAATTATGAAGTCAAAACGAGACAGTTTATGGGGCACAAAAATACTTCAACACTTGAGTGCACTTGCACATACGGTGGCATAGAGGTGACATGTGTGTGTTTTTATTTTTATTTTACTAAGTCGTGCGCACGAGATACTAAGTCGTGCGCACGAGATACTAAGTCGTGCGCACGACTTAGTAACTCGTGCGCACGACATAGTATCTCGTGCGCACGACTTAGTAACTCGTGCGCACGACTTAGTAACTCGTGCGCACGACATAGTATCTCGTGAGCACGACTTAGTAACTCGTGCGCACGACTTAGTAACTCGTGCGCACGACATAGTATCTCGTGCGCACGACTTAGTAACTCGTGCTCACGACATAGTATCTCGTGCGCACGACTTAAGTATCTCGTGCGCACGACTTAGTATCTCGTGAGCACGACTTAGTAACTCGTGCGCACGACATAGTAACTCGTGCGCACGACTTACTATGTCGTGCGCACGACTTAGTAAAATAAAAATAAAAACATACACATGTCACCTCTGTGCCACATTACGGTGGCATAGAGGTGACATGTGTATGTTTTTATTTATCTCGTGCGCACGACATACTAAGTCGTGCGCACGACTTAGTAACTCGTGCGCACGAGATACTATGTCGTGCGCACGAGATACTTATGTCGTGCGCACGAGTTACTATGTCGTGCGCACGAGTTACTTAGTCGTGCGCACCAGATAGTATCTCGTGCGCACGACTTAGTAACTCGTGCGCACGACTTAATTATCTCGTGCGCACGACATAGTATCTCGTGCGCACGACTTAGTAACTCGTGCGCACGACATAGTAAGTCGTGCGCACGACTTAATTATCTCGTGCGCACGACATAGTATCTCGTGCGCACGAGTTACTAAGTCGTGCGCACGACTTAGTATGTCGTGCGCACGAGATAAATAAAAACATACACATGTCACCTCTGTGCCACCGTATGCACACGTTTAAAGTTAAAGTCGTATATCGAGGGCTTAGCGTGAAACGGTTGTAACTAAAAACTTATTTATGAAAACCCTGGTTTAGGGGCAATTTTGACCCCTTTGTAAACAATGCAATTTTAGCCGCCATCGCTCAGAAAGAGCAATGGCACCTAAATTTCCATTGTTTACCAAGAACAATGATTTAACTCTTATAAATACTTCATGGCGAGGTGATTAACCTTGGTAAACAATTACCAAGTTTAGTTACAACTGTTTCACAACTAGCCCTCGCTCGATATATACCCTTACCATGCCGGTAACTACTGCACAATGTTGCGGCCGAGGCTGTTTCGGAATTTGAGTTTCTGTCTGGCCTCCTAAAGGTTACAGGTATAAACTCAACGGTGTTTGAGAAAATTCTCATTTTGGCACATTATTTTCAACTTTATTAAATAATTGTTCTTTCATTTATAGAAAGTTTCTCATACTTGCCTTAACGTTTTTCAAATTTGTTTGCTTCAGATTTGTTGTATATGGGAAAGGGTTAAGTTAAACAAAAATACAAATGCTTACTGTTAAGAGAAGTATCAGTATATGGAAGGTTGCACAAGGATAGTATTCAACACCCCGTTTAATTAATTTATGACGCCATTGTATAATTGCAATTAGATCTACATGTACTTGTGGCACTATGTTCATGGTGGAGTGCCCTCGGGCAAGGCACATTTTCTAGCCTAGTACTGGTTTGTTTACCCAGGGATCATGAATAAGTGAAGTGTCGCCGTGATATAACTGAAATAATGCTGAAAACGGTGTAAAACCCCAATAAATAAATAAATATGTACTTGTAAGTTAGACAGATACTTTAGGTGTACATATTCATCAACGTATCCTAGGTGTTCTTCGAAACTGCATCTGTTCAAATATTAGATAAGCTTGCTTGGTTAAAGTACGATCTTTTTCGTTATGTAGGCGACTTCTGTCGTAGCAGTCGACCTTTGAAAACAATACGGAACAGAAAGGAGAACATGCTCATCAAATGCAGCGTTTCGCTTTCTCACAAATGTTTGCATTATAGCGTCAACATTGAATTCATTGCCTGATTTATCACATTTTCTGTCTCGAATTATGCATAGCTGACGACTCTTCAAATGTCATATTATTTAAATGGATAAGTAATCTTAATGTCAATTTAACAACTTGATTTATTTATTTGACTGGTGATTTCTATAAAGTCAATTTAACTCTTTCAGCGCCAAAGGCAATATTGAGGTCTGTGCAAACAATACTGATTCAGGTGAGTCAGCTCGTAACGAACTGTCTCACCTGAAACCAGTATGATTTGCTTTTTAGTTATCAAAATAGTCCAAACTTTAATTACAAGAGAAATGGAGACTCCCGATTTTGAACATGGAAGAGTCTACTTTAAACAATTCGGCGCTGAAAGAGTTAACATATTCCCACATACAACACATCGTCAGTAGACGGCTTCGAAAACATATATCTAAAACTATGGAAAATCACTGTTAATGACAGTTTAGTTAATGGAGCTGAAAACATTGTAACAAAAGGAAATATTTCCTATTGAAAGTGTGTTTCCTTTATCCACACAGTTTTCTAAACTCGTCTGTTGTTGATAGTTCTAAATTCGACTGTATGAAGTAAGGGTTACTCACAATTTTCTTGATAGATGTTACATATGAAACAAAACACCAATATCGTAGGATGTACGTACATGTATGTACGTACGTGTACTTTAACTGGGATTAATGGCGTATGCTTTATTTAAATGCGTGTATGTGTGGACCTTGTTTTCCCTTGCTTGCTTTCGTTTCATCAATATCATCCAAACAACCTTTGTGGCTTTGGTAACCCTATTAATTTGTTTTATACTTCGAACGGCTTAGAAAATTCATCAACTCAGACACTTTTTCACATAATTCTTATAAAAATTAGGCAAAAAAGTATTGGATCTGACGACATCGGAAAAAAAAGTCGTCTCGAGTTGAAACTATACAATTTAAAATTCATGAGCATGTGCTCGTTTTTCTGTTCAATGAAATCGAATAACACAACCAACGCCATAACGAAAGTAACTATACAATTACAATTTCATGAGCATGTGCTCGATTTTCTGTTCAATGAAATCGAATAATACAGCCAATGCTATCAAGATAATTACTTTACAATGAAAACATACTGACCATGTGCTCGTATTTCTGTTCAATGAAATCAAATAATACAGCCAATGCTATCAATATAATTACTTTACAATGAAAACATACTGAGCATGTGCTCGTTTTTTCTGTTCAATGAAATCGAATAATACAGCCAATGCTATCAAGATAATTACTTTACAATGAAAACATACTGAGCATGTGCTCGTTTTTTCTGTTCAATGAAATCGAATAATACAGCCAATGCTATCAAGATAATTACTTTACAATGAAAACATACTGACCATGTGCTCGTATTTCTGTTCAATGAAATCGAATAAAACAGCCAATGCTATCAATATAATTACTTTACAATGAAAACATACTGAGCATGTGCTCGTTTTTTCTGTTCAATGAAATCGAATAATACAGCCAATGCTATCAAGATAATTACTTTACAATGAAAACATACTGAGCATGTGCTCGTTTTTCTGTTCAATGAAATCAAATAATACAACCAATGCTATCAATATAATTACTTTACAATGAAAACATACTGAGCATGTGCTCGTTTTTCTGTTCAATGAAATCAAATAATACAGCCAATGCTATCAATATAATTACTTTACAATGAAAACATACTGAGCATGTGCTCGTTTTTCTGTTCAATGAAATCAAATAATACAACCAATGCTATCAATATAATTACTTTACAATGAAAACATACTGAGCATGTGCTCGTATTTTCTGTTCAATGAAATCAAATAATACAACCAATGCTATCAATATAATTACTTTACAATGAAAACATACTGAGCATGTGCTCGTTTTTCTGTTCAATGAAATCAAATAATACAACCAATGCTATCAATATAATTACTTTACAATGAAAACATACTGAGCATGTGCTCGTATTTTCTGTTCAATGAAATCAAATAATACAACCAATGCTATCAATATAATTACTTTACAATGAAAACATACTGAGCATGTGCTCGTTTTTCTGTTCAATGAAATCAAATAATACAACCAATGCTATCAATATAATTACTTTACAATGAAAACATACTGAGCATGTGCTCGTATTTTCTGTTCAATGAAATCAAATAATACAACCAATGCTATCAATATATTTACTATACAATGAAAACATACTGAGCATGTGCTCGTATTTTCTGTTCAATGAAATCAAATAATACAACCAATGCTATCAATATAATTACTTTACAATGAAAACATACTGAGCATGTGCTCGTTTTTCTGTTCAATGAAATCAAATAATACAACCAATGCTATCAATATAATTACTTTACAATGAAAACATACTGAGCATGTGCTCGTATTTTCTGTTCAATGAAATCAAATAATACAACCAATGCTATCAATATAATTACTTTACAATGAAAACATACTGAGCATGTGCTCGTATTTTCTGTTCAATAAAATCGAATAATACAGCCAATGCTATCCAGATAATTACTTTACAATGAAGACATACTGAGCATGTGCTCGTATTTTCTGTTCAATAAAATCGAATAATACAACCAATGCTATCAATATAATTACTTTACAATGAAAACATACTGAGCATGTGCTCGTTTTTTCTGTTCAATGAAATCGAATAATACAGCCAATGCTATCAATATAATTACTTTACAATGAAAACATACTGAGCATGTGCTCGTTTTTTCTGTTCAATGAAATCGAATAATACAGCCAATGCTATCAAGATAATTACTTTACAATGAAAACATACTGAGCATGTGCTCGTTTTTCTGTTCAATGAAATCAAATAATACAACCAATGCTATCAATATAATTACTTTACAATGAAAACATACTGAGCATGTGCTCGTTTTTCTGTTCAATGAAATCAAATAATACAGCCAATGCTATCAATATAATTACTTTACAATGAAAACATACTGAGCATGTGCTCGTTTTTCTGTTCAATGAAATCAAATAATACAACCAATGCTATCAATATAATTACTTTACAATGAAAACATACTGAGCATGTGCTCGTATTTTCTGTTCAATGAAATCAAATAATACAACCAATGCTATCAATATAATTACTTTACAATGAAAACATACTGAGCATGTGCTCGTTTTTCTGTTCAATGAAATCAAATAATACAACCAATGCTATCAATATAATTACTTTACAATGAAAACATACTGAGCATGTGCTCGTATTTTCTGTTCAATGAAATCAAATAATACAACCAATGCTATCAATATAATTACTTTACAATGAAAACATACTGAGCATGTGCTCGTTTTTCTGTTCAATGAAATCAAATAATACAACCAATGCTATCAATATAATTACTTTACAATGAAAACATACTGAGCATGTGCTCGTATTTTCTGTTCAATGAAATCAAATAATACAACCAATGCTATCAATATAATTACTTTACAATGAAAACATACTGAGCATGTGCTCGTATTTTCTGTTCAATGAAATCAAATAATACAACCAATGCTATCAATATAATTACTTTACAATGAAAACATACTGAGCATGTGCTCGTTTTTCTGTTCAATGAAATCAAATAATACAACCAATGCTATCAATATAATTACTTTACAATGAAAACATACTGAGCATGTGCTCGTATTTTCTGTTCAATGAAATCAAATAATACAACCAATGCTATCAATATAATTACTTTACAATGAAAACATACTGAGCATGTGCTCGTATTTTCTGTTCAATAAAATCGAATAATACAGCCAATGCTATCCAGATAATTACTTTACAATGAAGACATACTTAGCATGTGCTCGTATTTTCTGTTCAATAAAATCGAATAATACAACCAATGCTATCCAGATAATTACTTTACAATGAAGACATACTGAGCATGTGCTCGTATTTTCTGTTCAATAAAATCGAATAATACAACCAACGCTCTCGAGGTGTTACTATACAATCGGAACACTCGGCAATCACAACATCGCTATACATGTTGTTTCTCCTGTCGATACCTAACGATACTGTAGGCAACAATTTGATTGGCTGACGCTAATAACACATTAAGACGATCTGCAATATGAAGTCATCAGATATAAACGAGCGTTTGCTTCTACAGAGAAGCTTAGGTCAGGTTCTGATGAGATTGCAGTAAATTCAACGTATCATATATAATTAACATAAATGAAATATGAGCGAAAACATACCGGCTCCCACTGGTTAGGAAGAATGCGGGTCAGTCTCATCGTTGTGTAATTGGATAGTGCTATAAGATATAAGAGTCGCGCCAGACGATTTCGGGCCTTATCGACTCTCCGTAACGGGCTCCCATTGGCGTAACTCCAATGGTGATGCACTTCTAGTGTTTGTCAACATATGTATCTAGGACAATAGTACATGTAAGCGGACAGTGACGACGTTTCCTGGATAAGTTACCAGTACTACTGGCCCATTTGTCCCGACACAGCCAGTCAGTCGCAATTATAACTCCACAACCCTAAATGCCAACGGCAGCCATTTCTACAATGTTTAACATCTTTGGTATGACCACATTTAAAGCAGCTAATTTATGTGTAACCATTTCGTTGTTGTTGTACCTAGAGTGTTCGTGTCAAGGGCGGGAGACGAGGATTCAGATCCTTATGGCGTCTACCAAATACTGTCTCAATGGTATTTTGGCTTCCTTCAATGGCACTAAGGGTTGCATGGATAGTACTACATGCACTTCTGGTAAATCTGTGTGAGGTTAAACAAAACCGGTTACTGCTAATCTGTGTGAGGTTAAACAATACCGGTTACTGCTAATCTGTGTGAGGTTAAACAACACCGGTTACTGCTAATCTGTGTTAGGTTAAACAACACCGGTTACTGCTAATCTGTGTGAGGTTAAACAATACCGGTTACTGCTATTCTGTGTGTGGTTAAACAACACCGGGTACTGCTAATCTGTGTGGGGTAAAACAACTACGGTTACTGCTAATCTGTGTGAGGTTAAAAAACACCGGTTATTGCTAATCTGTGTGAGGTTAAACAACACCGGTTACTGCTAATCTGTGTGATGTAGAACAACACCGGTTACTGCTAATTTGTGTGAGGTTAAACAACAACGGTTACTGATAATCTGTGTGAGGTTAAACCACACCGGTTACTGCTAATCTGTGTGAAGTTAAACAACACCGGTTACTGCTAATCTGTGTGATGTTAAATAACACCGGTTACTGCTAATCTGTGTGAGGTTAAACAACACCGGTTACTGCTAATCTGTGTGAGGTTAAACAAAACCGGTTACTGCTAATCTGTGTGAGGTTAAACAACTCCGGTTACTGCTAATCTGTGTGAGGTTAAACAATACCGGTTACTGCTAATCTGTGTGAAGTTAAATAACACCGGTCACTGATAATCTGTGTGAGGTTAAAAAACACCGGTTACTGCTAATCTGTGTGAGGTTAAACAACTACGGTTACTGCTAATCTGTGTGAGGTTAAATATCACCGGTTATACTGCTAATCTGTGTGCGGTTAAACAACACCGGTTACTGCTAATCTGTGTGCGTATAAACAACACCGGTTATTGCTAATATCTGTGTGAGTTTAAACAACACCGGTTACTGCTAATATGTGTGATGTTAAACAACACCGGTTACTGCTAATCTGTGTGAGGTTAAACAACACCGGTTACTGCTAATCTGTGTGAGGTTAAACCATACCGGTTACTGCTAATCTGTGTGAAGTTAAACAACACCGGGTTACTGCTAATCAGTGTGAGGTTAAACAACACCGGTTACTGCTAATCTGTGTGAGGTTAAACAACACCGGTTACTGCTAATCTATGTGAGGTTAAACAACACCGGTTACTGCTAATCTGTGTGATGTTAAACAACACCGGTTACTGCTAATCTTTGTGAGGTTAAACAGCACCGGTTACTGCTAATCTGTGTGAGGTAAAACAATACCGGTTACTGCTAATCTGTGTGAGGTTAAATAACACCGGTTACTGCTAATCTGTGTTAGGTTAAACAACACCGGTTACTGCTAATCTTTGTGAGTTTAAATAACACCGGTTACTGCTAATCTGTGTGAGGTTAAACAACACCGGTTACTGCTAATCTGTGGGAGATAAAAACTTTACCGGTTACTGCTAATCTGTCTGAAGTTTAATAACACCGGTTACTGCTAATCTGTGTGAGGTTAAACAACTCCGGTTAATGCTAATCTGTCTGAAGTTAAACAACACCGGTTAATGCTAATCTGTGTGAGGTAAAACAACACCGGTTAATGCTAATCTGTGTGAGGTTAAATAACACAGGTTACTGCTAATCTGTGTGAGGTTAAACAACACCGGTTACTGCTAATCTGTGTGAGGTTAAACAACACCGGTTACTGTTAATATGTGTGTCATATGAAGGAAATACTGTTTAAATATTGTTGAAAATAGCGTAAAACAGCATACAAACAAATGGCCAATCATTGAAGTGTTTTTGATTATAATATTATTCTCTTTTTTTCAGGAGAGGATGCTGGCGTTACTCCAAGTAAGTGTTTTAAAATATTTCCGCATGTCCAAGGGAAATACACATGAAAACATTGTGACAAAAGGAGAAATATTTAAACAAGTCTGTCCAAGGGAAAAGATGCATGTTGGTATTTTTGACCAGTGTAGGATTAGATAAGCCAGTGCATCTGTACCGTCTTATCTGCACAAGTTGACTAAAACATTAAACACGCTTGTTTACATGTGTAGGTAATATGTGAATAGTGTATATCTTGATCGGACTGTGCGAATGCACGACTTATGTAGATACACACTTTTTATAAAAGTCGACTTTGTATCTCGACTTATTTTGTCAATTAATCGAATTGCGGGCTCTAATATTTATAGCTAACTCTTTAGTCACCTTTTTTTTATTAAAGAGAGTAAACTCTTGACAACATTTAATCAGAGTCATATTTGAAGTGTCTCCCTTGCCATGCAAATTCTTCTCCAATAACTTCATAAATAAGGCATTTAGATTACTTAAGCCTGATTTATCGTTCTTTATTTTTACGAGATTGGACTAAAATGTATATGGTGTTGTTATATAATAACGCAAGTATATAACTGATTTATGTTCGTTTGAAAGCATTGAATTTGAACATAAGATAGTATATGTTGACACATGATGTGTATTGGCGTATCTATGCACTGATAAGGTATTTCGTTAGTATATGCACCTCACATTATAGTATGACTAATAGTTTGATTCTCGTCTGACGATTGATTGATTGGGGTTTAACGCCGTTTTTTACAATTTCTGAGTTATATCACGGCGGCCAGTTCACCTTCTCATGCATTTCCTGGTTTTCTCACACCAGTACTCCACACAACACTCTTCCCAAGCAACTGGCTGCTTTTCCACATAGATTTAGTCTTAGTCCGGTTAATTCACACACAGTTTTGATTATTCCCAGTTAAGTTGTATTGAAGCTGGAATTTTTTTTAACATAGAAGGAAAAGTCTCAATTTGTTCATAAAATCAACTTTCCGATAACATTCCCCACTTGTTTTTGAATTATAGAATAGACACTGTTTTAAGACAGATTATTTGATCATCATTTGGTTAGGTGATAAGTTAGATATATTGGGTAAACAAAGAGAGAACACCAGTTCTCTGTTCTAGGTCTACAATATATCTGCGGCAAACAGTAGAAAACCATGTACAAACAAGAGGACCATGACGGTCCTATATTGCTCTATTGTTTTAATATAATTAATCAGATATGTTGATTAACATTGCAACCAGAGGATGTATTACGTGTTTTACTGTATTCAATAAGTAAACACATTGAAAAATAGTTAAGTTATATTAAATCAGGTGAGCAATATACAAATACATGTTTAGGGTGGAAGGGGGGGGGGGGGGGGGGGGGGTGGGGGTGGAGGGGATATTCCAAGTGTAGGCGGCCCCAATGCTGGCTCTGACTAGACTGGCGATTAAAGAGATATTGTACTTAAATTGTAACAGTTGAAGTTGTCCACTCAATATGAACCCCACCCCACCCCGCCCCGATCATGAGTTATCTTTGATGTTATCTTTAGGTGCTTCATTTACTGGAGTATCTCTTGCTTGTTCATAGTAATTAACAGTTTCGCCTTTTACAACAATGTTATCGACTTTATTCAGTTCTTATTCTCTCATTGATAAATGTTTTCCATAATTATACCACCTTCGAAGAAGAGGGTGTATATAGGAGACACTGTGTCGGGCTGTCTGTCTGTCGGTCGGTCGGAAGCCATATTTTATCCGGCCCATTTCTTACAAACCACTGGGTGGAATTCAATAAAATTGTACATGAAGCTTCTATACCAAGAGGAGATGTGCATATCCTAAAGGGGTTACAATTGCATGTTATTTTACAGAGTTATGTCCCTTTATTAAGTTATTGTGTAGGTCTAGATGCTGTTTAGGGGTTATTTATCATCTTCAGTGATAGTTCTAGTTTTGCTGGGATACTTCCAAAAAAGTCTGTGGCGGTTTTGTTGTACGTGTGAAAGGCTGAATACCTGGGATATCATATCAGCCAAAGCCAAAAGCAAATTCAATATGACGGTGATAATTATCATAAACCAAACTCGTTTAAACGTATTATGTTCTTATTGTGTCCTATTTTTAGAACCAATGGTGTCGATATTTTTGGACGGAGCACTCAGTTTAAATGAAACTTGGACAGAAGGACTGGATAACCCGTCATCTGAATTGTATCTAGAAACAGAAAGAAACTTTACTCTAGAGGTAAGCAGACATTTATATACAATCTCCTTTAAGTCGGACCAAAGTACTTGGCTGTACGTATATTGGATCTGACTAACACTCATAAAGGGTCGTCATGAATTGACCTTATACACTTGAATATTTATGAGCACGTGCTCGGTTCTTAGGTGCAGTGTAATCGCACGATACAACAAACGCTCGTGCTATACAATCGGAGCACTCGATCATTATAGCTTCTCTATATCGTTTATTTATATGGGTCATCTAACCTGTTTACAACGAACGATTTTGTAAGCCACAATGTGATTGGCTGACACAACCTGAGACGACCTGCAGTCATCATATGTATGAGCCGTTCCATGAGAAAACCAACAGTATTGACTCTGCGTAATGTTTCGACCCAGATCAGCCTGCGCAGTCCGCGCAGGCCTAATCCGGGCCGACACATTCCGTTTCAGGGGGATAGAGGTATAGAGTAATGATTCCTGAACAGAAAATCCACAGAATGAGAAAAGTTTCTGTCCGGGTTAGCCTGCGCGGCATGCTTATGCTGATCCGAGTCGATACTTTACGCAAAGTCAATAATGTCAGTTTTCTCGTGGAACGGCTCATATATATGCGAGCTAGCGAAGTTTAGGTATGGTTTTAATGATATTGACATTTATATAAACTATCTAGACGCGTCTTCAAGAGCAAAAAGAAAGAAAATGCTCATAATGGACAATTTCTCCTCTTGACACAATGTTTTCAACTATATTCAATGAATATACGTAAACTAAAATATGCATAGAAACTTGCAAAATCTTAACAATTTCAAAATTTTCTGTTGCAGATTTGTGATATAAGGAAAACTGTTAAAACGATAAGTTCGAACCTTTGATTTTGAAATTTTAACTAGTGATTATGTCGGGAATATGAACATGGGAGTTTAAAGGCATGTTCTTTTTCAAACAATGGGCCACATTTCAGAAAAACTTTCGAATTAATAGTTATTTCGTTGATTTTGGTTTTAAGCCGCTTTCAACACGTTTCTAGTCATATCACGGCGGCCATCTAACCTATAAATGTGTTTCCTGGCTTTCTGGCACCAGTACTCCACACAGCAGTCTTTCAAAGCAACTGGCTGCTTTTCCACATTATCTTGTATCTCTGGTGGATAGGAAAAATGACATTAATGTATTACAAACGTCGAAAGGGATATGGACCGACCTTGGATTCAAACGTACAACCCAATAACTGACAATTTTCATCGCTACTGCCTCGTCTCTTCGTGGAAGGCAGTGGTGCAGAGATATAGCGTCGGCCTCTCGTACCAACGGTGCCGGGTTCGAATCCCGTGATGAGCGAGTTCTACATTTGGGATATTTCCACGCAAACGGCGCGAGTGTTTGTTAAGTCACCAGGAAGCAGACATGGAGCGTGATTAAAATAAGCTGAAAGCTTGTTTCGCAATCAATGTAAATCAACTTGTCTCTTGCTCGATGTAAATAGTATTTACGATCAAGCAGCATACTCGTGTACCGTTCCAAAGGCGCCGCCTCGATGCCTTGTATTAAGTTTATACGACTATGTATACATCCTACTTTGGTTTTAATTGATGGTGAATAGCAAGGAACACAATGGCTAATTTTAAAATACTGCAAATTTATATTATAATCTCGATTAACGACTTTATGTAAGTATGTTTGCGTTATCAGAGCAACCTCGTCGCATACATTGATTGATTGATTGATTGTTTCAACATGTATTTTTTTATAATTATTTACTAGTATATATACATGTTTATTTACTTATATTTATGTATGTATTTGTTCGTTCGTTCATTCGGTAATCCATTAATGTATTCATTTCTTTCTGCTTTCTTTTATTCTTTCCATCATTTTTATATATTTATTTTATTTATTTTTTAGATGGACAGTGTAATGCGACAAAGTAACCTCTCAGATACATACCTGTGGACGGAAGTCATATCGTTCAGGTGAGAAACATACTTCTTGTCGGTGCTTTGCTAATACCAACCTTAACGCAAATCAATATGATTTAGCTTTACAGAAACGTCTTGAAGCTTTATATGCCTTATTGGCGACCAGTGTCAGGGGCGTGGCTCCCTTTAGACACTGTATGCACGTGCCTACACATATTTTCTTAAAATGCCCCAAAATACAGCTGCGGCAATAGACATCTGCGTAATTGATCGACCAGATCAGCATGCGCTGTCCGCGCTGACTGATCCGACCGACACATTCCGTCCTAGGGGGATAGTTGTATAGAGTAGTGATTCCTGAAACAGAAAATACACAAGAGGCGAAAAGTGTCTATCCGGGTAGGCAAGTGTGGTATGCTTAGGCTGATCCGGGTCGATACTTTACGCAGAGTCCACAATGTTGATTTTCTCACGAGACGGCCTACACATTGATTATTGCAAAGCTACGCCCCTAAGCGTATTACCAGATTAGACAGATGCGCTAACTGATATGGTGATACGCTGGTCGCAAATGGCTTACGGTTGGTTTGCGCAGAGCATTGTTTCTATTCATTTATACTTCTTATTGTACACATACTTCAAAGCAACTGTGCACCTCTACTATTGTATTGGCACATTAACTTAACTCTTTCGATGCCAAAGGCAATTAAAGGCTTTTTGCAAACAATGCAGATTCAGATGAGACAGCTCGAAACGAACTTTCTCTCCTACATAACTGCATCGTTTGCCACTTAATTATTAAATTTTACCAAATTTCCTGTTGGCTTAAAATTTCAACATGGAAAATTCGACTTTGTCAAATTCGTCAGTGAAAGAGCAAAGGTGCATCCCGACTGTTGTTTTTCACACCAACTTAAACAAACTACGAACATATATTCTTAGAAAGATAGTTATTCAAATTATATTTTCAAACGGCGTTGTTGGGATAACATTTACGTTGATGCGCCGGTTTCATGACTTATGAACACGGATGAATGATAATATAACAAAACGACATAATATGAGACGTCATACGAGAAAACCAACATTGTGGACTCTGTGTAAAGTATCAACCCGGATCAGCCTAAATATGCCGCACAGGCTAATCCGTAAATACACGTTTCGCCTCCTGTGGATTTTCTGTTTCAGCAATCATTAGTCTATACCTCAACCCCCACCCCTTAGACGGAACGTGTCGGCTCGGATTAGCATGCACGGACTGCACAGACTGATATGGTCGATACATTACACGCAGGGTCCATAATGTTGATTTGCTCGCGGAACGGCTCATATGAATATTTAACACTCGGGATTGTAGTCTGTCATGTTGGAGTTACTTTCCCTGAATATTGTTTTCTTATAAGTTTATGTTGAAGGACGATTTCCTCACGTTTAAGCCCATTTGATACTTAGTTTTGAACTGATGACCGTCTAAAAAGCATAGAACATATGAACTTAACAGATTCGTATACATCAAAAACACCCTGTGCAAAATAAGCCTGCTATAATCGTGATCTTTCTCGTATCAAAAGTATATGCATCTCCAAATGGAAAACGTAATCTACACGACTGGAAAACATTTCTTGATCGTCTGGAAAATAATGTATGTCAACAAATTTCAGAAAGTGTGCAACAATCTACCCGGGTCATGCCGAAAGCACGTCATTGCCGTCAAAATAAGAATATTCCGACGTTAAATACGTCTAAAATAACTCCCAGATATGCCCAAGAATCCATAAACGTTACCCATTTCAAAATATTTCTGGATGAATATGTTCAGGACCCCATATGTTGGGTGGTCATTTCGTCGGCTGTCCCGGAAAGGTCACCAACAATTATCACATGTATGGTTAAGCATGCATAAGTATTAAACCGTTAAGCCAATGCGAACATCTTTAAATGTTTTACAGGCCAGGAAGCATAAAAGTTAGATTCAAGATGGCGTTCAACGACAAGTATAGAACGAAGGTGGATTCGGACAAGACTTTAGCGGAGACAGTCGAACAAGAAATAAAAGAGTCCGTCCCTAAATCACAGCTCCGTATTGCGCGACAGACCGTCCGAGTTTATCGTGAGTATAAACACCGCTCGCGCTTCCATTTATTCAACAACATCAAAATCATGTGGGTTGTCTGTTTTACAGAATGGGATTTAATGTATTCTAAACTACGTCAATTGACCATGGTTCTGCATAGTTTCAAGTGATTAAATATTAGTTTTATATATTTGAGTTTTTACGTCGTTTTTAACAGAGTGTTTGTTATATCATGACAACGGTTCGCTCATCCTAGATTCCTGGGTGACTTACACGTTCAATGCTTCGACATGTTCCTTGTACAAAAAACTCCTTCATGACCGGCGCAAGTAATGCTTGAGGATCTCTATCTCACAAGAGCAGTAGCAATGCAGACTTTAGGTATATGTACACAATGGCTGAATAATTAAGATGAAGGTCTCGAAACCGGGCGTCAAGAGTTTGATCTCGTTTACGTCGGTCATGTTTGAGTGTCCTCTTTACAAGTCATATGTTTTAGTTCTAGTACACATCGAGGGCTTGGCGTGAAACGGTTGTAACTGAAATTGTTATTTTTTTTACCAAGGTTAATCATTCCGCCATAATGTCTTTATAATCGTTAAATCATATTTCTTGGTAAACATTGGACATTTAGGAGCCATTGCTCGTTCTGAGCAATGGCACCTAAATTTGTATTGTTTACAAAGGGGTTAAAATTGCCCCTTAACCAGGGTTTTCAAAATAGGCGTTTAGTTACAACCGTTTCACGCCAAGCCCTCGATATGTGCTACGAATATGCTATGCCATCGCCATGATTTAATTGACATACTGTTGAAAAACTTAAAAAAAAACAATATATATACCGTTCTCCTGAAATTATTTGAAACCTTCTATGGATAATTGGCGAACAATGCAGAGCCAGATCAGCCTGTGCTGATCTTGATCTACACTTGTCGCAATATGCCTTACGGACGGTTTCCTCAGAGCGCCGCTTATATCCCTATTTTTGTAATCAAAATCTAAGAGCCTATTTAACAAATTGGAGAACGCATAAAACGACCTAGATTGCTAGTTTAATACAATGATCTTTACTGATCCTAACTCAGTTTCCCATGATATGCTTGTCTTATTTCTTGCTCCAAAGGCTAGCTTCACCTAAAATGTGTACTGCGGTAGTGTACAATAGATTATATTTAAAAACAGCATTGTAGTGAAAGTGATCATACCTTGTTTCAATAATTATTGGATGTAAGTTATATAAATTCAATGAAACCTTATGTAATGGATTTAAGAAGATAAATTACATACAGCATTTAATGGTACAAGGATGTTAAATGAGTAATGCATGTACGCGCTAACAACCCCAATATGTTTTTTGATTTTTTTTCCACAATGTTTTGACCACACTGTTTGACCTTTAATTCAGCACTCACACGTTTTTATTTCACATTTTATTTTCTTATTGAAAGACATATACTCATATTAACCCCCTTTTCGCTACCAAAGGCAATTAAAGGTTTTTGCGAACAATGCAGATTCAGGTGGGACGGCTCATTTTGCGGTGTCTCACCTGAATGTGCATTGTTTGCCACTGAGACATAAAAGTTTAGCATATTTACTGTTGGACGAGAAAAGTGTGGTCCAATTTTCAACATTGACGATTCGAATTTTTAAAATTTGACAGTGAAAAGGTTATATCGATGGCTTCATGCAAAACGTTGCAACTACATATGGTAACAATATGTAGTTACAACCGTTTTGCATAAATCTCAGTAGATATTTCATTTTGATGATTAAGCCTTATCCCACTCTCTTCCCTGCAACTGTTACCATCGCCCCTTGACTTTTGAAAAGTTCTGATAAGTTTAATTGTTTATAAACTTTAGAAATAAAAATAAGAGAAGAGAAATGAGAAGCGAACGATGTCGACTAAGAACAGACTGTACAAACGTGAAGGCTGATCCTGGTTAACATTAATCACTGTTGTAGTTTAATGACTTGTTTAGCATCAAGCCTGGGAATCCGCCATGGCCGAGTGGTTAGCGTCGGGATTTTGGAACCGGACCTACCAGGTTCAATCCCCTGTCGCGATGCAGATATGGTGATGGAGTGCCCTCGGACAAGGACCATTTTCTAGTCTAGTACTGGTTTGTTTACCCAGTGATCATGAAAATGTGAACTGTCGCCGTGGTATAACTGAAATAATGTTGAAAACGGCGTAAACAAATAACATTATACGTAAATGATATTTAAAGTCGCAGACAAAAGGGATAAGGGTTATTCATAAAAGAGCATAAGAGCGGTGCATTTGCGAAAAATCAACATTAGGCATATGGGACCAATGAAGATCCAGACCAGTCAGCACATCCATGCAATCTGGTCTTGCTCTGCAATCATCGCATATAAGTCACGGAAGGTTTAATAGAACAATCTATTTGAATTTTGTAACATGGATGCGTTAGCAGGTGTTTTGCTCATGTGTAATACTCACCTTAATGTTGTTTTTACAAGAGCACCGCTTAATCTATAATGCAAACCGAATCTTAATATACATGAAATCAAAGTCGTTTTTAATCATTATTTGAAAGAAAACTGTTCTGGGGCTTTCCGTGTTTTGAAGATCTGTTTTGTAGTAGATTTAACTGGCACAACTTGAAACAAATTAAGTAGATCTATCTCCGACATGTTCGACATGCTACAGAGACAATTACAGCAAATAGATGTTGTATTTCTTTAATTAATATACGCAGAGATATAAAAGGGTCATTCGCCAACATTCAGGCAGAATAGAATTCTTATTCTAGTTGTTGGTAAAACCATAAGGTATCTAACCTCTGACTTTCGTTACTTTGAAATTGAATACATTCTCAACACTTGCAATTATAATGTATTCAAAATAGTATGTGAATACAGACTCATACCATAAATTCAGTTTGGTGTTTAAGTTCTTTCAAACTGTTTTTACCTTTATACAAAAGCGAAACATCTTATTAATCCGACATTAGGAATATCCGGGGTTCAAAGCGACTTTCATGTATATTAAGATCACATACTGTGTTAAACATTTATCGTATACTCCACCAATTCAAAGTTACTTCTTGCTTAGATTCTAACAAAGATAGTCTGACTCGCTAATCTTCCATAGAAAAGTAGCACATGAGTTATCTAGCGAACTGCCTCTAGATATAATAAAATGGAAAGTAGGTAGTTCAACACATATAAAACTATATTGAATAACACCTACACTTGATGTATTGAACCCTTTCGCTGCCAAAGGCAATACAAGGCAATTGAAAACAATGCAGATTCAGGATTCTTGGAATCTGCATTGTTTGCCACTTAGACATTAAATTTCACCAATTGTCCTGTTTGACAAAAGAGTCGAACTTGGTGAAATTCGGCAGTGAAAGAGTTTAGCAATATCATAGCAGAGTTTAGATAAGGGGCGTTTTACAGGTTTTAAAATCCCTATGTGTACCTCGAACTCTATCTTTTTGGTACTATTGAGCACCCACGTCATAGCGCTTTGCTGGATGATAAGGTAGATATTGTTGGGGAAAGAGATCTACGACTCTCCTTATCTGGACCACTGTGAAAGTGTGTTTTATTTTTGTTTATTACCACCAGATATTAACGATCTTCTATGTTTAGCGAACAGCATGTTTAACTCACCATTCACCAACGGGTGTTAACTCCTATGTATTTGATAATACTTGGGTTTACCTATATTTATTTTACTAACTTTATTTCATTGTCCAATAACAGCTGTTGAAACACCTTCATCGTCGACGTCCACAGTACCCTTGGACTCTTCAACGGTGCCTTCACTGACATCAACGTCAGCGTCAATGGACAGTTCATTGACAATAGAACGAACACGTACATTTACATCTATATTAGATATAACGTGTGAATCAACTGTGCTTTTCTCTGACTCGATATCCACATTTACTCTAAGTTCTGTGTTCACCACATACTTTTCAGATTCTTTGTTTACTTCAACTAGTGATTATTCAACATATTCAAGGTCCGTGATATCATCATCATCACCATCCTCCTCTTCTTCTTCCTCCTATTTCTTCTCAACATCTCCTACATCATTAGCATCAATAGTATCACGATCATCTTCAACATCATCTCTGTCTTCATCATCTTCAACATCATCCCAATCTTCATCATCACCGTCTTCATCCTCACCGTGTTCATCTTCCCCGTCTTCATCATCACCGTCTTCATCAACTTTATCATCATCACAATCATCATCATTATCAATGTCATCATCACCAACGCCATCATCAGTATCAAGTTCTTTCACAAGTGTAAACATAGACAGTGCAGATTTATCGGAAACGTCCACTATGGGTGTAATAAACTCGATTAGTGTTTCAAATAAGTTTCTATCTCCATTAACCATTTCACCGTCTGAAGATACCACACCGTCCTTATCATTGCACATATCAAAGTCATCACATGCATTACAAGCCTCATCATTATCATCTCATGTGATTTCACCAACATTATCATTAACACCAATAACTGAATATATATCGACTTCTTTTTCATCGGCAACTTTGACTGTGTCGACAACTCTGTCCCAACTTTCACCGGCATTAAACGGGTTAACATCTGCAAATACATTAACGGTGTCGCCTACCAACACGTCTTTAGCTATATCGCCATCTGAAACAGTGATGCCAAATACACTTTCTCCAACATCATCACTACCAGTGTCGTCTTTATCGTCCACAGCAGGTTTAACAACTACGACTAAACCAAGTTATACTACAAGTACACTATCGTCCAGTACACCAGGGTCGACAACACCAAATGGTAATAATAATACAACTGATAGTTCGACCCCAACTACGATTTCCAGCAGTATGAGAAGTACAAACAATACCACTTCATCGAGTGCGACAATAACTACAGCCACCACTACATCTTCATTGACCTCAAATACAACAGTTAAAACAACTACGATTTATTCACCTACGAGCAATAGCACCCTATCGGGTACAGCTACACATGTGACACCAACCATTTCGACTGATACAACACCAAATGGTACAATTACAACACGTAGCACTGAACCTAACACGACCACGAGAATAATTTCATCTTCCAATGCGCAAAGTACATCAACAGTGACAGCAAGTACGACGTCTTCTACGACCCAGGATACGACAAGTACATCTCCAGCAACGATATCTCCGAAACCAACCACGGAGACAACGACACCATCAACAACTCCTACATCACCAAGATCGACTTCAACAATACCGACCACGGCTTCTACAACTACAACAACTAGAAGTACGACTTCCACTACACCATCAACTTTTACTACTCGAGTTACGACCACTAAAATACCGACTACTACTTCTACAACTACAACTCGTAGTACGACCACTAAATTACCGACTACTACTTCTGCAACTACAACTAGTAGTACGACTTCGACCACACCAACAACAACGTCTACAACTCGAAGCACGACCTCTACCATACCGACCACAATTTCTACAACAACAACCCCGACCACTACAATTACAACCACACTATTGACATCAACAACGGAAGGTAAAGGGATTGGGTTGTTTTTATTTTGTTTAATGTTTCTGTTCTGTTCAACGTCAGTCCTAACCGAATGAACACTTAACATTTACATAACTGCATGCGATTGTCTGAGAAAGTATGTGTTTATAAGCCATGCACAAGGGGAACCACCCTCAGCATGTTAATCACAAATGCACACAAACCTATGCCTGAACATACTCACAGACTGGTCCTTAAACAATAGAACTTTTGTTCAGTATTTATAATTTGTACGCAATAATCCAATTTGTAAGAAAGAAATTCATTCTAAAAATTTACTAAAGCCAGTATTTTAATTTCCAATATAAATTTCATTTCTGATCAAAGAAAACGTTCTCAGAGTTGTATGTTTTCTCAGTCAGCGTGTCCATATATATAATTCTCGCCAGACGTACCCTGGATCTTTCTGTGGGTATTTGGTGAACAGTGAAGAACAAAAGTAGACTGCACACATCAGCAGACTGGTTTTGATTTCCACTGTTCCCAAGTTTCATATGGTTTAATCATCTGTAAGGCATTCCAATTATGTTTACATAACGCGTATACTATGTTTTAAAAAGTAAAGGTAAAGGTATGGTATGTAAGACGATCGTGCACTGTCGTCCTTCATTTCTTCACTTAATGCGTTACTTCCTAACTTAGTAATCGGAATTACAAATTTAGTTTGCTGCAACGAAGCCTGTATAAAGTAAAAAACGATTTTTGTTTTCACTTTTTGTTATTTCTTTAAAAGATCATGAAGATTATTAAGTTATTCTTTGTTATAATCAAGCGCAGATTTTCCAACAATTTTTTTTCTCTTCTATTTCTATTGTATAGTATATGGCTTTGTATAAACATTAATTGCGTAGTGCTTATAGAATAAAATTGTGCCCCCCATGTTTTAAGACAATGTTAATTATATTAAGACCAAAATACTCTGTTTCAAACTCTGCTTGAAACGATAGCACGCTTCAATATATAAGTCTGCTTTTCGTCAAGATCAATTATCTATATTCATAGGCTATACATAATCGAACTGTTATTTGTTATGCCAATCAAAAATTGCGAAAGAGCAAATAAAACAACGGGTTGCAGACACGGAATCCACGACCAGATGTCTACGTCGCAACCTCAGTCGTTTTCAATTAGCACTTTCATTGTCATGACTCGGCTCTTGGCATCATTCATCTATCGTGGCTTATATATCTGTTGCACTTGCTCATAAACCTCGTATGTATTGATATACGCCGAATTTAGTTCAGCTTCACTCCAGGAAAACCAACTACTGGCCATATACGATCAGTGTAGATCCTGTGCGTCCTCTCACTTTAATATGGATCTGTATCATTCATTATGTATTTAGAGATGGTTGCTACCTTGTATATTTCTGTCAAGCAGCAAATGCCTTAATTTAAGTCATCATATCTAATTGACTTTACATCGATTTCGAAACGATCCTTCGGTGATCGATACGTCCTTGTTTATTGCTACCAAGCAGCAAATCTGTTACTGTATGTCATCATAACGTATTGATTTTACATCGATTTCGAATAAATCCTTTAGCTTATATTAATCATGTCTGAGTCAATTCAATTAAATTCAATATATTGTATTGCATAAAACAACAAACAGTATGTTTATAGCAAATAAAGAAATTATGAAAAGTACAAACGGAGAAATGGATTTTTCAGAAGAATTCCCAATAATTTCACAATGTAAGTGTTCAGGATACAACGGATCTATTCTAGAAATATCGTGTGTAGATTTCGATACAACTTTGATAGTAGAACCTAAATAATTTAAAACCAGAAACCGCGCAATTTATGTTGAACATTGTCAAAGGCTGAATCCGCTCACCATGGGATTCGAACCCGCGACCTTTGTAAGAACGCTCTTCCACTGTATTACTCCATCGCTCAATATCTTATACAATGTCTCATTTAAACAACTTGATGGTACACAATTAAAAGCTCTGAATCAGTAAAGGATGTATGATGAATTACAAAGCAGAAAAGTCAATTAAACTAATTATGTTGTCTGAGTAATAGTTCAATGATAATATAAACCTTAACCTGCTGATTGTAAGTAAACTTAAAGAATGACGTGAATTGTTTTCTGCTTCTATTTTATTACGAACAAATAGGTGTCTTTTGTTTTAAGTTTACATACAATTGCTTAAGTTAAACGCATACATGGATTTCTTCGTGACCTCATGTGTAGGAAGGATTTTTTGAAAGATATCATTACTAAAATAAAACAAGAGCAAAGTTTTCTTAAAAAGGATACCAGAACTGTATTCAGATCCATCCAATAACGTAGTCGCTTAAGGTTGTTACGTGTAGCAGTAAACGATTTGCAAGTACAACATAAGTATTCCATTATGTGTCCGAAGCAATCCAGTCGCAGTGTAAAACGGAACAAGTTAACAATCTATTCCTTAAAACTGAATACACTCGGAGTCCTGCTGGACTATTTTAAGAACTTTATAGTAAGCTATTTGTAGTATCAATATTCATGAATTAAAAGTCAAAACCATTTTACTTAACTCTTCGTTGCCAAAGGCAATAAAAGGCTTTTTCAAACGCTGCAGCTTCAGATGAGACAGTTCGTAACGAACTGTCTCTCCTGAAATGTGCATTGTTTGCCACTTAGACATTAAAATTTACCACATTTCCTGTTGGACGAAAAATGGAGCGATCCAATTTTTGTCATGGAAAAGTCGATTTCTTTTAAATTCGCCAAAGAAAGGGCTTAAAAGTTGCATAGTGTTCAATAAGCAACTTAAATTACCATTTTACAGCACCAGACAAAGCGCCGATTGCTGATGCTGGTCCGGACATATATATCAATCTACCTACAAACTCAGTAACGATATACGCCACCAACAGCACTGACGATAGAGGTATTGTCGAATACAAATGGACTCAAACAACCTCCCTGCAGGCGGACACGGTTGGGATGAAATCAGCGGAGCTGAAACTTTCAAATCTACAGGAAGGCGAATATGTATTCAAATTGACCGTTAAGGATGAATCCTTTCAAACCTCAAGCGATACAGTTAGAGTGTCCGTTTTACCAGGTAATATCTTTGTTTATTTGATTGATTTGACTTGAACGCCGTTTTTAATTGTTTTCTTGTATCATGGTGGTATTCCGAACAACTTTCGTTCCCGGCAACTGGTCACCTTCGTCCACATACTTTAAGCATGTTCGTGAAGACAAATAAATGTAGTCACCATGGTTTGGGTTTTTTGATAGGCTGAGTCGGGAATCACGAGCCCCTGATAAATTTAAACTCTTCTTTGGACTGAACTGCTTTTAACTCACAAAGGTTTCAATTATGTATTAAGTATCATACTATCATTTATCGAAATGTTATTTTTGAATACATAACATGGTTAGTTTACAGCGTATTTCTATATAATGACCTTGCAATACATTCATCATGCGGAATTGCGAATGTACACGGACAAAAACGGTGAAACTTTCAAGATTTTTACTTGCTTGATGTTTATCGTATGTATTTCAGTTATATCACGGTGGTCAGTTCACGTAACGTGATTTCTTTTCCTGACATTCTCGAATCTGCAATCAACACATGAGCCTTCCCACGAGAAAACCAACATTATGGCTTCTGCGTAATGTATCGATCCAGATCAGCCTGCGCAGACTTATCCGGGCATATACATTCGGTCTCAGGGGGATAGAGGTATGGAGTACTGATTCCTGAAACAGAAAATCCACATGAGGCGAAAAGTCTATGGCGGGGTTAGCCTGTGCGGCATACTTAGGCTGATCCGGGTCGATACTTTACGCAGTCTATAATGTTGGTTTTTTCGCGCGACGGCTCTCATCATTACTCTAAGTCATACGGATACCTTCCCACATAGATCAGTTAGACCATCGTTGGTAGCCATTAACCTTATCATCCAACATCCATGTATTCTGATCTTTATCTACACTAGTTGATATTCATTTTAAATTTGTGAGAAATAACAACTACAGGAAATTATCTACAAATATCTGTATTTTGTTTGTGGGTAAACCTATACATCTATTGTTTATATTAGAGGCCGGTGGCCTATATATTTGAAATCTTGAATTGTTAAAACATCTAGACAGAATAAACTTGTTTATGCACTATAAATGAAAATAGCATCATTATGAGCCAAATTTTGCATATTTCACAATTTCCGTTAGCTTCTAATATCGGTTTAGTCTCTTCATTATATACACTATTTCCTATCTATGGTTTATAAATTGTTACATAACAACTAGAGGTAAATACAAATAATTGTATTTTATGGGGGCAAAACTAAAACGACTTTTGATACCATGTATTTTGTGTACAAAGCACAATGGCTTTGATTTAAATATAACCTATTGCACATACAATAGCCGAACTAAGGTTATCCATGCCCATGTTAGTAGTTCAAGTATAGACGTAACACTTTTCCACATGTAACATATCTTGCAGACGACTTTGAAAAAATTTAGTCTTATATTGAAAAAGCATATTCATTGCAAGGATTGCTAAAGTGATTTCAAAGGTCGCCTTCTGTAGATGAGTCGAAAGGTGTCTACATGTGGATGAGATTTAAGTCAATATTGCAAATATAGTCACTACATAATTACCAATCATAGTTGTATAAAAGTCCGAAGTAATAATGTGTCCATTTTGCCAAATTCATGCTAGAGCGAAATATTTGAAAGTAGTCCACAGTCAACGATATGAGTTGTACCCGTGACCGCGGAAGAATATTCACTCAAGAGATACAAAATAGGTTCTACTATCTCACGCGTTTCCGGTAGACGACCCATTGGCGTTCGCTTCATGAATTTTTCATCTACATTCTTCCCGTCAGCCACTAGCTGTTTGATGAAATCTGTCATCACTAGGGTCGGGTTGATGGAATTGACTCTGATACCGTGAGAGCCAAGTTCAAGGGCAAACTGCTTGGATACCATGTCCAAGCCGGCCTTGGCAATGCCATATGGTAACGTACCACTTAAAGCCTGCTTAGAGAGAATACTGGACACATTCACAATGGATCCTTTTATACCATTATCAATCATTTTCTTCGCGAATATCTGTATAATATTAATTGCTGCCAGGAGGTTGGTATTTAAAAGATTATCGAAATCGTCCTTGGCAGCAGTTAAGGCGGAAGGCAGTGGCGATGAACAAGATGTTGCGGCGTTATTTACAACGCAGTCCATAGCGTCCAAGCTCTCCAACACAGTCCGTGTCTCGTCCCAGTTAGATATGTCCAACACGATAGGCGTGATGGACGGACATTCCTCTTTTAGTTTGACGAGCGTGGATTCTGTACGACTTAGGGCAAACACGTGGCATCCTGTCTTAGCTAAGGTCAAGGTCAATTCTTTCCCAATACCGCGGCCAGCCCCTGTAACAAGAATCTTCTTTCCTCTGAAATCAAACGCCATATCTGTAAAAAAAAGTAATAAAGTACATTATTATGTAATTCTATTTAGATCTTACAATGTCAATATGTGTGAACTTTCTATACTTTGTAAAATGTCCACGTTGTCACGAAGTCCAATGTTAAATGCATACTTCATATACTTTACGTGCGAGGATTCGATCCCTGGTCGGTTCATACCAAGGAATTTAAAATGGTTGTAATTGCTTTCCATCCTTGGCGCTCAAAGTGGTGGGGTTGGAATTATGACTGACTATCTGGTGTCAGGATAAATTGACCAGTAGTACTAGTATCTTACTCACGAAATGCCGTTATGTAACTGAATTATTGTTGAAAGCGGCATAAAACACCATTAAACAATCAAAGCACTCAAGGTGCTGCCAGCAAGGTGCTACATGCAGAGCACGGAATACATTAGGACAATGATTTACCGATCTTTTTTTTTTATCACATACACTTCACAAGAAAAGACCTTGTAAAGTCTGTTAATTGAATAATATTTGAGTTGAATGGACAATATTGTATACACAGAATAGGGGTCTATCGCAAAAACTTGTATTTGACTGGTGGTATTTTACAGAGGTCGTTGCATAGTTTACACACTCATTGATGGATTAATCACAATACATGCTATATCAAAATCAAAAGAACGCTGCATAACAATGAAAACTATATTGAAGTTCCTGTTTAAATATCAAAGCAAAAAATAAACAATCTGTATCTACATTTTTTGGTTACTAAAAACAAAAAATGGTGGTATATTTGTTTTTACCTTGTTTGAAATAATTTATATAATACTTTTAAAATCAACATGATTCATTTATACACTGTGCTATAATAGAACAATAATGAATGGTCCGTACCTGGAGATTATTTTACAGTAAACTACGTTAATACAGAATAATCCAAATTGTAGGGGTCGGTCTAGCATGGCTTTATACAGTCATAGTCACATCTGCCTCAAAACAGCCGAACATGTTATTTTTCCATAACATAGGTGAACATTGATTGATTGATTGATTGATTGGGGTTTAACGCCGTTTTTAACAATTTCTCAGTCATATCACGGCGGCCAGTTCACCTACTCATGTGTTTCCTGGTTTTCTCACACCAGTACTCCACACAACAATCTTCCTAACAACTGGCTGCTTTTCTACATAGACTTAGCTCATTGGTGGAAGACAAATGACGCATGTCGCAATGACTTTTGTCAAACGTCGGAAAGAAAGTTGGCCGAGTCGGGATTCGAACTCACAACCCCTGGATTGACAGCCCGCGTTGTTACCGACTGATCTAGCGGGACTCGACCATAGGTGAACAAAAACATGCACTGTTTTTTATCATAACAAGTTCCCAATAAGTGTGAATATTCAATGAGAAGGTTGTAAAAGTTGTTGATCTGAAGGTACTTATAGATCGGTCGGTGGTACGTTTTACTATGTAGTGTTTTTCACGATACACACTTTCTATTGATATTTACACCATCCTAGCGATTTTGCACCACGATGTGAATGGATTTTGAAATTATAAACATAAGGGCCGTGTTATGTATGTGTACAACATTAAATGGAGGAAAAGCGGAATAGCTTAGTAGAATATTAAATACTAGAAATTAAGATTAACATGAAATGCTTGGGTTATATAGAAATATGTTGCACTAAGAGGCGTCGCTTTGAGTGGATACACTTTCATTCATGAGTTCATTTGTTAACACAATATGCACAACACTCTTCCCCTTCAAATGTAAAGTCATCAATTCAAATTTAATTTTGAAATCGCAATCATAATACACCTGACGAACGTATGCAAATACTGCTTTAATTTGTTCCGATTGTGATAAGCCATTAAGTTCTAATGTCCACGATGACCTCAATTAACATACTCATTATCATTTATAGCAGTATAAAATCCCAACCTCGTCGCCAATTCGTTGTGTATGTGTACAACATACAATGTGGGAACAACCATATAGCTTAGCAGAATATTTAATACTACAAAAATTAACATGGAATTCATAGGTTATATAGAAATATAATTACACTTAGAGGCGTGGCTTTGAGACAATGCACTTTCATCCATCAGTTAATTAGTTAATACAATATACACAGCAATCTCCTCTTTCAAATGTAAAGTCATTAATTCAAATTCAATTTTGAAATCACAATCATAATTACACATGAAGAAAGTATACACATACTGCTTTAATTTTTCCATACATGTTGCGCGTGATCAAGTCATGTTGAAATAGTAGAAATACTTAGTTATTTTTTAATCATGTCATTTATATATTTTAACATAAAATTTGTTTCTAGTTACCGCTTTTTGATTTTTAGACAAGAACTATTTGGCGGTTCGAAGTACAATATAGGTATTAGCTGGCAACAGTCCATTCATTTTTAAAAATATTCCACAGATCATCCACTTTCATTGACATTATAAACGATCTGCAACTACCAAGACATCTCTATGAACCCGAGATGGTGTTCAGAAACTGAGAGCTGATATAGAAAGACAGATGTGAAGTAATTCAATGCCGATATTGTAAACACACTAGTCTAGATTCCAGTCTCTAAACGATGAGTGTCTTCGGAGTTTACCTATCGGCTATACCAATTGGCTATTACGAGCTACTTGCTAAAAACAAAAATGTAGGGATATCAAAAATTGCCAAGGTAAATAGTAAATATTAAATCAAACGTACTCTATAATTTCGTTAAAATAATTTAAAAAATATACAAAATTTACCTTGCCAAATAAGTCAAGATTGATAAATGTCACAAACTAACTCGATACACGTACAAGTAATCGGTGCGTTATCAAACTCTGTACGAAATACGGTTATAAACCAGAAAAAATCCTTAGCTACCTAACTGTTTCACTGAACGCAAGAGAGATGTTTGCGATTGAGTTAGCGGGGAATTTTTATTTTAAGTTGATCGATACATTTCAGAGAGAAAAGATGGGCACCCACGCATACATTTATATTTTTTCATTTTGTTTTTCTAATAATTCTTTTTTATTTAAAAAAAACAAAAAAACATCGGGTTAGTTCATCGCCATAATAAAAAGAGGTATGAGTGAACAAATAACACCGACATATTATTGAACTTGAACTTGTTTAAACATGTGTCTTTGTATATTAGTACGTATTAATTAGGGTTGTTTAATTGCTTATCCATGTCAATGTGTGTTTGAAATATCCAACGAGACAACAGGAACACGCGGTTTATTTTATCAGACTGTCAAATTCAATGTCCAATCCCCCTAGTGTTGAATGCGCATTAACTGGTACTTTTTAAACATAACATAGCCGTTACATCACTTTGGTAACATGCATGTACTTACTTTCAAATTAAACAAAAAATAAAATGTATTCCGATGTATTGCAGTTTGTTTTACTTTAGCTATCGTTCACATCTGAGCCGTCCCGCGAGAAAACCAGAGTTATGGTCTGTGCGTAATGTATTGACCCAGATCATCCTGCGCAGTCCGCGCAGGCTAATCCGGGCCGACACATTCCGTCTTAGGGGGATAGGGATATAGAGTAATGACTCCTGAAACAGAAAATCCACGTAAGGCGAAACGTGTCTGTCCGGATTAGCCTGCGCAGGTTGATCTGGGTAGATACATTACGCAGAGTCCATTATGTCGGTTTTCTCGCGGGACGGCTCATATGTGCTCGTATCGTATCCCATTTTTATCAAGTGTTATCCTATGTCAATATACATGCATATTTTTCACCAGTTTATCTCAAAAGTTGATATTAATGATTACTATGAAGTGAATATATTAACGATTCTGATTGCAGTCTTTTACTTTCCGTCACGAGTTCAGGTTAATTAACGCAAGACTAAATGTTGAATGTGATGTAAAAGATTCTTCAACGATCCTAAGTGTAGTTTTTTTCGATGTAACTGAAACTCTTTCATATTACTAGTAAGTAACGTCAATCAAAAGTTGAATATTTGTTTCGTTTGATGCAATACATATACTATTAATAAACGTCAATCAAAAGTTGAATATTTATTACGTTTGATGCACTAGATATACTAGTAATTAACGTCAATCAAAAGTTGAATTTTTGTTTCGTTATACTAGTAGTAATCGTCAATCAAAAGTTGAATATGTGTTCCGTTTGATGCACTAGCTATACTAGTAATTAACGTCAATCAAAAGTTGAATATTTATATCGTTTGATGCACTAGATATTCTAGTAATTAACGTCAATCAAAAGTTGAATATTTATTTCGTTTGATGCAATACATATACTAGTAATAAAAGTCAATCAAAAATTGAATATTTGTTCCGTTTGATGCAAAAGATATACTAATAATTAGCGTCAATCAAAAGTTGAATTTTTCTTTCGTTTGATGCAAAACATACACTAGTAATAAACGTCAATCAAAAGTTGAATATTTGTTCCGTTTGATGCACTAGATATACTATTTATTAACGTCAATCAAAAGCTGAATTTTTGTTTCGTTTGATGCAATTCATATACTTGTAATAAACGTCAATCAAAGGTGAATATTTGTTCCGTTTGATGCAATAAATATACTAGTAATAAACGTCAATCAAAAGTTGAATATTTGTTTCGTTTGATGCAATACATATACTAGTAATAAACGTCAATCAAAAGTTATTTTTTTGTTTCGTTTGATGCAACAGATATAATAGTACGTAACGTCAATCAAAAGTTGAATTTTTGTTTCATTTGATGCAGTGAATACATTAACGATCCTATAAGCGCAGTCATTTACTATCCCCCTCCATTTTCATGTTAATGAATTCGAGTCTTAAGATACGTCTTGATGCGTTTGATGTTGTGAATATACTATCGATCCTATCAGTACAGTCTTCAACTATCGCCCTCCATTTTCATGTTTATGAATTCGAGAAAAAACGCAATTTGATGTATTTGATGAAGTGAATATTCTGACGATCCTGAGATCAGTATTTGACTATCCGCATCCTGTTCATTTTTATCAACGGATGGCAAAACGTTGAATATTATTGACTAAGATCGAGTTACTATCATAACGATCGTGAACACAGTCTCATCAGTGGCTTTACTATTTACCTTCTCTTTTCGCAATAGAACTTCTGACCAACGTATAGAAATGTAGAACCCTAAAGGTGCAATCCGATGTTATCAGTTTACGCTACACATTAGTCGTTATGTAATTGATATACTGTACATGTAGTTTAACATGCCCCCATTTACACCAAACCCGCAGAAGACGACGTTGAAAACATTGATACCAAAATATAGAAACGCTCTATGATATATTTCTTAAATTAATTTGCTTTTATCACAATGTTTTCAACTCATTTTAATGAATATATTTTCATTTATAGAGATTTTCAATGTGTTTTTTGGCGTTTGAATCTTTCACAGGCGTTTTCCGAAGATTTGTTTGGATGTAGGAAAAGGTTGATACACAAATTCGCAACAAAAACAACCCTTTTAAGGCTGAGTCATTTGTAGAGGCTAAGTTATGGAGGAGTATATTATTTCTTTTCCCCACATGAGACCATTCTTTCGAGTAACCACAATATAGGGACCAGTTAAGGTAGTAAATATTTCTGCATTTGAGCATTGTTAAGGAAAACCAACATTAACGTAATTATTACACGTGTGGGAAAAAAAACCTGATCGCGATTCATACTCAGTCTTCAGTCTTCAAATAGATACTGCTTCACATAATTGTTTGAAAGCTTTCATTAACAATAAGCAACCAGTGTCGATCAAGGTCAAACTGCTCCGATGCCCTGGCTGATCCGGATCTACGCTGAACGCAATTGCTTTATAGTAAACGTAAAACGCCGCACATTTTGATTCGAATATGAATTATGTCCCTTACCTTTACAGCTCTGTACAGTCCAACCTGTGTATACAGACCATCTATGTGAATACACCATAATGGTCTTTGTCCACAGGGGGTATTTAATTGCAGGGTCATTTATGCAGAAAAAGAGTAATTGAGAAACCAAAAGTGTGATTAATCTAGACGGAGAATTCTAATTCCAAGGTGGTCTGAAAGACAGGTTTGATTGTACAGTCATACTCAGCCATTCTAGGTAGAGTCAAACAGTGACTTCTGAACACAGGTTTGATTGTACATTCAAACTTGTCATAGTCGGCCAACCTAGGGAGAGTCAATATGGCTTCTGAACACAGGTTTGATTGTACAGTCAAACTTGACATAGTCGGCCAACCTAGGGAGAGTCAATATGGCTTCTGAACACAGGTTTGATTGTACAGTCAAACTTGTCATAGTCAGCCATTCTAGGTAGAGTCAAACAGTGACTTCTGAACACAGGTTTGATTGTACATTCAAACTTGTCATAGTCAGCCATTCTAGGTAGAGTCAAACAGTGACTTCTGAACACAGGTTTGATTGTACAGTCAAACTTGACATAGTCGGCCAACCTAGGGAGAGTCAATATGGCTTCTGAACACAGGTTTGATTGTACAGTCAAACTTGTCATAGTCAGCCATTCTAGGTAGAGTCAAACAGTGACTTCTGAACACAGGTTTGATTGTACATTCAAACTTGTCATAGTCAGCCATTCTAGGTAGAGTCAAACAGTGACTTCTGAACACAGGTTTGATTGTACAGTCAAACTTGACATAGTCGGCCAACCTAGGGAGAGTCAATATGGCTTCTGAACACAGGTTTGATTGTACAGTCAAACTTGTCATAGTCAGCCAACCTAGGGAGAGTAAAAAAGTGGTTTCTTAGCACAGGTTTGATTGAACAGTCAAACTGTTCATAGTCAGCCAACCTAGGGAGAGTCAATATGGCTTCTGAACACAGGTTGCTGCTTAACACAAGTCAAATAAAGCAGAAGATATGTTTTCGTTATTCTTCAAGTGGCTGCTTAATGCAATATGGCTGCTTACAGGGGTGACCGCTAATGCAAGTTGAATGTGTATGTATTGACAGAGTTGTGTTTGGAGGTGAAGGTCGAAGCACACAGGAACCTACACTGATCGCAAGTGCCTTACAATACGATTTCGTAGAACGCCGCTCATTCGATTTGAACATGAATTATCTCCCTTTATATGTATTTGACAGAGTTGTGTGTGGAGGTAGTTGTCGAAGCCTGCAGGAATTTCGGCTACACGAAGACTCAGTACCCCAACCTACTACATCAGCGTAACGAGACAGCCGCCGTGCAGGCGTTCAATCACGTGTTCGGCTCGATCGTGAACCAGATATGCCAGGATGAGGCGCTCGCCTACCTGTGTTCCTTGTACTTTCCGAAGTGTAATGCAACGGGCTTTTTCGAGTATCCTTGTAAAAGTCTGTGTGATGGTAGGTCGTTATTTAAAGTAACTCTCTTCCCTAATTCACATTACTTATTATAGCGATGATATGTGAACACTTTTGTGTATTTATTACATCTGTAGAAAGAGACATGCATACGCAGCCATGGACAGTGTGCTTAACAAAAGTTACTTGAAACCTTTTTTTGCTAATTGGTGAACAATGCAGAGCCAGATCAGAGTGTGGGGACGCGCTTGTCGATCTTGGTCTTAACTGGTCGAAATAACCGTACGGTTGGTTTTCACATATAGCCGCTTATTTAGTTATTCAATTAAGTTTTCATTTCATTCTTTTTTATTTATGTCATATCTTCTATATGTTGGGCTTATCTGTCGAGGTTTCTTTACAGCGGCTGTGTTATCGTGCGGCGAGTTCTTCGTAAACCGAATAGATTGTGAGGACTGGAGTGACACGGACTGTATCGAACCTTCAATTATGCCGACCACTACTACAGCCGCTACACGTGAGTTTATGATCTATTACGTTCTCTACATGAACGGAGTCTCGGGACAACAAACATAAGTCTTTTTATAGGAGCGAAAATAGGAATCCAATGTGCGCGGGATTATGGAAATCTCACTGTAGCGTGTTAATGAGAAACCCGACAGTGTGTTTATAGAAATCCCACGTTATCGTGTTTATTGAAATCCCATTTTTAAAAGCGTGTTTAAAGTAAAACGAACCTTAGCATGTTGATTATTTTCTTGTTTACATATTAAGATTAAAAACCATCCTAAATGTCATAGAAGTTTAATGTTTTAGTTGCGCAGCAACATTCCTGATTAATTTGCGAAAATCTGTGACAAAGCCATCTAAACAATTCTTGTAGCACTCTGGCCAGCTACATCAAATTGTCCACGAGGAAAACACAGGTAAATAAACGATATCGTATAGTGATACATTTATTTATTTAAATAGGTAAACTAGAGTCTCATGTCTCTCTCTCTCTCTCTTTGCTTTGGCATCCATTTTCTCCATTTTTGAATGGAAAAAATGTATTTATTTCACCAGCCACGTGTGAAGAGACGTTACAAGACAGCTGTAGGGGTCTTGGTTTCAACCGTACAAGTTTTCCCAATCTCTTGGAGGAAACTGACCAACAGGGGGCGCTTGAGACGTTCGAGGCCTACTTCATTCCAATTATAGAGGGAGGATGCGACCATCCCTATGTTGGTTACTTTATATGCGGATCACAATTTCCACTGTGTATGAACGGTCAGCAGTACAAACCATGCAGGCGGCTCTGTGAACGTAAGTCATTTATTTATTTATGTATTTATTTATTAGGGTTTTACGCCGTTTTCAACATTATTTCAGTTATATCACGGCGACAGTTCACTTATTCATGATCCCTGGGTAAACAAACCAGTACTAGGCTAGAACATGTGCATTGCCCAAGGGCAGTCCAGCATGACCGTAGTGCCGAGACTGGGGATCGAACCCGGGACACCCGGTTTCGAAATCCCCAACGCTAACCACTCGACCACAGTGGATTCCTGAACGTAAGTAAATTTCAGTCAGCAGTGACGGCGTATCCTATTGTATTCCCATGTACTGCAAGCCTAAAGGAATTAAAATTGATACACTTATCAAATCTTATCAAAACTTATCAAAACTTATCAAATCTTATCAAAACTTATGCATCCTCTTCATAAAACGACTCGGAAAACATTTTGGTAAAAATGTTAAAAATATTATAATCTATAAATGGAGGTATATTTATTGAATAAAGTTGTAGATATTGTTACAAAATGAGAAATTGCTTATTAAGAGTAATTTATCCTTTCGTCACTATGTTTTCACAAGTCGTCTGCTTCAGATGTGTCGAAACATGTCTGCAGTTATGAAAGGTTTATACTTGCTTGTTTTTGTTGTCTTTTTGAGGATGGCGCGGGTGGGTTTTACAGCCCGTATACGTATATATCAAAACAGTTCCTCTCATCGCTTTTTTATGATAAGTATTTAACCGATTGCAAAGTACTTTGTAGATCGAATGATATATTCGGAGTTGAGGTCAATTAATTTTCACAAGACCAACAAGAATTTATGATCTTGGAAATATTTCATTCTGGCCTGATGCATCATTACTTGTCTGTCACGGTGGGTATTTGTTTAGAAAAATATTTCTATATGCACTTCTGCATCTCCTCTTAACCGATCACAATTCTACCTGCAGTACATTCAGTACTTTGATTTCATTACAGAGGTGGTAGCCCAATGTGAGGAAGTGTCTTTTTACTTCTATTGCGATTACTATCCAGAAATAGATTGCCTGGCGCCATTGGAACCTAGAGCAGGTAAGCCATGATTTATGATTAAGTAATGAATAATGAACAAATAACCAACATAATTAATGATAAATCAATAATGAATAATTGATGAATAATTGATAAATAATTAATAAGTAATGAATAATGAAAAAATAACCAACATAATTAATGATAAATCAATAATGAATAAGTGATTAATAATTGATAAATAATGAATAAATAATGAATAATGAATAATGAAAATGGTGAATAATGTATAAATAATGAATAACGAATACAAACTTCATAATGAATATACAATGAATAAAAAACGAATAACGAATAAATAATTAATAAAAAATACGTAACAAGTAATGAATAAATAACGAATAATGGATACATAAGGAATAATTGATAATTAACGAATAATATAAGGAATAATGAATATATAAGAAACAATGAATAGATAACGAATAATTAATAGATAACGAATCATGAATATATAATGAATAACGAATAATGAGTAACGAATAATGAATACATAAGGAATAATGAATAGATAACGAATAATGAATAGTAAGAGAATAATGAATAGATAACGAATAATGAATAGATAACGAATAATGAATAGATAACGAATAATTAAAACATAACGAATAATGAATACATAACGAATAATGAATACATAACGAATAATTAATAGATAATGAATAACGAATAATGAATGGATAACGAATAATGAACGGATAACGAATAATGAATACATAACGAATAATGAATAGATAACGAATAATGAATAGATAACGAATAATGAATACATAATGAATAATGAATAGATAACGAATAATGAATAGATAACGAATAATAAATACATAACGAATAATGAATACATAACGAATAATGAATAGATAACGAATACAATTGATACTAGGTTGCTTGTAATATCAGATTTATAATACGGTCTAGTATTTCTGGGGTCTACAGTTCGAATCCCTCTAGAGCGGTGAGAAACTGAAGAACGTCAGAATATACACCTTAAAAAGTACTGAACCGCCTCTGTAATGCTGTGGAGCGCCCGTCTCTGGTATTGGAGGTCTGGGGTTCGATGCCCGCTCGGGTTTTATCAAAGCTTTTAGAAATGGTAGGAATGGCTTTTCTCTCCTTGGCGCTCATGATTTGAGGTTGGTATTGTGATTGATGTCAGAATAAATCGAGGGCTTGGTGTGAAACGGTTGTAACTAAAATTGGTAATTGTTTACTAATGTTAATCACCTCGCCATAAGGTCTTTATAAGCGTTAAATCATTTTTCTTGGTAAACAATGGAAATTTAGGTGCCATTGCTCGTTCTGAGCAATGGCACCTAAATTTGCATTGTTTACAAAAGGGTCAAAATTGCCCCTAAACCAGGGTTTTCAAAATAGGTTTTAAGTTACAACTGTTTCACACCAAGCCCTCGAAATCAACCTAAGTTAGCGCTAAGTATAATAAATACTTTAAAGTTTATTTCATCATTTTTGTTTTTCTAAGCTTTGTTTAAATAGTTACCTTACTGACTATCAATACTTGTTAAGAAATCAAATGTTTTTTGCATTTTTATTAGGGAAACAAAAATGATGAAATATGCTTTTAAGTATTTTTAAAGTATTACTTAGCGCTTAGTAATGTTGGTGGAATTGGATCCTAGTAAGTTATCCAGGAAACGCCATGTACGAATTGCATGGCAATATCGAACTAAACATATTCATTAGTTAAAACGTTGGGCAGGCATTAATACAGCGTACCAAACAACCAAATAAATCATATGTTAAAGCTATCTCGAAAAGGAGTTTGTTAAAACTGTCTCACATACAGACGCTTTCTGAAGCCTCTGCAGCAGGCGACTTTTGAAAACATTGTTAGAAACTGAGAAATTGCTCAAAAAGAGCAGTTTATCCTTTTGCCACAATGTTTTCAATACTATTGAAATTACACTTTCATTCAAAGAGATGTTTTGTATTGTTGCCTAGATGCATTTAAAGTCGTCCCCTTCATATTGGTTGTTTGTGGGAAACAGTTAAAACTTTTATTTTCTGTCGATGTAAGACTAATATGGTTAACCCGTCCCCACATACAGACGCTTCTTGACGCCTCTACAGCAGACGACTTTTGAAAACTTGATATTGAAATATTAGAATCATAAAAGTAGAGTTATCATTTCACTTTCCAGTACAATAAACATCTAAATAGTGATCGTGTATGCTTCATTTATACTGGGTAAACATACTCAGTAAGCCATATTTTGTACATTTTCATAGACATTCAACATTTACTGTCAAAATAGTTTTGAACTATTTAGTACTTACTTTTTTATCACTATTAGAACTATTTGCAGAAGTTTCATCATTTCAAAATGTTGATCTCCATCTGGAGTTCAACACCTTTAAATATAGTCGGGTCATACCAAATACTTTAAACATGGTTGTAACTGCTGCCCTCATTGGCGCTCAGGGTTGCGGGGTTAGCATTACGACTGACTGGCTGGTGTCAGTATAAATGGATCAGTAGTACTGGTAACTAACCAAAGAGAACACCGTGATATAACTGAACTATTGTTAAAAGCGGCGTAACACGCCAAACAATCAAAATTAAAATGCTGTTACTTCTCACCTTTTATTATCCCTTTCCCTGATATAAACGCATTTTGACACATCCGCAGCAGACGAATTTCGAAAAAGTGTGTCAAAAGGAGAAATTTCACCACTGCACCACATGAGCATTTTCTTCATTGCCAATTTTGTTTCAACTCTCTTCAATAATTATAATTACATTAATTAAAATATGTGTCCATTGTGTTTGCCTAGATGTTTTCAAGGGCGTCTGTTGCAGATATTCTGCACGCAGGAAAGGGTTAAACTAAACGTGTTGGACTCCCAAGATAAATTGCAGACTGGTTTATAGGAGAAACAACCAATATATATGGGGTAATGTCATTTTCGAGATGGTGTGCCCAATGTAGTACAGTCGTCACCTTTATGTGTATTCATTTCAGCTCCTCTACGACATAGAAACAGAAGTAAGATTGAGATATGAACTTAGTTGTGCATGCGTCGTTCTGTTTCAACCCTCTCTCACGTTGTGAACATTAACTTTTTAGTTTATTTCAAAACAAATATTGCCTGACAATTGTCCTTTCAATATCATGCATGATCATATATCGAGGGCTTGGTGGGAAACGGTGAACGAGCAATGGCACCTAAATTTCCATTGTTTACCAAGTAAAATGATTTAACGCTTATAAAGAGCTTATGGCGAGGTGATTAACCTTGGTAAAAAATACCAATTTAAGTTACAACCGTTTCACGCCTACACCTCGATATGTTTTAATGTATCGACAGTGATATGACGTGTGGTCCTTTTATCAATTGACTGTTTCTCAGACCAGTACTCCACATAGCACTCTTCCATAGCAACTGAGAGTAGACCTATACAATAAAATAACTTGTGAATCCACTTAGTGACATGTTATTATTATGTTGGCTCGAATTCCTAAAACATGTATTCATACTGTCTCTGTGTTTCCATTTTATTTCGCATGTAAGTAAGCATGCCAACTCGAAGTGTCTCGAACTGCAGACATTCTAGATTGTTGCCGCAGCACTTCTTCACTATTTCGTTTCAGTTGACTCTACGTCTACATGCTGGTACCCGGCGTACTATATAGTACATTAGTACGCCACGCATGAACCAATAACGTCGACTACATTGGTTACCGCCCCTTAAGTATCGCCATCGATTATATAATAAATAAGAACATATACAATTGATTCTCGTAAACTCTAAAGAGGACCAATGCAACTTGCTGTCTGGAATCAATACAATAATAATGAAACGCGCTACTTTCGGAGTTTGACAAAGTTAAACCGGTGTGGTCCACATAACAGGTTGTCTCAAAAGCATTTTTTATTGCTAAGCCTTGTCCAAAGGACGCCTATACTTTATTGGTGTATGCCTGAACCAATAATGTAGGGGCAGGTATCTCCAGACCTTCATTTATCTTGCTGAAGCAATTATAGTGACAGTATTGTATTTGTATGTTGTTTCAACGACGCTGTTGGTTTAGCACGTTAGCATGCATCTTTAAGATGACTGAACATCTGTCACTCTTTATTTTTGTTGCACGTTGTCACCGATAATCCAGGCTAGAATTTTAACCCCTTTTCCTGATTCAGACAAATTACAATGCTATTGAATGAGATGATTTCTTGAAAAACACTAATGATAAGAGAAATACTGTATTGTTCGAATTTATCATTGAAACATTGCATTGCAAGAATTCTTCTAATTGCACTGATGTTTTTATTTTGTCCCCAGATGTTTTCGAAGCAGACATAGCTGTATACGTGAACGATAATGGAGCGCGGATGCCTGAATATACTATTATGACCATTGCATAAGAAAATACATAGATGCAATACCCTCGTGAATGCTCGTAAACTCAAGTCGTGCTATGTGCACAAGCATACATAGTATTACTAGTTGAAAAGACAGATTAAGCGATTAACCGGGTTCATCTGACGATATAATTGCACATTAGTAATGCAACCGCTTATAACTATTTCCGAGTGCAATTCCGGCGTCTTTGGTCAATTTATTTCACATTTCACGAAATACTGACTAAAATATATTTTCGTAAAGTTCAATCTTACATTATGTTAAAACGTATCATGTAATACTTGAAATTGGAATATTTTATATCAATTATAATCATTATTCTTATTATTTTATGGGTATTTATATTGTTTTATAACGTGAACATAATTCCGCTATACCAATAATAAATATAACTCTAATTTGGTTCTAAAAATAACCTAGGCCTAGAGAAGAAGTATAAGTGTCGTTCCTTACAATTATGTACAATCTCATTACAACCAGACCTAAACTTGGCTGCAGTAGCAAACACTCGTAATAGATCTGATGACTGTCAATTACAGGTCGACTAAGATTGACCTTTGTGTCAGCCAATCGAATTGTCGCCTACAAAATCGTTAGGTATCAACAAAGGAAATAACCAATATAAATTAGCGAGAGAGAAATTCGGCTATTGTCGAGTATTTCGATTGTATAAAATATTTAAATGTATGAGGTCGATTCAAGATAACCTTTTCCGCGTTGCCGTCAGATACTATAAACGACTGTGTAAAGAATATTTAAATGTATAGGGTCAATTCAACATGACCTTTTCCGCGTTGTCGTTAGATACTATAAACGTAAGACGAAGTATAAAGGTCTGATTTCAATGAGATGAAAGATGAATAAAGGAAACAATTCTAAATGTCCGATAGTTGATCATTCATTTTACCAATAAGTAGATTTGATATGTAAGTTCTTTTAACTCTATGTTTACGACAGAATGCCGACAGGACGAGTTTACGTGTGAAAAAGTGACGAAGTGTATAGATGGATCGAAGGTCTGTGATGGTGTGAATGACTGCACTGATTGGACGGACGAGATGGATTGTCGTACGTATTGATAGGCCTTGCGCGTATTCGGATTCATCTGGCACAGTTTATCTCTCTAACAATGTTTACTTAAGTTAAAACCCTTTCCTTCATACGACACAATCTGCAGTTGACGATGATGAGAGCATCTAAACAAATCAATGGAGTGTCTTTATAAATGAAAGGGATATTATTGAAAATAAATTAAAGAGCAATTTTCTTCTTTTGTCAAAATGTTTTCAAAAGTCGCCTGCTGCAGAGACGTCGGAAAACGTCTATATGAGGGAAATGGTTAAAGAAAACTTATGTGTGTCATTGCTTTTACTTTGTATAAATATATGTTTGGAAAAATCACATGTTATTTTTGGCAATAGAATATGTTTAAACTTGTAGTCTAAGCCTTAAACATGTTCAACACTGTTTGTAAGCAAAAAGCTGGCAGGACATCATATGAATAACATTCGTTTACATGTTAAAGATCCAATGTTTAATTTGTTACCGAAAGTGATGAGCAATACGAGTACCAGTAAACAAAGTTGATTTCGTTATAGAATGTAACAAGCAATACGGGTACCAGTGTAAAATGTTGATTTCGTTATAGAATGTAACAAGCAATACGGGTACCAGTGTAAAATGTTGATTTCGTTATAGAATGTAACAAGCAATACGGGTACCAGTGTAAAATGTTTATTTTGTTATAGAATGTAACAAGCAATACGGGTACCAGTGTAAAATGTTTATTTTGTTATAGAATGTAACAAGCAATACGGGTACCAGTGTAAAATGTTTATTTTGTTATAGAATGTAACAAGCAATACGGGTACCAGTGTAAAATGTTTATTTTGTTATAGAATGTAACAAGCAATACGGGTACCAGTGTAAAATGTTTATTTCGTTATAGAATGTAACAAGCAATACGGGTACCAGTGTAAAATGTTTATTTTGTTATAGAATGTAACAAGCAATACGGGTACCAGTGTAAAATGTTGATTTCGTTATAGAATGTAACAAGCAATACGGGTACCAGTGTAAAATGTTGATTTTGTTATAGAATGTAACAAGCAATACGGGTACCAGTGTAAATTTTTTATTTTGTTATAGAATGTAACAAGCAATACGGGTACCAGTGTAAAATGTTTATTTCGTTATAGAATGTAACAAGCAATACGGGTACCAGTGTAAAATGTTTATTTTGTTATAGAATGTAACAAGCAATACGGGTACCAGTGTAAAATGTTGATTTCGTTATAGAATGTAACAAGCAATACGGGTACCAGTGTAAAATGTTTATTTTGTTATAGAATGTAACAAGCAATGCGGGTACCAGTGTAAAATGTTTATTTTGTTATAGAATGTGACAAGCAATGCGGGTACCAGTGTAAAATGTTGATTTTGTTATAGAATGTTACAAGCAATACGGGTACCAGTGTAAAATGTTTATTTTGTTATAGAATGTGACAAGCAATGCGGGTACCAGTGTAAAATATTTATTTTGTTATAGAATATGACAAGCATTGCGGGTACCAGTGTAAAATGTTTATTTTGTTATAGAATGTGACAAGCAATGCGGGTACCAGTGTAAAATGTTTATTTTGTTATAGAATGTAACGAGCAATACGGGTACCATTGTAAAATGTTTATTTTGTTATAGAATGTAACGAGCAATACGGGTACCAGTGTAAAATGTTTATTTTGTTATAGAATGTAACGAGCAATACGGGTACCAGTGTAAAATGTTTATTTTGTTATAGAATGTGACAAGCAATGCGGGTACCAGTGTAAAATGTTTATTTTGTTATAGAATGTGACAAGCAATGCGGGTACCAGTGTAAAATGTTTATTTTGTTATAGAATATGACAAGCATTGCGGGTACCAGTGTAAAATGTTTATTTTGTTATAGAATGTGACAAGCAATGCGGGTACCAGTGTAAAATGTTTATTTTGTTATAGAATGTGACAAGCAATGCGGGTACCAGTGTAAAATGTTTATTTTGTTATAGAATGTGACAAGCAATGCGGGTACCAGTGTAAAATGTTTATTTTGTTATAGAATGTGACAAGCAATGCGAGTACCAGTGTAAAATGTTTGTTTTGTTATAGAATATGACAAGCATTGCGGGTACCAGTGTAAAATGTTTATTTTGTTATAGAATATGACAAGCATTGCGGGTACCAGTGTAAAATGTTTATTTTGTTATAGAATGTGACAAGCAATGCGGGTACCAGTGTAAAATGTTTATTTTGTTATAAAATGTAACAAGCAATGCGGGTACCAGTGTAAAATGTTTATTTTGTTTTTAGAATGTGACAAGCAATACGAGTTCCAGTGTAAGATGGGAATGTGTATCAAGTCGTTCCAGGAATGTGACGGCGTGTCGCAGTGCCCGGACAACTCTGACGAGCTTCATTGTGGTAGGTGCCCGCCTCGATGGCGTAGTGGTAGAACGTTTGCCTCTGGTACGGTAGGTCGCGGGTTCGATGCCCGATCGAGCCATACCAAAGACCTTAACAGTGGAAGTAATGTCCTTCCTCCCTTAGTTCTATGGACTGTGGTGTTTACATAACGATTGAATCGCTGGGTCAGGATATATAGACTTGTAGAACTGGTTAATTACATGACACGTCGTGATATAACTAGTTAATTACATGACACGTCGTGATATAACTGGTTAATTACATGACACGTCGTGATATAACTAGTTAATAACATGACACGTCGTGATATAACTGGTTAATTACATGACACGTCGTGATATAACTAGTTAATTACATGACACGTCGTGATATAACTGGTTAATTACATGACATGTCGTGATATAACCGGTTAATTACATGACACGTCGTGATATAACTAGTTAATTACATGCCACGTCGTGATATAACCGGTTAATTACATGACACGTCGTGATATAACTAGTTAATTACATGACACGTCGTGATATAACTAGTTAAGTACATGACACGTCGTGATATAACTAGTTAATTACATGACTCGTCGTGATATAACTAGTTAATTACATGACTCGTCGTGATATAACTAGTTAATTACATGACATGTCGTGATATAACTGGTTAATTACATGACACGTCGTGATATAACTAGTTAATTACATGACAAGTCGTGATATAACTGGTTAATTACATGACACGTCGTGATATAACTAGTTAATTACATGACTCGTCGTGATATAACTGGTTAATTACATGACACGTCTTGATAAAACTAGTTAATTACATGACACGTCGTGATATAACTGAACAGTGTTTTGCGCATCGTAAAACACCTATCAATCAAACACACAAAGTCACTGATTGGGGATTTGAATCGAATGAGCGCTGATATGCTAAACGAAAGGACATTTGCGAAAAATGTAGATCCAGAACGACCTGTGTATCCGCACTTCTTGATCATAATATGCACTGATAATAATTTAGTCATAGAAGGGAAGTATCCATTTTGATCTATTAGAATTCACATTGGTTTTCCTGAAGCACCGTTTAAACTAATCGATGCTATAGAATATGGTCACTCGAAAATAAATTTCTTCATGGATCTGAGTCTTCATTCATAGACTCATCTGGAGATCACTCATGATTACTAAGGTTGTTAAAGATGCTTTAGTTTCATTAATCTTGTTACGTCATATTGCGGTTATGAACAACAAAACATACATTACCAATTATCATGTGTTTACACGTGTAAGTGTAAATTGGTATCACGCAATAAATCTTCCCAGGAAGTGACAATATTTACCTGAGATGTATTCAGATCGGACAATATTTACCTGAGATGTATTCAGATCGTCCGAACTCAACGATTTCTCGGCGAGTGATACTCAAAAGCTGTAGTTTGATTGGTTAATTCGAGCAGATCATGTACTAGTTCCAAGTGTGTCCTTGGTCATAACCTTGGATCACACACTGTTTTAATTAATTACTATTCTCAATATACTAATGTTGATAGAGCTGTTTATGCTTAAGTTCTGTTCTGTTCTGTTTATACAATTGGTTCGTTTAGCTTAATATTTATTTTCTACGAAAACAAATCCTTATTGTGATAAAAGTAAATGTAATTTTAAGAAGCGGACTGTTGACCTGATTTTCACGAACCAGCGCTCCATACAATCTTCCGAAATTGCGTTATAGGTAATTGCGATGTTACGTCGTTTTGTGAATTCTGCATCAACGTTTAAACGTGCTCTTTTTTCTCTTCGCAGATGGGTGTAGAAATGGTCAGGTCCGCTGTCCAAACACAGACAAGTGTATAATGCGCGAATGGTTGTGTGACGGGAGGAATGAGTGCGAAGACGGTTGGGACGAATGGCATTGTGGTAAGTACTGGCGCCGGGCGTAAGATACGTTGCACATCGTTTCTAGGGTTTTTGGGTCGCTTTCAATCGTATTTCAGTCAGATCACATTAAAGATCACATGAAAGGTTACGAACTGTTTCAATATAAGGATTGTTGACGTTTTCATTATTCAATATAAATTAATTTTGCACATGTATCAAGCCTTATCATTACAGGTTCCATTTTCTCGCCGTGTATGTGTGTGTATATTGTAAAGCACTTCTAAACATATTCATTCTGTAAAGGCAGCTTTTTAATTTTGGTTTAATAATAAACAAAGCATGTACTATAACATGTGTTATATTAAATGTATCATGTCATACCAGATCGCTGTTCGAGGGTGAACTTTACCTGTCAGTTGGACCAGAGTTGTATCCCCATGAGCCGTCGGTGTGACGGTCAGGACGATTGCCCCCAGGGTGAGGACGAATGGGACTGTGGTACGTTATACAATGTTTCTTTGAATATATTCGGCATTAGGGTAGCTTTTATTATGAGCCGAGTTGTGGTAGCTCGGTCAGAAGAGACGTGGGTTGTCAATCAAGGGGTTGTCAGTTCGAACCTCAAACGGCCCACATTCTTTCCGACGTTTGACAAAGGTGAATGACATAATCGTTATTAGACTTTTACCAAAGGCTTAAGTTATTTGGGGAAGCAGGCAGAATTGCTGGCAAAGACTGTGTGTGGATTATTTATATACGAAAGCCCGGAAGTAGATGGGTAAATGAAATGGCCGACGTGATATGACCTAACAAGTGTTGAAAACCGCGTTTTATCCCCAATCAAGTGCGGGGCCGATTGGCTTTAACACTATACGGTGTTTTTTATTATGTTTCTGAAGTTGGTGTAATGATATGAATTTTAAGTTCTTTAATAGTTGAACTCAATGATCTGTATATTTAGAGAATTGATAAAAAGTGCCGCTCAAAGGGATCCGACCGTAACGTCTTGCTCGACCGGTGAATTTGCGCAGCTTTATCTGGCTCAAAACTGGTCGCAAATTAGTCATAAAAGTTTCAAGTAAGTTATGATATACAGTATCCAATTGGATCCATATGAATGGGTGAAAATGCAGACGTACACTTTTAATAGTTATAGTTACGCTAAGGTTTGTTTTTATGTAGCACTGCTCATGTTGGCTTACTATTTTGCAGTTATACAAGACGGGGGCATGTTACAGTTGAGACACCGGAAACTATTCTTGCCGATTTGTGCCGAATCCTGGGACGATACGTATGGTAATTACACCTGTGAGGTCCTTCTGGGAGAAGGGTAAGTCAATGCAACGGTTTGAATCTATGTAGCTGTTCGAACGTGTACACAGTTGGAGAGAGTACATGTAAACGGCCTGGATAGCTCAGTCGGTATAGTACTTTTCCTGATAAAAGCGAGAGGTCCCAGGTTCGAGTCTGTGACTGGCTGCACGTTGTTCGCTCCCTTTGGGGCCGTGACAACACTGCTTGGTCAGTCTAACAACGCTTGCAATGTTTCAAGACATCCTTGGCACTGGAGGTCTGAAATTCGAGGACGAATTTCCAGTTAAACATGGGTGTAATTCGCGGTTCAAACTTATACACATTTGGAGAGAGTACATGTTAGCTCAGTCGATTGGGTTCTCGCCCTTAAAATGAAATCTCCCGGGTTCGAACACGGGACTCGCTGCATGTTGTTCTCTCCCTGTGATATTTATATAAATGATATGCAGTTTCTTTCTCTTTCAAATGAGTGGAACATTGCCATGGCCTCAAAAACGAATTGCGCTTTTCAAGTATTTGTCAAATTTGAATGTTACATTTTTAGCAGGGCGATCGTTAGAGCCAATTGCTATCGTAGGCGAAATCCGAAGACACTCATCATTTTGAAACTGGAATCTAGACTAGTGTTTTACAATATCGGCATTGAATTACTGCACATCTGTCTTTCTATATCAGCTCTCCTTTTCTGAACACAATCTCGGGTTCAGAGAGATGCCTTGGTAGTTGCAGATCGTATATATAGTCAATGAAAGTGGATGATCTGTGGAATATTTTTTAAAAATGAATGGACTGTTGCCAGCATATACCAGTGGTGTACCTTTTGAACCGCCAAATAGTGTCTAAAAATCAAAATGAGCTAACTTGTTGTTACTTGCCTAAAAGAAAGAACACGAAAGAAATGTTATGTTAAAATATATGAATTACATGATTAAAAAAATAAAACGTATTCTACGCTGCCACATGACTTGATCACGCGCAACATGCATGGACAAATACAAGCAGTATGTGCATACTTTCTTCAGGTGTCATTCACACACTGAACAAATTAAAGCAGTATGCACATACTTTCCGCAGGTGTAATTATGACTGCGATTTCAAAATTGAATTTGAATTGATGACTTTACATTTGAAAGGGGAGAGTGCTGTATATATTGTCTTAACTAATTAACTCATGATTGAAAGTGTATCCACTCCAAGCCACGCCTCTTAGTGTAGCATATTTCTATATAACCCATGTATTCCATGTTAATCTTTGTAGTATTAAATATTCTGCTAAGCTATACGGTTGTTCCTTCATTTAATGTTGTACACATACACAACACATTGGCGACAAAGTTGGGATTTTGTACTGCTATAAATGATAATGATTATGTTAATTTAGGTCATCGTGGACATTGAAACTTAATGGCTAATCACAATCGGAACAATTTAAAGCAGTATGTCATACGTTCATCAAGTGTATTCAAACACATATGCCACCGGTTTTTGTTTTTGAATAACAATAAAATGTAGATACTGATTGGTTAGTTTTTGCTTTGATATTTTAATTGGAATTTCAATATAGTTTTCATTGTTATGTAGCGATCTTTTGATTTTTGTATAGCATGCATTGGGATTAATGCATCAATGAGTGTGCTAACAATGCAACGACCTCTGTGAAATACCGCCAGTCTAATACAAGTTTTTGCGATAGAACCCCATTCTGTGTATACAATATTGTGCATCAACCCAAATATTTTTCAATTAACGGACATAACAAGGTCTTCTTTTGAAGTGTATGTGTTCGGTACATCCTTGTCCTAATGTATTCCGTGATCTGCACTTAGCCCCTTGCTGACAGCACTTTGATTGCTTTGATTTAGTTAACACAATGCTTGACGAATATTGAGTACAAATGTGGACAACTACAACCGCTTAACCGTTACAGGTATGTTACAAGTTACGTGTACATTTATGTACAATTCCCATTTAATTCCAGGCATTTCGTAGAGTCTACGGAAGTGTTGTATAATGGACTGACGTTCGCCCAATTGGACGCCGATGGTGATGTACCTTCTTTGCTCGGGAGCATGGTTATGGCGTAAGTTTATACTGTATATTGACAACAATTTGAACGTAATCTTCTTCTTCTTCTTCTTCTTCTTCTTCTTCTTCTTCTTCTTCTTCTTCTTCTTCTTCTTCTTCTTCTTCTTCTTCTTCTTCTTCTTCTTCTTCTTCTTCTTCTTCTTCTTCTTCTTCTTCTTCTTCTTCTTCTTCTTCTTCTTCTTCTTCTTCTTCTTCTTCTTCTTCGGGGATATGGTTCCTTTACGTGATTACTACCAAGACTGTCACCCCGGAGATATGGTCCCTTTACGTGATAACCACCAAGACTGTTCACCCCGGGGATATGGTCCCTTTACGTGATAACCACCAAGACAGTCACCCCGGGGATATGTCCCTTTACGTGATAACCACCAAGCCTGTCACCCCGGGGATATGGTCCCTTTACGTGATAACCACCAAGACAGTCACCTCGGGGATATGGTCCCTTTACGTGATAACCACTAAGACAGTCACCCCGGGGATATGGTCCCTTTACGTGATAACCACCAAGACTATCACCCCGGGGATATGGTCCCTTTACGTGATAACCACCAAGACTGTCACCCCGGGGATATGGTCCCTTTACGTGATAACCACCAAGACAGTCACCCCGGGGATATGGTCCCTTTACGTGATAACCACCAAGCCTGTCACCCCGGGGATATGGTCCCTTTACGTGATAACCACCAAGACAGTCACCCCGGGGATATGGTCCCTTTACGTGATAACCACCAAGACTGTCACCCCGGGGATATGGTCCCTTTACGTGATAACCACCAAGACAGTCACCCCGGGGATATGGTCCCTTTACGTGATAACCACCAAAACTGTCGTACCGTTTGTATTGGTGTTTTACGCCGCTTTCAGCAATTTTCCAATTATATCACGGCGTTTCCTGAGTAAGTTACCAGTTCTACTGGTCCATTTACCCTGACACCAGCCAGCCAGTGCTTATCCTGAGCGCCAAGGTAGGCAGCCATGACTACCATTGTTAAAGTCTTAGGTATGACCCAGATGGGGATCGAACCTGCGCCCTCAAGTTTGACATTTGCTTAACCTAACTATAATCAGGAATGTTTATTCTCTTCTAGGTTTGATTGTAAGGACAATAAAGCAGTACACGTGAATTGTAAACCAAGAGGTAATAGTATACTCAGGATGGAATAGAATGCATGTCAAACGAAAACCAACACTGTCATATTCCATAAAACTGCATTTTTGAATAGTCATGTTTATTCTTCATATGTTGCCTTGATGCTCGTTCCACTAGAATGTGAAACTCGACTATCATGATCAGACCGATACAGGTTGATCATGGTCTACGTTTGTTTTAACCATTTCCCTCATATAGACGCCTCTGCAGCAGACGGCTTTTTGTAAACATAGTCACAAAAGAAGAAATTGCTCAAAACGAGCAATTTCTCCTTTTGCCACAATGCTTTCCACTTTTAGTCATAGGTTATTCATTTAATTATAGAGATTTTCTTTTTCTTGTCAAAATATGTTCAAAGTCGTCTGCTGCAGTCTGTTTTCGTATGACGTGGATCAGTTATGTTCCTTTTTATTAAGGTAGAATGTACTCGGCGATGTCCGTATAAGGACGTAAGAGATCGATAGTGTTCGTGGGCTTGCCGGAAATGACCGACAAGTGCACGAACCATACAGATATCTCATGACTACGGACGAAAATATTCGAGCTTTTATTCTGTAAATAAAAACCTACTTCGCTCAGAAATCGCAGACACAATAGAGGTCTTAAATCTTTAAGCTTTGACATAAGAATTAAATATCAAACCACGGGGCTACTGGATTATACTATACGCATTTATGAAATAGAACTTGTTTGGCTAGAAAATGATTTAAGCGCTGTATAAAAATCCAACAATGTGGCATCCACGAAGTCTGAATTTGTGAACAGGTGTTGTTGTAAAATATTCATAAATGGGAAAATATACAAATTGATATTTCTGAAGAATATAGCTTCAGATCAATCTGTATCTATCTATTCCGTCGTATGAACATCTACACAAGTTGACAGTTGCTTACATCAAGCTTGTGCATGTAATATGTGAACAGTGTATAGTTTGATCAGACTATGCGGATACATATGTATATCTAGAGATACAATATTTACAGAATTCAACTGGTACCATTTCTTATGAACAGGATCAAATGTATAATATAGTGCTTTGTTTTTTTTACACATCTTCTAATCATTTATACGATTTACAGGTTGTGGCAAACGTTTGTATAATGAACGATCGATAGACAACATTGCAAACGGTGAAAATGCGGCCCACGGAAACTGGCCATGGCATGCGGCGCTGTATATGGGAAACCTTTACTTCTGCGGTGGTACTTTGATTAACGAACAGTTCGTGATCACAGCAGCCCATTGTGTTGAGTAAGTGTTTCATATTTCCAAAACAGGGGTGTACATATAATTATACACCGAGACATCAAACGTGTGATAGCCTATTCGACCAATCAAATCACAGCATTTAATTTGGACTGACCCGAGTAGTGCATGTGCTATGTAAGTCTAAATGCAACCCACTGTTTCATTCAATATAGGTCATAATACACTAAATAAATATATTCTTTGGTTCAATGTAAATCTATCAGTTTCAAAATAATAATTATTGTACAAGAAAGAATTCACCCCGCGAAGATGGTTACCGTCATTTTGGACGAAATATGGCTGGGATGGAACTACATACTCACTTTAACTTTCAAACAAGGTCAAAATACTACAAAAGATGAAATCAAACATGTCAAGCGCATGTCAAGTGCATCATATTTACAATGAATTTAAACTCAATGCTATATATTCAATGCATACACTCATTTAAATGCAGTCGAGCCCCGGTAGCTCAGTCGGTAGCGACGCGGGCTGTCAATCCAGGGGTTGTGAGTTCGAATCCCGGCTCGGCCAACTTTCTTTCCGACGATTGACAAACGTCAATGCAACGTGCGTCATTCGTCTTCCACCAATTGGCTAAGTCTATGTGGAAAAGCAGCCAGTTGCTTGGTAAGATTGTTGTGTGGAGTACTGGTGTGAGAAAACCAGGAAATGCATGAGTAGGTTAACTGGCCGCCGTGATATAACTGAGAAGTTAAAAACGGTGTTAAACCCCAATCAATCAATAATTTCTATGCAAACAATGTTTTTAAGGACTATTTTGCTCTAGATCAGCATGACCGCGGATGTAGTTGGTGTAATTTGACCTATTTGACCCTTTCCCACATACAAACGCTTTCTGACGCCTGTGTAGCAGACTCATTTTGAAAACAATCTCTCTTGATGTCTCAACGTTTTAACTCTTTTGGCGCCGAATTGTTTAAAGTAGACTCTTCCATGTTCAAACTCGGACGACTCTATTTTCATGTTATAGGGTTTTTGGAATATTTTTATAACTCTCAGCCAAACAATGCAGATTTCAGGTGAGACAGCTCGTTACGAGCTGACTCACCTGGATCTGTATTGTTTGCAAAAAAAGCTTAATATTGCCTTTGGCGCTGAAAGAGTTAAACATTATCAAATAATGTTTCTTTCATTCATATTGTTGAATAAATGAGTTAAGATTCGCCGGCTGTTGTATGTGCGAAAGAGTTTACTGACTGCATCAATACTTTTTGTCTTTAAACTAAATATTGTAACATTCTTTAAAGTCGTGATTGGGTTTTGCAACATGGTATTTCAACATGGAAATAAGTCAATTGATTGTTAAGTAATACAGTTATCTTGTGTCTGAGTAAGTTGGTCCTTGATCCGGTTTTCACGAAACCACTTAGGTAAGTATTTATGATATTTTAAAAATAGGGGTGCATTCAAAATTTCCGAAAAGAGAGATCCACTTGACATGTGTATATATCAGAAATGCTGGAGCTATTTATGGGCCAATCTTTACCAAATTTACTAACATATCCTCCGAAATGTAACGATTGGAAGCAACTTGATAGTTGGTCAATGGCGTTTCCAGTGTATGTGACCAGTACTACTGGTCCATTTATCCTTACACCAGCCAGTCAGTCGTAATGCTTACCCCACAAGGAGGGGGAAAGCATTACTACTAATTTTAAAGTATTTCTTATGACTCGGTCGTGGATCGAACCAGCGACCTCTCGCACCCGAGACGGTCGATCTACCACTACACCAACAATGTGGTGTTCAATTATAAACCGTGCAATGTAATCGTTGTTAATATTAATCAATTCTTCATGGCTCAATTGTTATACTATATTAATAGAAAGTTCCTCGGCGATTTCCGATCCAAAATGAAGGTGAAACTTGGCGCCAATAACAGAAAGAAGTATGAGGAAACCCAGAGCGTCATCAGTGTCCAGGCTATCAGTTCTCACAATATGCATGTTTGGTTCGAACGGAACGATATAGCCTTACTCCAACTGGCCAATCCGGTCAAGTTCACGGAGTTCATTCAACCCGTATGTCTACCAGACGACAACGAACCGCTACCGCTGCATTCTGAATGTTGGACGATTGGTTGGGGAAAAACAAAATGGGACGGTATGTTAAGTGACATGTATTACAATATTATAATGTTTGATTGATAGATTGTAGTTGATAGATGCCTTTTGCAAAAATATGATTGATCCGTCTCGCGAGAAAACCAACATTGTGAACTATGCGTAAAGTATCGACCCGGCCTAAGCATGCCGCTTAGGCTAACCCGGACAGACAATTTTCGCCTCCTGCAAATTTTCTGTTACAGGAATCATTACTCTATACCTCTATCCCCCAGAGGCCGACTGTGTTGACCCGGATTAGCATGAGTGGTCTGCGCAGGGTGATCTGTGTCGCTACATTACGCAGAGGCCCCAATTCTTTCACATGTTTGACTAAAATCACTGTGACAAGCACCATTCGTCTCGAATAATGGGCTATCAATATAATATTATGAGCAAAAGAAGCCTGTTGCTGGCAGAGTCTGTGTGGGAAATATAGGAAACACAGAAGGATCTAAATTATTACTTATTTCCTAAGTATCTTGAAATCTTTAATAATTATGTAACGAACAATACAGCTCAAGATTAGAAAGCGAGGATGCGCAAGGTGATCTTGTACGTAATTGTGTACAATTTTCTTACCTTATTTTTAAATAACAAAAACTTAATTAACCACACGCGTAGATATGTGGAGGTCGTAGCAATCCTCCCTCATACCTTTCTATAAATTTACTTCTTTGATTTTCTGTATTAGTATATAGAATTAATAATACATGGTTAATATTACAATGTCTGATGTAATATGAATACAATTTCAAGGATTGTACAAATGCCTTACGATTGGTTCTCGCCGACCTCCGACTATACTTGAGCCGTCCCGCGAGAAAACCAACATTATGTCCTCTGCGTAATGTATCGACCCAGATCAGCCTAAGCATGCCGCGCAGGCCTACCCGGATAGACACTTTTCTCCTCCTGTGGATTTTCTGTTTCAGGAATAACTACTCTATACATCTATCCCCCCTAAGACGGAATGTGTCGGCCGGATCAGTCTGCGCGGACAGCGCAGGCTGATCTGGTCGATACATTACGCAGATGTCTATCGCTTAGATATGAGCCGTCCCGCGAGAAAACCAACATTATGTCCTTTGCGTAATGTATCGACCCAGATAAACCTGTGCAGTCCGCGGAGACTGATCCGAGCCTACACATTCCGTCTCGGGGGGGATAGAGGTATAGAGTAATGATTCCTGAAACAGAATATCCATAGAAGTCGAAAAGTGTATAACCAGGTAAGCCAGCGCGGCATGCTAATGCTGATCCGCCGAGCCCCGGTAGCTCAGTCGGTAGCGACGCGGGCTGTCAATCCAGGGGTTGTGAGTTCGAATCCAGGCTCAGCCAACTTTCTTTCCGACGATTGACAAAAGTCAATGCGACATGCGTCATTCGTCTTCCACCAATGGGCTAAGTCTATGTGGAAAAGCAGCCAGTTGCTTGGGAAGATTGTTGTGTGGAGTACTGGTGTGAGAAAACCAGGAAATGCATGAGTAGGTGAACTGGCCGCCGTGATATAACTGTGAATTCTTTAAAAACGGTGTTAAACCCCAATCAATCAATCAAATAAGGCTGATCCGGGTCGATACTTTAGGCAGAGTCCACAATGTTGGTTTTCTCGCGGGACGGTTCATATGTTATTGTACGTATGTTTACAGCTAATTACGCGGAGGTTCTCCAGCAATTGAAGATGACACTTTGGGACACACAGAAATGTAACAGTTCTATCGCATGGAATGGTGAGGTCTACGATACGTTTCTCTGTGCTGGCTACTACTCCGGGATTCGTTCTATATGCAACGTATGTATACCAGTCTATTATTCTCGATCAGATTTATGAATAAAACTTGTCGTCAGGCTTTCAGGTCTTTCTTTTATTGTTACTTTCTACAAATATAACTGCAATGTTACTGAAATACCACAGACTTGTTTCTATTTGAAAATAGAGAGTTACACCTTTATAACACTTTTTAGAACATAACACGGTGTTATCTTAGTAACGGAGCAGCATTGGTCTTAACTCAATACAAATTGCTTTTTTAGTTACAGTATATTACAATCATGTTCAAATGCCTGTGGCCTAAATACCAACAACAAAAAATGCATTTTGTATTAACCGATATACATCATTAATTACGATATAAATTGAATGTTAACATGATTGTATTCTTTTGAGTACCCACATCATATTGTTATAAGGTATAATAAGGATTAAACAACATGCAAAACGCCCCTTAGCTAGAGCTCTGTGTAGCAAAGAAAACCAGGGTTTTACTCTCAAGAGGTAAATTTGTATTTAAAGAAGTATCCACTCATGAAGGCGCAATGCGTAAAAGTATGATATAAACAACACACGCCTTTGTGTGATTGCAGAGTTTAAGAATTGTGGTATGGGCAGTCTCACGAGAAAACCAACATTATGGTATCTGCGTAATGTATCGAACCAGATCAGCCTAAGCATGCCGCGCAGGCCTACCCGGATAGACACTTTTCTCCTCCTGTGGATTTTCTGTTTCAGGAATAACTACTCTATACATCTATCCCCCCCTAAGACGGAATGTGTCGGCCGGATCAGTCTGCGCGGACAGCGCAGGCTGATCTGGTCGATACATTTCGCAGATGTGTATCACCGAAGCTGCATTTTAAGCAATCCGCGCATGCTAATCTGGGCCGAATCATTTCGTCTCGGGGGGGGATAGAGGTATAGAGTAATGATTCCGGAAACCGAAAATCCACATGAGGCGAAAGTGTCTATCTGGGTTAGCCTGCGCGGCATGCTTAGACTGATCCGGGTCAATGCTTTACGCAGAGTCCACAATATTAGTTTTCTCGACTGACGGCTCATATGATAGACGATTTATAGGTGTTTATTCCTCAAAAGTGTCATTCATTTGGTTAGGTATCTTATATTTGTGTATAGAGGAAGGGTTTTTTGATATTTTAGAAAGACAGTGGTGGACCACTGCTTTGCCTTGATAAGCGAAACACGTGGAAGCTACGCGGCATTAACAGCTATGTTGGAAATTTTTGTAACATGACCGCCCGACCGAACGTCTTTACAAATGTTCCCAAGTTTCTACCGTGGATATTCAACCGAATAGGTAAACGGAATGGAATGGTTGTTCTCCCGGCTCCTTTTTGTCTGTATGAAATGTTTTGTGTTTTTTATTAATGTTGTGGTATATTGATTATTTTGCATGGGTATCAAACCTAGTTAAGATTGATTTTGTATCATTGTTTTGTGTTTGTTTTTATAGTTACACTGTACTAGAGAAATGTAGATACAACAAGCATTACTCTGCGAAAACCAACCGTATTACGTGTGTGACCAGTGTTTAGTCACTTTAGCCAGTGCATCCACCAACTCGTTGGTCATAGAAGGTTTCAAGATGTGTTTTCTGTAATAACTAGGTTAAGATTGGTTTCGGCAGAGAACCGCTTAAAAAGTCAATACATGTTAATGTTTTTTTTTTTTTTAGATATTCTGTATTATTACAGATGTTTGTCAATTTTCTACTAATGGTTGGATTGCTAAAAAATCAATTCGAAAAATGAAATGCATATTTGAAAAGATAAAAAATAAAAGTGTGCAACTTCCAAAACATTGCATTTTCAACGCCATTGGGGTGGTCCGCCTGTCCTGCCGGGCATCATTCTTTCAATGCATGTCTCTAGCTTTGATTGGACTCCACATTGCTGCTTCATCATTTGTCTAAATTGTGTGTATAGAGTTTGGTTCAGCTTATAGTTGCGATTCAATAATTGCGCATCTGATTTAGCAATATAATTGCTTCACTCGATTGGTCAAGTGCATAAATAGTAAACTTGTTATTGACAGTATTAACAAACATGCTAAACATGAAGAAAACCTCGAGCATTGACAATAAAGAAAGAATAAATTGAGCATAAATAAAAAAAAAATGTAGGAATAAATTGAGCATGTACAATTTGGATAAATGTGTGCTTGTATCGAGAGCTTGGCGTGAAACGGTTGTAACTCAAAACCTATTTTGAAAACCCTGGTTTAGGGGCAATTTTGACCCTTTTGTAAACAATGCAAATTGATGTGCCATTGCTCAGAACGAGCAATGGCACCTAAATTTCCATTGTTTACCAAGAAAAAAGATTTAACACTTATAAAGACTTTATGGCGAGGTAAATAACCTTGGTAAAAAAATACCAATTTTAGTAACAGCCGTTTCACGCCAAGCCCTCGGTATCTAAACAAGTCCAACGTACACGTCAATTCAATTAGGAGTACGTTATGGTGTGTGGAACGTACTAAGAATGGTATTTATCCTTTAACCACAATAAACAAAATATGTAGCAGACGATTCGAAAAACACATGGGCAAAACTATTGGAAAAACACATAGGCAAAACTATTGACACTCTAGACATGAATGGATACTTGTTTTATAGAGCTGAAAACATTGTACCACATTTGTTTTCAAAAGTCGTCTGCTGCAGATGCCTAACAATTCGTCTGCATGTGGGAAAGTGTTAACCCTTGCCCACATACAGACGCTTTCTGATGCCTCTGCAGCATGTGACTTTCGAAAACACTGTGACACAATGTTTTCAACACAATTTAATAATAAAACTGTCATGAATGAAGATTTTTCACATTTTTGTCAACATGCTTTCTAAGTCGTCTGCTGCAGATTTGTTGTATGTGGGAAAGTGTTAAGTATACTGCTCTCATCCTTTGACACGACAGGTCGGGGCTTTGGTACAGATGAATGCATGTCGATGTGTGTGTAAGGCATGTTTCACGTTGTCAGTCGATTATAATTGCTTTTTAGAATTCACGAATGTCGAATGAATACCGAAAGTGCACGAATTTTTGAAAACGCTTGTCACGACCTTGACCTTTCCCTGACGCGTCTGTAGCAGACGAATTCAGAAAACATTATGTTAAAAGTAGAATGTGCTGTTAACGCGAAAAGAAATCTACGTATAACGGTTTGTTCCTGGCATGGATCATGAATAAGTGAACTGTCGCCGTGATATAACTGAACTAATGTTGAAGGCGGCGTAAAACCCCAATAAATTAATAAAAAAACATTGTTCCTAGAAGTTTTCACACTCGTCTGCTTCAAAACTGTTGTATGTGGGGAAAGTGTTACTTACGGTTTCTTACAATGTCTTAACCATATACCGATATGCATCCAGATAACCGGATTAAGCCCCGCCCGGACATGTCATATAATTCGGATAATATGAGCCCGTTCATGGGAGAATGTACAACCTAGCGTTTGTGAACAATATGTAATAGAATAGAATACTTTTATTAAGCCAAAAAGGACCCTCTTCAGGGTATGTTACAATAACACATACATAAATATAGATAACTACTCAATATAAGGCAATCACAGCTTGACCATATACCTGATAATGATTTCTTTTTATTGATTTCTAGAAAAAGAAAAAAAAAGAAAAAAAAAAATGCTATAAACATGCGGGCACACTCTGATCAAGATCTACACTATCCACATACTACTAACAGAAGCTTGTTAGAAGATTATGTCACCTTATATTAATTTCTTTTAAGTTTGAGCAGGTAGTCAATATGATCAGAACCTATACTCTTCAGAAATGCCAACTTGTACATTTTCTCATGCAATAGCTATATAAACTACAGCTTAGAATATATAACTCTTTCAGCGCCAATGGCAATATTGATATGTATGCAAACAATACAGACGCTGGTGAGTCAGCTCGTAACGAAATGACTCACCTGAAATCAGGGTTGTTCGAATTTTAGTTATCAAAATATTCCAAAACTCTTATTAATGGGAAATGTAGACGCCCGATTTTGAATATTGAAGAGTCTACTTTTAATAATTCGGCGCTGAAAGAGAAAATATGAGCCGTTCCACGAGAAAACCAACATTATGAACTCTGCGTAATGCATCGAACCAGATCAGCCTGCTAATCCGGGCTGACACATTCCGTCCATGGGGGATAGAGGTATAGAGTAATGACTCCTGAAACAGAAAATCAACAGGAAACGAAAAGTGTCTGCCCGGGTTAGCCTGCGCGGCATGCTTAGGCTGATCTGGATCGATACTTTACGCAGAGTTCACACTTTTGGTTTTCTCGTGGTAAGGCTCATATATAAACAACTTAAACGACGATTATCAAGAACGGTTCTTCTCCCCCAGGGCGATTCAGGTGGGCCGCTTTTATGTCTGGATAAAGAGCGCGTCTGGAGACTGGTTGGCATCAACAGTCATGTCGCCAACTTCTGTAACATGACTGCACGACCCAACATATTCACCAATGTTACTTACTTCTTGCCCTGGATCAACGAAAGGATTGGTATGTTATAATGTAATCAGCCGCGTTGCGTTGACCGTAAAACGCTTTCTTGTTTTCTTCTTTTATTTTTTGCAACATGCAGTAGTCCAATTCAGGTTACTGTGCGTACAGTCTAGACAGAAGGTTAACTGTTCGAATATATTCGAACCACGTCGAGCGAATTTCTTGATGACATTTACAACTGAGGTTTGGGATGCCGCTGGTGCAAACGATGCAATGCATACCTAAAAGGAACATAACTTGACATGTGCATACACAATAATAGAACAGTATTTAGTCAGGCATGCGGCCATTGCATGTATTTCTGAATGCTACTAGAAGGGAGTTTGTTATTATGTTGCTGTTGCATGTTGGTTGACATTAGACATTGATAGCATGTATCCTGCCATGCGGCCTCGTGACAAAAGGTCCCGGGTACGAATCTCGTAAGAGTGGGATGATAATTTGGGGCGTTCCCACACATTTGGCGCGAGTACTGGTTCAGTATCTAGGAATCAGATATCGAGATGTATTAATATAAGATAAACCAACTTGCTTCAAATTATATCTTACTGTTTAAAAAAGAGCCGCGGTAGCTGAAGTCGGTAGCTCGGCGGCCACCATTCTATGCGATGTTTGACAAAAGTCACTGTGACCATCATCATTCGTCTTCAACCAATGGGCTAACAGTCTATGTAGAAAAGCAGCCAGTTGCTTAGAAAGCCTGGTGTGCGGAGTACTGGTGTGGGAAAGCCAGGAAACAATTAGTTGATGAACTGGCCGTCGTGATATGACTGAACAATTGTTGAAAACTGTGTTGAATCCGAATCAATCTAAAATCCAATTTACTCTAAAGAGAATGTCTGTAAAAAAGCAGTGTAATAGACATTTACACTAAATGTATAGGAACGTAATGGTGCTAAAACATGAACATAATAGACAGTGGCATGTGTATATCAATCAGTATCAAATTTATTGCAAATTCTAAAAAATGTTTTTAACCTTTTATTGTTTTGGATCAAACGAACATTTGTATCGGCAAATATAATAACACGATTAATACATGATGATATGCGGCTTTAATAAATATTTAGAATAAATGTTCATAGAAGAAACTACGGACAACTGTATGCCAAGTTATCCAGATTTGTTTAAAGAATACGTATATGTTAACATTGCTATATTGGTGCACATGTAAACAAGCAACTTTACTATTATTTTAAAATAACCATATGCCAATGTTTAAGAGATATCTCTCAAAATTCATGAACTTTATCTTTAAAGTATAGAAATATATAACTGTTTAATAAGTATAAAGATATTATCTATCTTTAAGATAAAGATATGTCGATATATATAGTGCTCTCCTCACTATGTGCGGTATCTCTCTTAGTAACCGAGATAGCACTCTTAATGGATATATCTTTAAGTTAACGATATCTGGGCCTATGGTAGATACATTCAGGGGCGTAGCTTGGCAATAATCAATGTGTAGGCCGTCTGGTGAGAAAATCAACATTGTGGACTCTGCGTAAAGTATCGACCCGGATCAGCCTAAGCATTCCACACAGGCGTACCCGGATATACACTTTTCACCTCCTGTGGATTTTCTGTTTCAGGAATCACTACTCTATCTATCGGACAGCGCAGGCTGATCTGGTCGATACATTACGCAGATGTGTATCGCCGCAGCTGCATTTTGTGGCATTTTTAGAAGAAATGTGTAGGCACGTGCCTACAGTGCCTAAATGGAGCTACGCCCCTGACATTTCTCCCTTACGACGTGAGATATCTCTCTAATTATAATAATACATTTCTGACAGTAAGAGAGATATACCGTTTACAAATAAATAATAAAACGGCTTGTCCCTATTTCTCACACATCTCATACTATAAATTGTGGTCTATGTTACAGAGTGTAAGTTCCGCTGTGATAACGGTAAATGTCTGTACAGCAGCGATGCCATCTGTGACAGGGTGAACGATTGTGGTGACAACTCGGATGAAGTTAAAGTTTGCAGTAAGTGTGATGCACTCCAAAAAATAGATTTTAACGTCAAAGTTTTAAAATTAATCAAACATTGTCTTGAAATATTAGAATCATACTTCTGAGATAAAATTAGAGTAAATTTTCACTTTCCAGTACAATAAACATCTAAATTTGATCGTTTATGTTTATTTTTTACTTGGTAGACATACCCAGTAAGCCAAATTTTGTAATTTTTTATGAATTTCAATTGACAGTTTTTCAACATTTACTGCCAAAATAGTTTTGAACTATTTATTACTTACTTTGTTGTCACTTTTAGCAATATTTGCGGATGTTTCAACATTTCAAAATTGTGATCACCAACTGGAGTTCAGCACCTTTAAAATGTCTTTCAGGTCGCCTCCAATTTTATTCCAGTTAAATTCGATTATGCTGTTTATATATATTATGTGTGTTTTAGGACATTCTTTAGAATGTTTCTTCTTTTTTGGGGTGATGGGCGGGGAAGTATGTTTCCACTTTTGTTATGTCTTGTCTGGTGGTGATGCTACCGCTCTCTATCCCCGCAAGCCGGAGAACCAGCAAACAACAGAAACCTAAGAGGATAAGCCAGCCAAATAATGGTGTTTACAGACTTCTCTTAAAGAGACTTGGACATTTGTGTCATAACTTCTTAAAGATGTCCCGTACTTTGCTAGGAAATGGACAATATCCAATGGCACTCCGTGGTCAGGACGAAGTGCAATTGGACAAGGCACATGTCCTAGTCTAAGACTGGTTTGTCAACGATATACATGTATAATGGATATGTGAACGGTCGTCGTGATTTAACCGAACTACGGATGAATTTGGTAAAACCAACGTAAACAAATATATTTGAGATCCAAAAAGTGCTGGACGACACTAACACGATAAATTGAGGTTAGCGATCCCTAAGCAGGTGTTGTATTTGCAGCTTAAATATTGAATATGACTTGAACGAAGCAGTATATTTCCAGAGGGCCCATGATGTGAACCACTTTTATTTTTTTAATTTTATTTGTTAACTATAAAAAATGCCAGCATTGGCTTTCCCTCCTTGGCAGATTAATACAGCAATAATGCTGCAATTTACCCAAGAAAAGCCGTGATATAAAGTGATAAAAGAAAGTGTTGAGAGATGCGTAACACAGCATACAAACTAAGACACCAACACATTATCTGTTTTTGTAGATTATACGGCCACCTGTTCTTTCGACGACAAGTTCCTTTGCGGGTACAACTGGACAGGCTGGGCTCACGGGTTCGACAACAAGAAGGCTGTGATGATTGAGCTCGACGGGGAATTCCACACACAATCGTACGCTCCGCAGTTTGATCACACTGTTGGTAGTTTACCAGGTATGTTTTTAGACAGAGGGGACTCCTGATTGGTGAGTTCGGATTCACCAATCAGATGTCATGTTTGAACACATCGCACTGTCGGTAGTTTTCAAGAGAGACGAGACCCCTGATTTGTGAAAATCAATTTCATTCTCAAGATAGACCAATCAGAGCTTTTGTTATGTTAGTTTACAAGCTCTGTTTTCAATAAACACAAATCGAAGCACGTTTTGCGAAGAACCCGGCAATGTTTCTTAGAACGTTCCGAAACCCAGCAACCCTTAAATAACCCTGTAAAAGTGACCTGATTAGTTGACATGTCAGGTAACATAGATCTCTGCTTTCTTCTGGTTTCGAAAATATGAGGTTTTTACGGAAGAGATCGGTCATGTTCGCTCGTAAACACGAGACTGATAACCAGTGAGTATTGATGCTTGCCGTGGAACAGGCTTTAAGATAAGATAAGATAAGATAAGATACTTTATTTAAAGAGGGTGACATATTTAGTTTGAAACTAATCTTCCACATGGCCCTCTATTATTTACATTATATACAACAAAAATACATATGAAATGTCAAATGACTGTTGATGTATATAACATACCAAATGAAGAACATCAACATCAATTAAAATATATCACTCACTTTACCCACACATGTACTGCAATTGAAAGTGATATGTAGCAACAACAATATATACATACAAAAACAATAAAGCACATCATAAGATAAAAAACGATTAAACATTTTACATCAATTTAATTAGATTGCATTGAAATGCCATTGTTGAACTTTTTTCTTTAATATTTATAGGTAAATTATTCCAAATTATTGGTCCAGAGTATGTTAAACTTTGTTTGAATATTTCTTTTTCATTTACTTGTCGGAGGTTAAACATTTCATTAATATATGATGGAGTTTTTGATTTTGATATTTTATACATAAATTTTGCTTTTCTAAGATATACTCTGTCAAATATTGTAAATATTTTTAAATCTTGCATACTTTCAAATGAGTTGTCAACATTGTAATCTAGAATAATTTTGACCGCCCGTTTTTGAAGTTTCTTTCCTTGGCACTCAGGATTGTTGGGTTAGTATTACGACTTATTCACTGGTTTCGGGATTATTGGGTTAGTATAACGACTTATTCACTTGTTTCGGGATTGTTGGGTTAGTATAACGACTTATTCACTGGTTTCGGGATTGTTGGGTTAGTATAACGACTTATTCACTGGTTTCGGGATTGTTTGGTTAGTATAACGACTTATTCACTGGTTTCGGGATTGTTGGGTTAGTATAACGACTTATTCACTGGTTTCGGGATTGTTTGGTTAGTATAACGACTTATTCACTGGTTTCGGGATTGTTGGGTTAGTATAACGACTTATTCACTGGTTTCGGGATTGTTGGGTTAGTATAACGACTTATTCACTTGTTTCGGGATTGTTGGGTTAGTATAACGACTTATTCACTTGTTTCGGGATTGTTGGGTTAGTATAACGACTTATACACTGGTTTCGGGCGGGATGGTGGGCTTAGTATAACGACTTATTCACTGGTTTCGGGATAAATGGACCGATAGAACTGGTAACTCACCAAGGAAACGCCGTCATATAACTGAAAAAATAAATGTTGAAATTGGCACAAGACACAGACACAAACCGGTCTTACCGAAAATGCGACATGCACAGATACCCGCCCTTTAATGTTGTTCAATCAATTGAATATATACCAACTTTTAACACATTTCATGTCCCATAATCCAGTCAATATCAACACATTTCAGGTTATTTTTTCTATGGGAAGCGAAAGGACTACAAAGAAGCTTTGTTGACGTCTCCTAAATTTAGCCTAACTGGACAAACATGTATTCGGTTCTCCTACTATTTACGGGGTGAAATTACGGATGGACTGTCCGTGCATATGCGGGAATATTATAAGTAAGTTTTTCTTTTACATTAACACTTTTTTAGACCTCATTGACCTCATTGACCACGGACATTTGTATGCACAATTCGGACGATTGTACTCGAAACTAAGTAAAATCTGTACAGCTTAGATAATGTCAGGCTTCTTTAAGTCAAGTTAACCGGATTACGTCCGAAGAACTACACAAACGTTCACGACGGTATCGCGTGAATCAACTAGTGACACATTGAGGGCTTGGCGTGAAACGGTTGTAACTGAAATTGTTTTCTTTTTTACCAAGGTTAATCACATCACCATAATGTCTTTATAAGAGTTAAATCATTTTTCTTGGTAAGCAATGGCAACTAAATTTCCATTGTTTACAAAGGTGTTAAAATTGCCCCTAAACCAGGGTTTTCAAAATAGGCGTTTAGTTAGAACCATTTTACGCCAAGCCCTCGAAATGCACTAGTTTATGATTTTATAAATTGTTCAAGGCTGAAATGAAAAAAGGGCTGGTCCATCTTTAGTATGAACATTACGTTTAGTTATTGATTATTGTTATTTAATAATTTATCTGATGTAGTATAAAATCATGTTTAATATTTGAATTTTATAAACTCACGTTATGTAGAACAAGTTTGAAATCGAGTTTGCACTTGAAAAGTGTAAAATCACAATTTTGTATTGAATAGTATGAGTGAATAAGGTGGACGTGTAGTATTAGAATGGCTAAAATCCCGCTTTTCGAATAGGAAGTATACAACACCTTATATCATTTGATAGTAGACTAATCCTGTTTTTATTCAAAAAATAGCAACGGTTCCTTTACCACGCGACAGTACTGGCGTTCACCTATCTACATAACAGGGACGGACGCCTGGATGACGGGATTTTATGACGTCACACGTGGGGATTTCCAGATTGTCTTCAAAACAGAAGAGTTGTTGAAGGTTGCCGTTGACGATGTCAAAACTATACCTGGAATGTGCCAAAACGTCTGTGAGTAGTATGATGTGGTCATTCTGTTAACTCTACCTACGCCTTGTGTTGCGAGTTTGAGTCTTATTGAGTCACCTCGCTATGATACCATTTATATAGAGGCCATACCAAAGGCTTTAAACATGGCAGCAATGGCTTCCCCACTTTAGCGCTCAGGGTTGTGGGGATTAGCATAACGACTGACTGGTTCACCGGTGTCAGGATTAACGGACAACTGGTACTGGTAACTTACACAGGAAACGCCGTGATATAAGTGACTAATTGTTGAGAGCGATTTTAAACACATGGGTTGGTCTACACTTCCAATCTTTTCGTTGGAATGTGCATGTATGTACGTATAGTATATAAGCGTACGGTGAAGACTCTGGTGAGGCTGTTTTGAAGGCTCGACTAAGTCGTCACTGTTAGCAGATGCATACGGACCCTAAATCACTAGAAGCGGCTGATTTGTTTGGGTTTAACGCCACTTTCAACCATTTTTCAGTCATATAACGACGGTCAGTTTACTTATCCATGTGTTGTTCCAGGCATTCCCATGCTAGTACTCCACACACTAGTATTTCCAGGCAACTGGCTGCTTTTACACATAGGCTATCATTATAATGGTGAACGACGAATGACGCTTGACGCATTGACTTTTTGTCAAACGTCGGAAAGACAGTTTTTTAAGCTAGGATTGGAACTCAAAACCTCTGTCTGTTGGTATGACACGACAGGGGTGTGTTTAGATTGACCTAGAAGATGGTTGTGGTGTTGACCCAACAGATGCTACTTGTGGCTACCAAAAGAGAAACTGATTTGTTAGCATAAAATGTCCTTCAGATAATCGTTTGATAGGTCAATAACACGTTCTTGTTTGTTTTATCTTAAGTGTGTGATCCCCAGCGGGAGTACCGATGCGCTTCAATGGACGGGCGCCAGAAATGTATACCACGTGAGTCTAGATGTAATCTCGTGATAGACTGCGATAATGCGGAGGACGAGCGCTCCTGTTCAAGTAAGCCATTCAATGAATTTCAAAACGTGTAGGTCTATTAAAAGCCCAAGTCATAACATCAATGCACCTTGTTAAGTCTTTCGACGTACATGTTTATAGTAATGGTATGGTATTACACTTTGCTCAACCCGTTCCCTCATATAGACGGACGCCTTTGCATTAGACGGCTTTTTGAAAACATGTTGACAAAAAAGAATTTGCTCAAAACCACCAATCTCCCCTTTTTCAGCATGGTTTTAACTCTATTCAATTATTGTACTTTCATTTAAAGGGATTTCTTTTTCGGGTATGTTTTCTCAAAGTCGTCTGCTGCAAATTTATCGTATGTGGGAAAGGGTTAATGAGAACCTTAACCTTGTTTGCAAATCGATATGAAAATTTAAAATATTGTTTTAAAAACAAATAAAGGGTCGATTCCAGATAACATATCAATAAATAAGCTGTAATAATTAATCGTTAATTTACCTTGGTCACTGAAGCCGAAATGATCGAGCAATTTCTCATTTCTTAATAATACCCTCATAAATATTCATGTTTATTGAGAACGAGGCTATGGTAGGGCATCTATATTTCCGGAATAGAGTTTCCTGTTTGTAATCTATATTATTAAGAAAATGATACCCTTGCAAATGACAGGTATTATATTTCGAGGGCTTGGTTGTAACTAAAAACCTATTTTGAAAACCCTGGTTTAGGGGCAATTTTGACCCCTTCGTAAACAATGCAAATTTAGGTGCCATTGCTCAGAACGAGCAATGGCACCTACATTTCCATTGTTTACCAAGTAAAATGATTTAACGCTTTTAAGGACTTGATGGCGAGGTGATTAACCTTGGTAAAAAAATACAAATTTTAGTGACAACCGTTTCACGCCAAGCCCTCGATTTATATAAACGTTACTCTGATTCTATTTGACAAAACTTCGATTCAAATATACCATGTTATTTATTTATCTATTAATTATATATGTAATTGAAGACTGATGGTTCGCGAATACGTTAAGTGGAAGACAGTTGTGCACAGGTAGAGCGTCGGTTTCACGTACCAAAGACTCCGGGTTCGAGTCCCGTGATAGGCTGTTTCTGAGTTTGTGATTTTTCAACACAAACAGCGCGAGAACTGGTTAAGTATTTTTCAAGACAAATGGCGCGAGTACTGGTTAAGTCTCCAGAAAGCAGACATTGAGTGTAATTAATATAACTTGAAAGCTTGTTTCGCTATTAATGGTAAAATGAATAAGTTTAAATTAACCTAATGCATGAACGCTCAGGTGTACTGATATCATAATGTATGTTGTGTTTTTTTCTAATTAATTTTAGCTGAAACAAACAGTTATATCTGTACATTTGAGAACGGTAATATTTGCGGACTTCGACAGAACTTTGGTGACGCATCTGACTGGTGGCTTACGAACGGAACCTTCGTGCGGGATGAATCGCTACAAAAAACCTTTGAAGATCACACAATGAAATCGGAACTAGGTAGTATTAGTTGACACTTCTTGTAAAACCCTTCCAACATAGACCTAAGCAGCAGACGAGCTTTGAAAAGAGTTTGGCAAGAGAAGAGATACCTTATCAAGAGCAATTTCTACTTTGCCAAAATGTTTTCATTTTTTTTCAAAACTTATTCCTTCATTCGCACATATATCTTTTCTATGTGTTTGCTTAGACGATTTCAACGTGATCTGCTGCATATTTATTTGGGTATGTGGGGTGGGGGGGATAACCTGATATAAACCGTTAGTCAACTGTAGATGCATTTGACTCATGTGTAATAGGCGCCTGTTGAAAACATTCTGTCAAGAGGAAAAATGTTCGCAATGTTACCATGCATGCCACTTGGGCTTATTATGTTGAGCCCCAGCCACTCATGGATAACACATAATTGTTTAGTTAATCTCAGGCAATGCCGGTAATTGCAAAAAGGACAAGAAGTGCTAAAATGTTTGTTTATGCCATGTTCTTAAATTATAGTGGCCCAGTTGTACACATTCATTGTAAATTGGGTAGAGCTATTACAGGCGTGGTTTACGAAAATAACGTACTTTCATGTACATCTGTAAATAAAGTTATATACAAATTAACGCAAACAAAAGGTGAGAAAAGCACACAACTTATTCATGACAATATTTCAGGCCACACATGTTAATTGCATAGTTCTTCTCAGAATGAGAAAGGATTAATTAGGTTGACCACCCACCCTATTCCCCTGACCTAAGCCCCTGAGACTTTTTCACTACTTCCCTTGCCAAACAAAATGATCTTATGTAATCGCTTTGCAACTATAATGGCTATTGGTTCACCAATGGTTCAGTGTCTTAACAGTTTACCAAGGGGAGATAACTTCGAACCAATGAGGTTGTGGATAGCAATACGTCAAGAGTGTGTATATGTGAAGGCGGAATCATTTGAAGGGTTGATTGATTGATGAATTGTTTGTTGCTTTTCGCTGTTTTCAACAATTGTTCAGTTATATCACGGCGTTTCCTGGGTAAGTTAATAGTACTACTGGTCCATTTATCCTTGGACAAGCCAGTCATTTGCAATAAATACCCGCAACCATGGGCGCGCCAAGGAGGGCAGCCATTACTATTTGGTATGACTCGACCGATAATCGAAACAGCTGTCGCTCTACCACTACACCACCGAGGCGGTACTTACAGGTTTGAACACAAGTCCGATGCAGTGAAATATTTCAAACATTCGTAGGGCAGTGACATAATTTAGTGAATGCCCTTCGCATGTTCAGGCCGTGGTAATACAATAAATGTGCTATTAGTCTGACGGTACAATATCTTACTTATTCCAGGTGGTATGTTTTTTTGTCAACACCTTATTTATTCCAGGTCGCTTGTTTAATTTGAACGCCTTATTTATCCAAGGTCGCATGTTTTATTTGAACGCCTTATTCATTCCAGGTCGCTTGTTTTATTTGAATACCTTATTTATTCTAGGTGGCATTTTTTTTTTTTAACTGTTTACTTATTCCAGATCGCGTGTTTTATTTGAACGCCTTTCTTATTCCAGGCCACGTGTTTTAAAACGAACATCTTATTTATTCCAGGTCGCATGTTTTATTTGAACAACTTATTTATTCCAGGTCGCATGTTTTATTTAAACGCCTACAACCTTCAGTCCTCCACGGCCATCTATATGAGTCAGTTTTTCTACCTCAACAGAACTCAGTACTGTATGTCCCTCTACTATATAAGGAAGGCGGATGTTAATTTCACAGTGCATGTGAGTACAAAATAAAGCTGTTTAACCTTGAATCAAAGATAGTTTTCATACTTTGATTTGTTTTAATGAAGGTTTAATTCATCATTTTGTTCAGTTATATCACGGTGACAGTTCACTTATTCATGTAAGCAGTACCAGTACTTGGTTATGAAATATGCCTTGTCCAAGCACTGTCTGTGGAAGACAGTGGTGCAGAGGTAGAGCGTCGGCCTCTCGTATCAAAGGTCCCTGGTTCGAGTCCCGTGATGAGCGGGTCCTGACTTTGGGATTTTTCCACACAAACGGCGCGAGTACTGGTTAAGTCTCCAGGAAGCAGACATCGAGAGTGATTAATCTAAGCCAAAGGCTTGTTTCGCAATCGATGTAAAATAAATAAGTTTAAACTAAGGACACTCCATCGTGACTTGGGATCGAACCTGGGATGCCTGGCTCCTTATCCCCGACGCTAACCACCCGGCAACGGCGGATTCGTTCATATTTTGAATATCCTGTAAACATGATATTCCTATAAAAATCATTTTGAATATTATATTCTAATGTTATTAACGTTTTAGTTTTCTAAATATACACTAAAAATGTTTTTGTTTTTTCATTTTGAACACGTATAGATAAAACTCACTTTCGCTTGCATTGTCATTACATTAAAATACACAATAGAGCTCTATCAGGCATGAAATATCAACTTTATCATAACGTAATGGGCAGAGAAGCACAAGTATATTGCTATATATACTCATTTAAAACGTCTTCCTACGGATAGTCTTTGATTTGTGCCAAAGGTAATGCTTTTGACAATGCAAGCATTATCGAACTTCATTTATTCTCTGAAACTTTTATTTATTTTTCATTTGGAATATATTTGGAGTATGTCATGACTTGTGTCATTTCAAAAATACTCCGAAACTGTTACTTAGTTGTTTTTTTATTTTAAAAACACTCTGATATTTTCAAATACATGTTCTCTGAAAACGTTATGAATGTTTCATTTCGAAAAACAAATCTAAATGGATTTCTTTACTCATAAGATTATTTCCGATCTGAAACAAACCCCACAAATAAACACACACACACACACACACACACACACACACACACACACACACACACATAAACACACCTTCACACATAAACACACGCCACACATAAACACACGCCACACATAAACACACGCCAGACATATACACACAATATCCAGAACAACTGCAGTTGTTTCCCTGTTTTGAGAGTTATATGGAATATGTACTTACATTCCAATTCCGGTCACTGTGACAGCATCTACTTACATTAACAAATCTTCACACCTGAAAATAATTAGACTTACACTTTACAGATTCAGAGTGACCAGGGTCAGACAGAGCATCATTCTGTGTTACCAACATTTTACGGTTGGACCATGTTTCAAGCTAATCTACCATTGGCGGAAATGGTGAACGTCACCTATGACATAAAGGGTTCTAACGTGTCAATTTATTCCTATGTCGTCATTGATGACATCACGGTGAAACCTGGCAGCTGTCCAAAATACAGTAAGAATTTCATTTGACAATCTTATAACATCCATTGGATGATTAAATATGTCAATATCGACTTGGAAATATTCAGTCCCGAATTTTATTTTGTCATCAAGATTGGGTTAAATACATACGTAACCTTTATACACATAATACATAAAGGCGAACGCTTATGAAAACATCGCTTTTTTGTGATGTTTCCTGTTTCCTTTGTATTTATTTATGATATACCATAATCTGTTTTCACCTCAACAATTTACAAAACTATCGACCTTGGTATGTACCCATTCCCTTACATCTAAACGTTTCTATTCCTGTTTATCGTTTCCCTAATACAGGCGCATCTTGACGCTTCTGCAGCAGATTGCATTTTAATATGGTAAAAGATGAGGATTTATTCTTAATTGTGCCACAATGTGTCCAAACTTTTTGTTTGAATAAAATATACTTTCATTTGTAGAGATTGTCCATGGTTTGGCAAATACAGTCAAACCATTGTTTAAATACCACCCGTTGGAAGTGAGCAAGGTTGTCTTTAATTGCAGTGTCATTTATACGCAAAATGAGTACTAAAAGTATGGTCACTATAGGCAGGGAATTGCTGTTCCAATGTGGTTTTAAGCACAGGTTCGACAGTATGTTTTTTATCAAAGTCGTCTGCAGATTTATTGGTATGTAAGTGACTGTTACGTGTATTGCAGCGTGTGCGGTGGGCTACACGAAATGTGATAACGTGGACCGATGTTTCCCGGGAAGATCTCGCTGTGACAGGATAGTCGACTGTCAGGATGAGTCTGACGAAGCTAGCTGCGGTACGTACTCGGTCCGGATTTAGGGACGATTATAATTACATTCCAATTATAAAGCGCTGTTGTTGTTGTTTTTTTGTTTTTTGTTTTTTGGGTTTTTTTCAATTCAATTTTTCTGTCCGTATATGTACGTTATCTAAACTAGATATTGGACTTGCAAAAAGAACAAAGAGAATAAAAAGAATCTAAAATAAAATTTCAAATTTACTCGATTTCTGTTTTGCTTTAGCACGTGAGTAGCGCTGGCTGACTTGGTACAACACTTGTTGTAAATGCATAATAGTTGGTTTTCACAGTTTCAAAGAGTGATATGTACTTTGTGAAATTTAAAAGAGAATAAGAAATATTCCATTAAGAGTTGGTGAAATCGGATTCCATTGTCTTCGTTTTTGATAATTGGAATTTGTTAATTACTTTTTAAATTACATGTGTAATTTAAATTTCAAAGAAACTCGATTTCTGATCGGGTAAACCACACTATTACACCAATCAGATTGTGTAGTCCTATTTCAAATTTAGAATTATAATAAGAAGAATATTTCGAATGGATACTGCTATGGTTTCTGGTATCAAATGTGTTATAGTAAGAAAGACTGTATCATTTAATCAATGTGTTTTCCATATGTCAATTTCGTTCTGTATTACACACGAAGCATAGTGTTCACATAAGTCTAACACACGTATAAATCATTGGGAGAAAAATCAGGTAGGGCAATTTTTTGGTGCGAATTCATTTGCAACTTTACCGAGCTTTCGCACAATATATTGACGATAAAAGTAATTAAAGTAGTTAACTGTTTCAATAACGCGTGTCCACTACGGTAGTACTTTCATTTCTTAATGGATATGAGCCGTCCCTCGAGCAAACCAACATTATGACCTCTGCGTAATGTATCGACCAGATCAGCCTAGGCAGTCCGCTCAGGCTGATCTAGACCGACACATTCCGTCTTAGGTTGATAGAGGTATAGAGTAATGATTCCTGAAACAGAAAATCCACAGGAAGCGAAAAGTGTATGCCTGTATTAGCCTGCGCGGAATACTTAGGCTGATCCAGGTCGATACTTTACGAAGAGTCCACAATGTTGGTTTTCTCGTGGGACGGTTCATATGGGGAAATCTGTGTACATTAGCTAAGGGGTAAATATAACATGCACAGATTAATAATTACTATATCTGTACTGGGCGATGAACAGTTTACATTTTTCATGATACATATCTGAAATTGCGATTTTTCGAATCCATTTATTGTTAAAAACTGTTTAAATTAACTCAACAAAATATATTTACATGTGAAATAACGCTGTCCATTTTGTCTTCAGAATGTAAGACCGGAGAATTTAGATGTACGAATGGTCGGTGCATTGCCGAAAGTAAGATGTGTGATCGTACGGTACAGTGTCTAGATGGATCTGACGAGCAGGATTGTGGTATGTTCAATAGTTAAACTGTCTCAAAGATTTCAGATTGCCAAATAAATACAAACCTATGTACCAATGTTAAAATCAAACGATACTGTTTGAGGTTTTTTAAAAATATAATTTGATGTTTTCAAAACTGAATTATTGAATTATTGAATAGAGTTTGAATGATAGTGACAAAATGATAAATTGCTGAAGGTGACGTAAAACACAAAAACAAAAGGTAGGTGAACTGGCAGTCGTGATATGGCTGAACAATTATTGAAAATGTTGTTAAACCTAAATCAATCAATGAAGCACCACTCATATACCTGTTCTGTACCTATATTTTCTTCAGGTATTTATGAGTCAGTGACGTGTGATTTCCAACACCCATATTTGTGTGGATATGAGTTCCAGAGCTACTCCAAGTACTCCTGGAGAAGATGGCGTGGTAGAACCTCGACCCCCGTCACCGGACCCCAGTACGACCATACACTGGGAAATGAAAAAGGTATCTGAAAGAAAGCCTGAACGTTAAGCGAAGATCCAGTTCAGCTTTTACCTTTTGTCCTACATTATCATAGAAATACACACACAAAAATCGACGTTCATTTGATCGTTATAACTATTAATTTTAAAACATCCGAAGATAGGTTTTCGGTTGGTATTGCTCAAATATCATCTTCTTTGAATCATGCCATAAGAAAACCGATTCATGCGAAGTGTTATGATTTATTTAAACGATCAGATTCTTATCGGATTGCACTAGTTCATACATGTACTTGTATTTGTGTCATAACTGTTCTCTAGAGGTTTCCATGTTGATTGTACTAGTTCATACATGTACTTGCATGTGTGTCATAACTGTTCTCTAAAGATGTCCTTGTTGATTGTACTAGTTCATACATGTACGTGTATGTGTGTCATAACTGTTCTCTAGAGGTTTCCTTGTTCATTGCACTAGTTCATACATGTACTTGTATTTTTGTCATAACTGTTCTCTAGATGTTTTCATGTTGATTGCACTAGTTCATACATGTACTTGTGTCATAACTGTTCTCTAGAGGTTTCCATGTTGATTGTACTAGTCCATACATGTACTTGTATTTGTGTCATAACTGTTCTCAAGAGGTTTCCATGTTGATTGCACTAGTCCATACATGTACTTGTATTTGTGTCATAACTGTTCTCTAGAGGTTTCCATGTTGTTTGTACGATCAATGGTAAAACAGGGGTCCTTATCAATCTACACAGACATCCCATCTAGATCTTCGCTTTCTCGAAAGTCACATCTAATTGACGGTATTCCTGTAACGGTAACGCCTGCCTTCTCGTTAATATAAGCCGTTCCACGAAAAAAAAAACATTACGGACTCTACGTTATATATTGAACCAGATCAGCCTGCTTAATCCGCGCACGCTAATCGGTGCCGACACATTCCGTCTCAGGGGGATAGAGGTATTGAGTAATGATTCCTGAAATAGAAAAACCACTTGAGGTGAAAAGTGTCAGTCCAGGTTACATGTAGCCTGCGCGGTATGCTTAGACTGATTCAGGTCGATATTTTACCCAGAGTCCACAATGTTGGTTTCTCGTGGGACGACTCATATGATATACAACAACACTGTGTGAAGTGCATATGGCGAAATGGATCTGTTTGTATCCACTCTGATACATAAGCTGTCCTAGCCTCGTTACCAATGATACATAAATATTCATCAGGCTATTAAAAAGAAGTGGCTTGTGCATAGTCGCTTAGAAATATATACAACGTAATGTTAAATGTAATTAAAAAAACATGTAATTTACGGATTAGTTATTGGGACTTCACACTGTCTTTGATAAAAACTCAATTAAAAAAACCTATTGTGTTTGAAAGGAGGTTCAGATTATCAATTTAATTTTTGTTTTTATTTTTAATTGCATGATGTAGGCATCTGGCCCATACATAACATGTACAGTTTAACAATTTAAATGAACATCTAATTGTATCAAATTGTGTTGCGCTTGAAGCAACAATTCTTGGAAAAATAATAATATTTTTGTTAATAGTTTCATATTAAGTTCTTTTGAAATGTAAGCTGTCATTGATGACAGATCAACTTCAGTCTACACTGACGGTTCACAGAAGCACCAAGATAGCTATTTTATCTAACGAGACGCTTTTATATTTAACAGGGTATTATGTTTACGCCGAGGCCAATGAGGGGGCGGTCGGTGACAACGCCACGATACGGTCTCCGCCATTTTATACCGGATACGGAAGTAGTGTTGAATTCTGGTACCATATGTTTTCGTCGTCCCCCTTTGATACTAAGCCGGGTGTTTTACACGTAAGTATCACTTACCTCTATCAACATGATCCTTACTTTAGTACAATTAGGTCAAACGTATCGGAGCTTTCGGATGAATTAGTAAGACTGAAATGGTCTCCCATTAGACAATAATGATTTTGTTTAAAGTTAAAAGTGTTTTTAACAAAGTTGGATACCCTCTGACCTACTTTTAATCAAAACATTGTTTGCTTTTAGCTATATTGACATCTTAAGAGTCATTTTCAGAACGACATGTATATTCTGAAATTCAAAGTAAAATTCACTGTGGGATAAGGGTGACCTCTGATTTTAGGTAATAGCCCAAAACATGGAAGGTGAATATGTGAGTTTTTTGTGCTTGTTTGGTAGTTTTAAAGAATGAACTTTACTTGAATATAGGTTTCTGGGTTATTTGGATTGTTGGGAAAGAGCCATAGCCCAACACTCTGGTCGTCTATGGAAAATGAATTGCTTCCATCTAACCACAAGGCTGTAAATTAATATGTGATGTATAAATGTAATGCCGGTTATCATGATCCCATATGGGGTTTTTTATAAGTTATTTACGAGTCCTATCGTCCTAAAAATAATCATCTGTTAAAACATTTATTCAACTTTAAAATATGGCCAATACATAAAATCCATGAAATAATAATGACAGGTATAATCAAAGCGCCAATGGCACTGTAGTGGCGATTGCAAAGTAACAAGCAGTATCTCGGGTTAGGTCTTGCGATTTTCAATAATAGTGCACTCTGGTGCGGGTAAATTTGAGAAAAGCTACATCTTTTGACAGTAGAATAATGTAAGTTTGCCAGAATGTTGTCTTGGTGATTTTTAAGTTACGTTCTAAAATTGTTCATGATGTGTTCATCCCCAGGTCGCTAGGCCATATTAAGATAAAATATTGTGTACACTTTAGAAATTACTAAATTATCATAGAAAAGAGAGAAAAGAGTATCATTTAGTTTGGTGTTTGGTTCAATGATGTCCGATATTGAACAGGTCTGTTCAATTTAGTTCCTTCACATTGAGGGTTTCCTCCATAGAAAATTAAACTGCTTTGAAAAATTTGAGAGCAAAAACAAACACAAAAAATGCTCATAAAGCACAATTTCTCTATTTACCGAACTGTTCAGTTGAAACTATGATAATGATCGATCTCCAACTAAATAAGGCTACACTTTCAGCATTGATTGCTAATTGACTCTAGAACGTACAGAGAGGGATGAACTCGAACGTGTATAACTTGTGTACACACTGACATCGTGTCATTTAAACCTTTGTAAACCAGTCTTATCATCTAGACCCTTTTGTATATTGCAACAACTACAAAATAAAGCGTTTATAATAATGAGATTTAAGAACGATCAATTACAAGACTTGAGCTATTTATAGAACCTTTTGGAATTTGAGTTGAGAGTTCTTTGCAAGGCAGATATAACGCGCAATGATATTTATTATCTGCTCAAACATGAAGAAAGATAATATTTACATAATTTAACTCTATGTAGATATTATCTCAATAAATCTCAAATCTTAGTTTCAATCCGGTACCAAAGTAGCACTGACATGATTATTATTAATCGGGTCTCTGCATCACTGATGGAACTATATATTTTGCCGTTTAACGGATGTAGGTAAATTGGTTTGCAGTAAGGAATAAAAAGTCAACAGGCTGTTCAAAACTGACTATGTAAATGTTTTCGTTGTTGTTGTTTCTGTTAGCATTGTGGCGATTGTCAAACCACTAAAACGAATCCACTTGCGCTTCATAAATTGACTTACAATGAAAAACGATTCCATAGTTTACGGAACTACGTATGTGAGGAGTAAAACTATCCATTCCTACCATTTTTGTCGTTTTTTTTTTGGGGGGGGGGTATTCACATGTTTTCGTCATTTGCGTTACGATAATGCAATGACGTCATCATTATAGATATTTTTATTTGATTACATCCGGTTGGTTAAAAAACTTTAATCATTTACATTTGAACTCATTTTAAAAATAGAAAACGAGTGTAATTACACGCAAATTATCACATATCAGATTCCTTGTGTTCATTCCTTTATCGAGTAGGTATTATCATATTTTATGTTTTCCTCTAGAAGTATTTTTTGTTTTCCAATCAAAACCTAGGCATATCTTGACTGCACCGTTCATACACATACACATTTAGTGGAAGACGGTGGTTCAGAGGTAGAGCGTCGGCCTCTCGTATCAAAGGTCCCTGGTTCGAGTCCCGTGATGAGCGGTTCCTGATTTTGGGATTTTTCCACACAAACGGCTCGAGTACTGGTTAAGTCTCCAGGAAGCAGACATCGAGAGTGATTAATCTAAGCCAAAGGCTTGTTTCGCAATCGATGTAAAATAAATAAGTTTAAACTAAACTAAACTAAACATACACATAACTTATGGACGGGGATAAATCGACCAGATGCATGCAATTTTCATTGAATAGACAGGTACCAATGACCAAGGGGTATATCACTAACTGCCCCTATAAATTTCCTCTCCAGTATTCACGATAGGAACTGTTATTCCATGATTGTATGGGATGTTCTTAATCCATCCTGTTTTAAAATAAAACTTGGTGCAGAATGTCATTGACTACTGTTTTAATACATGACATCAGACAAAAACTGCAAATAAAACTGTCTTTAAATAAAACAAAATGATAAATTAAAGAATGGGATTACAAACACTATACCTTTTTCTACTTTTTCCTTTTAAATAGCCTAATATTTAAAAAAAATAGACCAGAAGTGAAAACAATGTACAGCCTAGTTTTGGGCTCTGCGACCAGTTTTCCAGTTTTGATTTAGATCAGTTTGTACCTCTGTGCATTCTTATCTGGATTATTCCTTTAAACCAATTACTTTAAACTTGTTAACATCAACTGCGAAACAAGCTGTAAACTTATTTTAATCACGCTCCATGTCCTGCAGATACAACCAGTTCTCGTGCCATTTGTGCGCAAAATCCCAATCTTCACTGAATTCTGATTCAGTAGATATTTAGGGGATTTTTTTAGAATTTGGTAGATTTTGAGGATACCGTAGTATTTTGGTATTTCTATGCACCGGCCGCATTTTTCATTTGGGTATATTTGGGCAAAGTTACTTCTATAATGTTTTGAAAAGGGGCCAATTCACGACTTGTGTTCGGGAAAAGGAGCTATTGAGGGGGTTATACAGATATAATTGACAATCAAAGATAAATCAACATGTTAATTGACATACGATTATTATAATTACTGATGATACAGAAGAATATGTCTCTATAAAAAAAATCTTCCTGTTAAATTTAATACACCAAAAGGTATTAAACTTACATTTGTGTTTATCTTATGAAGATGACATTTAATCTTACAGCATGTGCTTTTTGAAAGTAATGTGATAAAAGGTCAAATTGTTGCCAATGTGCAATTATACTTCTTATAAACAATGCTTATAAATTAAAATCAATCATGCATTTTCCAATTCTTAAGATTTAACAGTTTTGGAAGATGTTTGTATACTTACTGGAATGATGTTTAGCTGCAGTTGGATTCTTTTAGAGCGTCGCAGTGATCCGGATACATACATTGTACCTTGTTAAGATGCATATTTGATTGTCACATCCTTTATAAATTATCACTCAGGCGTAAAAACATATTTTTTTAAATTTTGTTCAGATCACACAGCACAAGTCATGCTCATATAAATCCGTCTCGGCCATTGATATGTCTCCAGTCAAGTCTTTTGAAAAAATTGTTCAAACTTCCTTTTTGGAAACTAGATCTATATGGCTCTTGAATTCACTGGGGGCGTTTCATCTTGGGTTCTCTTAAAAGCTGTTAGTTTTGACTGATTAGCCATTATTCTTTAATATTCCGTCCACAGTGCAAATGAAGTGGATGTCATGCTACATAAACGTACAATATTACAACATAAAATGTGTAAACAATCTGCACTCCAGAACTTCCAAGAACACTTATCATATTTATTACTTAGATCATACAGGAGCAGTCCCTGTGATTCAACTTATTTTGGTGTACTTGGGCAGAGACTTAACTACATGTCTCTGATTTAGGTCACAGGGTGTATGTTCAGCAACATATTGTATTGATCTATGCAGTCCGAGGGAGTTTTTGTCAGAAGGATTGACGACGTAGCATTGAGGGTGAAACAAATTTACCACGAATAGCATCTTAGATCAGACACTGAAACAATAATCCCATCCCCACGAACATCCGTCAATGAATGCAAAACATTGCTGATTCCCAGATTTAAAATACAACTAGATTTTATATCTTTAACTACAAGAACGCCATAATGAAATTGTCTGTGTTAATTTACGTTATTCGAGGGAAAACGATAAAAGTTCTTACCTAAAAAACTCGTATCCGATAGGTGCTGGTTGTCAGCTTTTAATGTAAACTAGACAGTTGTTGTCGTTATCTCGGAAACCAGCTGGATTTGGACTGATGTGACGTCGGCCGGATGTGGATAAATGTCGGTCATGGTTCTCTGCTTCGTTCTATGTAATTTCACTGGGATATCTCGAGCCGGGCTGTAGTAAATTGGCATCCAAATCTTTTCCATACTGAATATAGGAAATTTCCCCTTAATAAGGTTAAACCTCAAAACGTGCAAACACGTTTCTTGCTCAGCAAGACATTAGCTGTGCTCGTTATAAGGCAAATTGTGTCAAACTATAGTATATAGTAGAACATATATCATATCACTAACATATGATAATCATGCAATACAAATATCATCTCATCTCAAAAATGAGCTGAATCCACAAACAAATGGTAGAGTATTCCCTAGGTAAATCACATTCACAGCATAGTATTGGTTACTCATCTAACGATCATTTATAATAGGTGTTATGTCACCGTGATTTGACTGAATAATTGTGGAAATGGTAAACTGTTTGCTTGATGACAGTCCGTTTGATAGCAGTAATAACATTCCCTTGCTATTTATAGCGCGCGATAATATCATTGGAAACTACACAACTTGACATGTAGTGATTATTATGTTGCTGTAACGATACATGGCTTTGTATTGTACTGCGGGCTGTATGGGAAAATGGATGTTTCGCTAAACCGAAGGTCGAGACAGATGTCAATGTGTCCACTCTCTGAGGAGACAATACAAAGTCAGGTATCGCAACAGCAATCAAATATCTCTATTCCTATATGCCTAACAGAATATAGAAAAAATACATATTTCTACATTTTCAATAAATATTTATATTTATATTATAGCTTATACTAGAGAATATGGAGGTGGACGAGTTCACCACAGTATGGTCCTCTAACCACCACGTCTTAGTGGACGACTGGAGAAGACTATGTTTTGATCTCCCGACGGGGAAAATCTTGGTAGCCCTGTTCACCGCCGTGAGAAATGAGACCTCTGTATATGGCGTAGACTTTGCCATCGACGATGTTAAATTCAACGAGTATAAGTGTAGTGGTAGGTTTTTACTTTTCCCCTGATGACCATTTGTTTTTATTCGTATGCTGCAAACACATTTTGCAAAGTTCGTGGAAATAAGAGAGAATTAGAAAAAAAAAAAATACTTTTTGTATCCGCATTCATTGCTTACATCAGAACAGAACAGAACATGTTTTACTTCACGTTAACTTTACAGTTGTTTGTGTTTCATATAAATGATATATAAATATATCAACTTAACAGGTAAACAATCTATAAATAAAGTCTTAATTATTATTAGCAGTAGTAGTATTATTACTATTATTTATTATTATTATTTTTATCAGCCTGTGCAGACCGCGAAGGCTAATCTGGGCCGATACATTCTCAGGTTGATAGATTCCTGAAACAGAAAATCCACAGGAGGCGAAAAGTGTCTACCCGGATTAGCCTGCATGGCAGGCTTAGACTGATCCAGGTCTATACTTTACGCAGAGTCCACAATGTCGGTTTTCAAATATACAAATGATTTCGTAAACTCTACAGCGGACCAATACAACTTAACGTTTGGAACCAAAACATAAATAATGAATTAAATAATTTATCAAAACATAGATAATGAATCAAAACATAGATAATAAAGCAAAACATAAATAATGAAGCAAAACTAAAATAATGAAATATACTACATTCAGAAATTGGAAGGTTAAAACGGCTGACTCACAGAAATGATGTCTCTATAGCCATGTGCTTGCTACACCATATCAAAACGGCGACGCCATTACTGACCCTGTAATATAATGGTAGGGGCAGGTTACTGCAGACTTCTTATTCGATAGCCTGTACAAACAATTTCGATGAAAATGATAAAACGCCATATATGAGGCGCGTTTGCGATTAAAGATATTATTGACTTCCAGTTTTAAATCATTTAACGCTATATTGGCGTATGACTAGTGTGAATACACTTACTGGTGTTTTGTCAGAATATGCATTCCGATCTATACAAAATGTCTTAAGGAAACCGCCCTGACCGAGTAAGCGTCGGGAATTTGTATTTGGTATCGGGCGTTTTGAGTTTGATCTCCAGTCGCGGCGCGACGGTCATGGTGGAGAGCCCTTGGGCAAGGCACATGTCCTAGCCTAGTACTGGTTTGTTTAGACAGGGATCATGAATGAGTGAACTGTCGCCGGGATGTAACTTGAACAAGGTTGCAAACGGCGTAAAACACCAGTAAAATAGATAAAACAAACGATGTGTAGGCCGACAGGGAATACTTTGCAGATGCCTCAGTTTTTGCTGTACGCAGATTAATTAAGACACCAAAATCGCCAGTGGCCTATCTATATCAATGTAAGGGTTATTGTATAGTGTCTTCAGTTGTAATGTATCATTGTATACTGTTTAATGGGTCGACGGCTTTAATAACTGGAATCAAAATAGGTATATGTCCATGTTTACACGAGAATTGGCATTCGGCACTTCGTGGAAAGCGAAACGAAGTATTGCTGTTATTTTGAAGGCGACAGTGAACTGGCGATACATTGAACAACAGATAACTCGAATATATTGTTTAACTCGAACTTGAGTGTTTAAATACATAGTTTAATTAACTAGAACAGGAGATTAATCGAATTTATGTCGAACATGAAATAATTCAAAAATATAGTTTAACTCGAACAGGAGATAATTCAAATATATTGCTTATCCGAACTTATCATAATTCAAAAATATAGTTTAACTCGAACTTAGATAATTCAAATATATTGTTTAGCTCAAACCTGAGATAATTCGAATAAATAAACTCAAACCAGTTCCTGGAAAGAATCAACATAACTGGTTAGTTTTCATAATTAAAGTTTCAATGAATGAAGTACATTAACGACTTTTGCATGAATCGAGGAATCACTCGATCATATATCGAGGAATAAATTTGTTGGTCCTTTTCGATTGATTTCTTGAGTCTACTGTCGTTTTCAACAATTGTTCAGTCATCTTACGGCAGCTAGTTCACCTACCCATGTGTTTCATGGCTTTCCATTACCAGTACTCGACATACCATACTTTCCAAGCAACTGAATGCTTTTCCATATGTAATTTTAACGCATTGGTGGAAGACGAATAACGCTTGTCACAGTCACATTTGTTAAAACAATGGGTCGAACTCTCAGCCCCTGGGCTGAAGGCCAACGTCGCTACCGACTCAGCTATCGGGGCTCCTTTTCTACTTTCAAGTTATTGCTATTCCACTGTACATATATATAAAGATACAACGTAAATAGCTTTACATTAATATGCAATATAATATACATATGTTTACATTTATATGAGAAACATTTTATTCAAAATCATTTTCTTTATTCAGAGTCGACCGGAAGTACAACCATGTTTACAACAACAACAACAGGTATGCATGGGGTAACATCTCATACTCTTTTTGACTTTTGAATAATGAAATAAAATGGACTGTATTATGTCACATGCTGATCTTAAACTTAGTACAGTAGGTTCTACGAATATCGTGTTATCACGAATACCAAGGTAAACACAAAACCGGTGTTTTTCTATGTTGCGCGCGTATGACCGGATATTGTATGATTCCAACAGAAAACCTCGTTATCCCGACTTTCAAACGCTACAATTTATTTTTGTTTAAAATTAATATTCTCGGAAATTACGACACATCATAATTGTTGGCCATAATAAAAAAGAAAATCCTATATGCCCTGACCCCTCACCAACAAAAACGTCATTGTTAATGTTTTCTTTCACATTTGAACATGTTGTCTATCAACTGCTTATGACATCATAGAAATTTCAAGTCACATGATTACATTCCGTGAAGTTTTCTCGACTATAGAAAACATGGAAGAAATTAAGGACCAAAATTAAAAAATATATTTTTGTTTTTTGGCCTGTATGTGTGTGGTGGTTATAAATTTGAACATATGCTATTTTCAAACTTCTAAATAATATACTGTGTTTCAATAATTAAAGATGCTTTTATAAGGACACAAAATTAGCAAAGAAATAGGTCATTTTGGAAAATTGTGCCAATAAGAAAATTTATCAAATTAATTCTGAAAGTATCATGTAAATAAGTTCATAGTTTGGAACAGTTAATAAATTAATAATTTCAATTTTGTTTTTTGTTTTAGTGACAAAGGTTTAATAGGATAATCATTTTCACATACAATCCGACAATCTTGTAAATAGTTGATACAACAGGACCACCATACTTATGATTTTTGTAATTACCCCGGTGAGTGATTGTCTGTCTTGAAGTCAATTCCCAAAATGGCCACCGAAAAACACGATTTTTGGAAATTCTACAGCAGTGAATGAATAATTTGTGCGAGTTTATTAATAAGGACATTAAAGGAACAAGTGACACTGGATATAATTTACAGTTAAGTTTGCTTTATTATTTTTTTTCCAAAAAAAGACATAAGTATACCGATAATAGGGAGTCCCATCCTACTAGACTTTTGCGTTCACCATTTAACCAGTTCAGTCATTGTCTTGAAACTTTAAAAATGGTAGTAATGGTTGCCTTACTTGGCGCTCAGGGTTGCGGGGTTAGCATTACGACTCACTGGCTGGTGTCAGGATAAATGGACCAGTAGTACTGGTAACTTATTCAGAAAACGCCGTGATATAACTGAAACATTGTTGAAAGCGGCGTAAAACACCAAATAATCAGTCACTGTCTTGACGAATAAGGAAAACAAAGTAAACAGTGTTGTTTTGTGGTCGCTGTTTGCAGTCATTCACGTACACCGCGAAATATCCGTGTCTAAAGCCTTGCTCATATTATATCACCCCCTCAATTTCAGGCATCGACATGTCGAAAGACTGCATCAAAAAAACACAAATTCTTCTAAATTACACAATGGGGCACGTTAATAAAAAAATAAAAAAAACATAATAGAGTATACATTTTTATGTTTTGAATAGCGTGCCAAGCCCCTATGAATTACAAAGGAATGGTGAAACTGAAAGCCAATCAAACAAATATACCTCTCTGACTTCTAATCTCAAAGTGGTTTATTTTATCACAGACGTCTAAGTTTTCGTTTGAGAAAATTTAGTAAAAATAATTGCTATAAAAAGCCTCTCTATATTGTTTTATATAAAGAGTGTGCATTTTTATTATAGTACACAAACCATATGTTAAGACTCTTTATAGTAATACATTCGGCTAGCACATGCTAGATCGCCCGTTGTGTAAGGATACTCTTAATAAGTACTGGTATCCATTCTTAAATGATCGCCTCGTTGGTGAGATGACATGTCGTCCATCTCGGTGCGGTGGTCGTTGGTTCGGTTCTCAGCCGGGCGATACCAAAGACGTTAAAAATGTTTGGTGTCAGGTTAAATTGTCCAGTAGTACGTGTAACGACGTGTTATAACTATAATGCTGTTGAAAACTGCGTAAAACAGCATATGTTAAACCACACAAATAATCTCTGTTCACATGAAGCGGAACTTTATCATATATATAGAGGTTATTTCATGAGTGTTTACTTATTATCACTTTTACTAAACGAGTTGAATAAGATGACATGCCGCGAGCCATTGCGAGCATCATATTCAGCCTAGTTAGCGAGTTTATTAAAAGTTATAATAAATAAACACGAATGAGATATTCTTTTTATCACATAAATATAGGATCTGACATGAGTTGTCATTTTATATAAAGTTTTATTAAACGAGTTCAAGATTTTTTGTTATTAAGCGAGCCTGTGGCGAGCTTAATAACAAATATCTTGGACGAGTTTGATAAAACTTTATATGAAATGACAACGAATTTCAGATTCTTTTTATCACATGACGAAACACACAAAGAAAATCGGGTTTTTCAAAGCTATTTTAATTTCGTCAGTAAACCGTATAATAATGCCACAAATAATTATGCCGAGGTCATATTCAGCTTAGTTTATTAAAATTAATAATAAATAACACGCATGAGATATTATATCTATCACATAAAGTGACTTATGAGGCGTATTTCGATAAAAATGTACTTAACGTTTACAATATTTCTAGATAAAATGTACGGGTTTTGGCGCCAAAGTGACTAACGTATGACGTCAAAACGCTGACGTGACGTCATTTTCCAAGTATTAGGTCATCTTATATTACACATGTTGTATATAAAGAAATACGTAATGGTTATATTACATCGGATACAAGCATTGTCATGTGATAAAGTTATTTATGAGGCGTATTTCGAAAAGATGTACTTAGCGTTTACCATAATACCGGTTTTAGCGCCAAAGTGACAAACGTTATGACGTCAAACCGCTGACGTGACGTCACATTCATAGTTTAGTTTCCGCATTGTAACAAAGACTTGAGCGTAACACTGGAAATCAAACTAGAAGTGTCATATGATATTTGTGTTAAAAATATCATATGATATTTATGTGATAAAATATTTATATATATATACATTATCTTTTTCAGTGTATGAAAGTACTGGTGGCCTGTGGATGTGTGCGAACAATGAACAATCAATTGATAAATCATATAGGTGTGATAAAGAAGTAGACTGCATAGACGGAAGTGACGAAAGAGATTGCTTATGAATATTCATGAGTAAGAGCGCGTGTATTTATGAGAGACGTGACACAGTTATCTTGTATATTCATGAGTTTGTGCGTCTATCATTTAGAGAAAAACTAAGTGGATAAACATGAAAAAGACATGTGTGTATGAGTGAAATTACGGAGATTCTATGAATATTAACGATGTGTAGATCTACAATCAAAGTTATTGAGGATTAAATGCCGAACTGTCGGTGGTAATCTCGAAACGGTGTTGTACACCGAGAATAGACTATAGCAATTTGATGATCTAAAGTTAAACATTGGTTGATACAAGTTGGTTCCAAATTTAGCATACGGTTATTTGAATGACGTTTGGTTCCTGAAATTTTCGTTTTTCCGGTTCTCGGTCGCAAATAAAACGAAGGATATATGATCAGAAAAATCCGGATCGTGATTTTTCCGGATTAATGCGGCTTGAATGTAATCTAAAGTAAATATAACATCCCATAAGACATGTCCCTAAAACCTTTTAAGTTAACTTCAAACTTTTGGTCCTGTACATGAAAAGAAATATGATCGTAGGAGTCAAAATAGTATATAATGTTTGACATTCATGTAGTTGCACCATTTATAAAACGGGAAGAAATTTGTCATATTTTGCATCTTCTGCTAGATCCTTATCTCGCATATTGTATTCACATTTCTAAAGGAGAACCTTGGCCTAGTTTTAAATGTATAATAGTTTAGAGCCCGATAAAACAAAATCCTTAACTATAGAGAAACAAGAAGCGTGATTGCACTTGTGGCTCATTTGAATATCAGAATGAGCACAGAGGATTACCGAAATGTCATGCTAGATCTATATAGATTATGACTGCCACAATAAGAAAAGATTATGACTCGAATGTTATGGTAGATATATTGAGTATTGCTGCCACAATTAATTTGAAATTTTTTTGGCTCGAATTCCCTAGACGTCCTATATATTTTCCTGCCACAATCAATTAACATGTTATGGAAGATCTATGGTATAAGTGTCACAGTTAATTGCCATTAGACCGTTATCATTCAAACAAAACACTTACCGCTCAAAGTAAAATTACGAAAATGTATTTCGTTAACCCTTTCCTTTTTACATAAACCACTCTTCCATGTTGAACATTGAACCCTTTCAGCGCCGAATTGTTTAAAGTAGACTCTTCCATGTTCAAACTCGGACGACTCTATTTTCATATTATAGGATTTTTGGAATACTGTTATAACTCACAGCCAAACAATGCAGATTGCGAGCTGACTCACCTGAATCTGTATTGTTTGCAAAAAGCTCAATATTGCCTTTGACGATGAAAGAGTTAAAGCCACATTTTTCGTCCAACAGCAAACTAGTTAAAACTGAATGTTTAAGTCACAAACAATGCAGATTTCAGGAGAGGAAGCTCGTTTCAAGCTGTCGTACCAGAACATGCATTGTTTGCAAAATAATCCAAAGAAATGGGGGGGGGGGGGGGGGGGGGGTGCATTGCACGAATTCACCCCGCGAAAATTGTTGCCGTCATCTTTTTAAGGAAATCGGGCTTCAACGAAACTGGGTTTTTACATTCTTCTTGTTCACTTACAGACAGTGTCAAAATACTAAGATTTACCAAATCAATATTTACCAGTGCACCCTACACACATTTAAACTGAGTGTCATATATTCAATGCATTCTGGTGAAGGTATAAACTCATTTCGTCGCAAACAACGGGTTTTTAAGGACCATTTATCTCTAGATCAGCATGGCCGCTGATTGTATTAGGCGTAATTTGACCTATATGTATAGTTCTCAGAGCTGCAATATTTACCTCCCCTGGCGGCTAATGTGATAGGCATATTTCTAATATGTTGAAAAGAGGAAATATCAAATCTAATATCATTTCACATGTACAACAATTATTAAATCAAGAAACTGACTGATATAATCAGATAAAAAAAGATCTTCAACGAACGATGGTTTGACAAGAACTTTCAATGAGTGGCCCAATTGGCTTTTATTTTTTAAAGGGAGGTAATTATTATAGTTCTGGGAACTATGTATAGATTGAGATTATAATGATAAAACGTTTCGTTATGGTGCATTTATTGATTTAGTCTCAGATATTTATTGTATATATATATGTTTATGTAGTTATTGGTTTAGATTGTGCGTTTTGACAATGCAATTGTAGACTTGAAATTTAATACGAATATTCTCAAATTCAAATTTCAAGCATATAAACGATTTCCGAATATTCGGACTAAAATATATCCTTTTCCGCCTTTAAACAAATTGATACTTTTAAATGGCTACAGTAAATAGGATTGATTTAAATAAAAAAAAATGTATTATTATATGTTGTGGCATTAACTGGATAGAAACATTGCCTATAGGCACACTTTAGCTGGTCTTCTATATTATTAAATTTAAATCATATTTCCAAGGAGATTCTTTGTGTAACATGTAAGTGGAAATTATGAGCCGTCCCGCGAGAAAACCAACATTATGGCCTCTGCGTAATGTATAGACCCAGATCAGCCTGCGCAGTCTGCGTAGACTGATCCAGGCCGACACATTCCGTCGCATGGGAGATAGAGGTATAGATTAATGATTCCTGAAACAGAAAATCCACAGGAGGCGAACAGTGTCTGTCCGGGTTAGCCCGCGTGACATGCTAAGACTGATCCGGGTCTATACTTTACGCAATGTTGGTTTCCTCGTAACGGCTCAAATATGTAAAAAGTATTCGAGTTGACTGATAGACTTTATATATAAGAAAATCCATCTAAATGTAAATGCCACCAATGTTGAACTAGATCAGCAAGCGCATCTGCACAGACTTATCTTACTTTACACTGATCGCCAATTAGTCATAGAAGGTTTCAAGACATTTCTGTAAAGCACTATCCATATGAACATATCCGGCCTAGACAGATGTTTGTTACGCATGTGTGACTATAATGCTATTTTTTGTATTTTTTTGCAGTGCACCGAAAATTCTATATTTATAAGCCACGTCTGTGGGCAAAGTGGTCCTTTTGCATCACAGGCGTCCGAGTTGTCATTTGAGAACATTTGGAGAAAAAAATAAAACACCTCACAATACCTCGTTAAGATACTACAAATAGTGTCTTCTATATGGGCCATATGCTATAACAATATCGACCTAAATGTTATCGTATCTGTATGGTATTTGCTAGATTATTATTATAGTATAGAACCATATATAGAGCCTATTTATAGTAACACGGTCCGGTGTGGTATTCCCCGATTTTTCTAATACGATGAGATTACGGTCATATGAATCGTATAGAGACTATTTGCAGTTACTTAACGAGGTTTTGTGTTGTTGTTATTTCAAATTTTCTTAAAAAAACACCTCGGACATCTATGACTGCATGTAAACTGATTTAAGCCTCTGGTCAGCTTGTGCATACACGTTCCTTTATGTGATATTACAAACGTAGGTGATAAAAAAAAACAGTATGACACAATGACACAACCCAAAAATGTCTTCCCCGTCTCTCTTGATATATATATATATATATACACGGAGATACGTGTATTTCTTCTGTAATATATGTGTGTTTGTCTAAACAATAAACAGTTCAAGTAAAATGATTATGTAAAGTATAAATGATGTTCAGCCGGTTTTACATCTAGAAGGGTCTTCAGGATCATATATGAGCCGTCCCACGAGAAAACCAACATTATGGCATCTGCGTAATGTATCGACCCGGATCAGCCTGTGCAGTCCGCGCAGGCTAATCCGGACCGACACATTCCGTCTCGGGGGGGGGGGGGGGGGGGGGGGGGGGGAGAGGTATAGAGTAATGCTTCCTGAAACAGAAAATCCACAGGAGTCAACAATTATCTGTCCGAGTTAGCCTGCGCGGCATGGTTAGCCTGATCCGGGTCGATACTTTAAGCAGAGTCCATAATGTTGGTTTTCACGTGGAACGGCTAATGTAAATGAGCCTCGTTTGGCGATTGGTGTCTTATTGCATCCACGCACAGTGAAGACTTATGTGAACAAGGGCATGCGCACAGACTCATCAGAGCCTTCACTGTCCGCCTTCGTTGATTAACCCATTCCCACTTGTAGACGCATTCTGACGCATCTAAAGCAGATGACTTTTGAAATCATTTTGTATCTAAAGTAGAATTGGCTGAAATCAGCGGTTTACTCCTTTTGTCACAATGATTTCAACATCTATTTAAAGATATACTGTCTTTTATAGAGCTTTGTCAATAAGTTTTACTAAATGCTTTCAAAGTCGTCTGCTGAAAATGTGTTGTATGTCGGCAAGTGTTAAGAGCATCAAGGAATTTGCGTAAATTGCAGACGCAGCGAGCCTGTGCATTCGCGCAGTCTCCCCTAGAGCTTTCACGGTCGGCATCATTCTCCTTCGCAGAGTTGTCGTTCCTTACGTTCACTTTCATGAAATGAGCCGATAGGTTGGAGGGTCGGTAGGCATATATGTTATATAACCATAATTAAACCCTCTGAAGAAAAAAGTGTACGTCTAGCCCAACGCAGCTAACCTTGTGATACCGAGACAGATATCCAATAAGCGTGCAATTTATACTTGTTATCTGAATTCTCTCTTTACACTTCCCAAGATGGTCTTGAGCACGGGTTTGATTGTACTTATAAAGTTAGGTTTGTGTTTCTCGGGAGGTTTCAAATAAGCTTGAACGACAGGACTGCGAACAGGACAGATGAGCCGTCCCACCGCGTGCGGCATGCTTAAGCTGATCCGGTTCGATATTTTAAGCAGAGTCCACAATGTTGGTTTTCTCGCGGGATGGCTCAGATCATGATCTGACTGCGTGGATATGCAAACTGACCTGGACCATATCGAAAAAATCCGTAAGGCCGGTTTTGGTATAATGTGGCCTAAAATATAGATCTAACCTATTCCTTTATATATTATGTCAGACGTACTCCGGGAAAGCAGCGATAGCGTACAGTGTAACCTCTCAAAACGTCATCTCTTTAGAACTGAATCTTCTTTACTGAATCTTCTTTAGCTCTCCTTCGCTGTCGAAGGCAATTACAGGCTTTTTCAAACAATGCAGATTCAGGTGAGACAGCTCGAAACAATGCAGATTCAGGTGAGACAGCTCATGACGACATTAAATTTGGAAGAGTCGACTTTGAGATTCAGGTGAGACAGCTCATGACGACATTAAATTTGGAAGAGTCGACTTTGAGAAATTCGGCAGAGAAAGAGTTATAACGACGGGGAGAATTTGTCCGGAAAAAATTAATTCTAAAATCTCGAAATAAATAAAAAGAAACAACAATCTTGGGATCTAGTGGAAAATATTCCGGGAATTGACGAATTTAAACGTATTGGGAAATTTCTCCTTTTCCTACAATGATTTCAAACGTTGTGTAAATTCAGATACATCAAACTATTTGTTCAATCAGGAGACGGTCTGAGCCCCGCGAAAGAGCAGCATCTCTTCGGGGCGACTGTGTATCTAGGGACGTTTCACTGTATATACACATGAGGTTAAATACACCAAATAAATGCCTCCTTTGTTTTCATGTAAATCGACCAGTTTCAGTCCTCAATTGTCACACTTTCTAAGCGCTTTTAATGTAGAACACCAAATATCTTTAACCTTTAAAACAATCCAAAGAAAATGGGGGGTTATGCATTATGCAAGAAAGAATTCAACAGGTGAAAAAGTCATTTTGGACCAAATCAGGCCCGGACAAAACCGGTGTTTAGAATTCTATACTTTCACTTTCAAACAAGGTCAAAATACTAAAAGTGATCAAATCAATCATTTCTAGTGCATCCTATACACATTTACAATGTATTTAAACTCAATGTCATATATGCAATGCATTCTGGTAATGGTATACAATAATTTATACGCAAACAAGGTGTTTTGTAGGGACTATTTGGATCTAGATCAGCATGACCGCGGATGTATTTGGCGTAATTTGACCTGTATATAGACATGTATCACTGAAGGCGGTTATACGATCATGTATCCTTGTTGACGGATCCGATTGGACTATATGTTTGACAGAAGTGTTTTGAAAACTTCCGCAAATAATTGGCGAACAGTGCATAACCTGTTAAAATGTATCGAATGTGAATGTTGATCAGGATCTACACTTGTTGCATAATGTTATGCCTCAAGGTTGGTATTTCCTGGAGCACCACTGGAATGAAGATGTAAATATTGTTATACATTGTTGTCAATTTGTTTCTTAGGTTTCTTTGTATAGAAAATAAATACTTGGTTTATTGAAATGTTTGCTTCTTTATATATGAACCTATTCAATCAGTGACAGCCTCGGTGGTGCAGTGGTTCGCATGGATGGTGTAGTGGTAGAGCGTCCGCCTCGGTCGCGGGAGGTCGAAGGTTCTATCCCAGGCCGGGTCATACCAAAGACTTTAAGAATGGTAGTAATGACTGGCCTCCTTAGCGTTAGCATTACGACTGACTGACTGGTATCAGGATAAATGGACCAAAGATACTGGTAACTTAACCAGGAAATGCCCGTGACGTAAATGAAAAAACATGTTGAAAGCGGCGAAAAACATCATAGAATCAATCAATTCTCCAGCAGTGCTGTAACGTAAGCTTACTGTATATAGCCCTTCACTCAATCAGATTACAGATACGGGTTCTTACAACACAATATTACCACAGGCGCTGAAAGGGTTAAAGGTGGTGCTAGTATGAAATTGTCTTCTTTGAACACATTTCTAGAGTATAATTAAAAAGAAGGAACACTCAAAGTTTAATCTTTATACAGAGATTATAAATAGATAAGTTGCTAATATCAATAATGCTATTACAAAGAAGCCTACTCAGAGCACTTAAAAGTCGTATGTAGAAGGGTCAGTTATAAAACACTGCCTTTGTAATCTTTCTGTGAACAAATAAACCAAAAAATGAATTATAATGACTGGTTTGGCAATATACATTCGTCTATTGTCTAATGGGATATTTAAAACGAAGGTAATTGCAGTGGCATATTAAATACCACTTAGCACGTGTGTAAAATTAGACAATGCATCTTTGCTTATTGCTTAATAGAAAGGTGACATGTCATGTAAATATATGTTAAATTATGTTCTATGACTAGAAGCCAGGGGCGTAGCTGTAGTTCCCTTTAGGCACTGTAGGCACGTGCAAAATGCACCCACAATTCAGCTGAGGCGATAGACATCTGCGTAACGTATCGACCAGATCAGCCTGCGCTATCCGCGCAGATTGATCCGGCCGACACATTCCGTCTTAGGGGGATAGATGTATAGAGTAGTTATTCCTGAAATAGAAAATCCACAGGAGGCGAAAAGCGTCTATCCGGGAAGGCCTGTGTGGCATGCTTAGGCTGATCCGGGTCGATACTTTACGCAGAGTCCACACTGTTGATTTTCTCACGAGACGGCCTACACATTGATTATTGCAAAGCTACGCCCCTGGAAACTGTATAAGTTTATGTCAATACATTTTTTTCTTTGTCATGACAAATAGTTTTTTGTCTGGTCACTCGAGGGTCAAGCTTATTTTGGGGAATTACCTTATCCTCTCTAAAAACCCTCCAAGAAATTGACAAATTTGACGGATCTTTAACGCTTTCCCTCATATAGACGCTTTGTGACGCCACTGCAGCAGACGGCTATTTGAAAACATAGTGACAAAAGAAGAAATTGCACAAAACGTGCAATTTCTCCTTTTGCCACAATGTTTTCCACTTTTTGTCATAGGTTATCCATTCAATTAAAGAGATTTTCTATTTTTTGACAAAATATGTTCAAAGTCGTCTGCTGCAAAATTGTTGTATGAGGGAAAGGGTTAAGGGAATAAATGTTTATGAATGACCATCCATAGAGCCTCTTTTTCAGAACTTAAAATTGAATTATATAGTTGCCTAATCCTGAATGTCCGAAAGACAGCGCATTAAACAGTTAAACACTTTTAAAACATGTAAACCTTTTGAAAAAAATAAATGAATCAACACCAATGAATGTCTATCCAGGGATCAGCAGTCAGATAAGACTCCACGGATGAGCTGGTCAATCTGGGACTACACTGCTCGCAAATACATTACGTTAAGGTTTCAAACAGCACAGTTCAAATTGCGGTACGAAGTGTTTAATTAAACAATTTATCTTTATTCTTGATGATGTCAAAATTTAAGTTGCTGTTTAAAATGTTCGTTTTCATTCTAGATGTTTTCAAAATTTAAGTTGCTGTTTAAAATGTTCGTTTTCATTCTAGATGTTTTCAGTCTTGAAGTTGCTGTTTAAAATATTTATCATTATTTTAGATGTTTTTAATCTTGAAGTAGCTGTTTAACAGTAACACATAAACAACTTTCATTGTACAATATGCTTGCTGGAAGGTAAAGTAGCGTTTTTGTTGGAAATTTGATCAAGTTTAAGAATAGTTTATGAATTCCACATGTATTTAAAAACCTGTTGGCATGGTAACACAATATATCAAAATCTATTTTCCAACTAAAACGAAGATGTCTTCAACATTAGGTTTAAAATGTCCGACAGTTATTCTATATAGAAAACACATTTTGTTCTCGTGCTGACCCCTGCACAACCAATATTAACCCTTTCCCATATACAACAAAAATTGAAGCAGACGATTTTGAAAATATCTTAGCAAAAACATGGAAAATACCCATGAATGAATATATTATTACTGAAGAAAAGTGACTGGGGGGGTTAACATGTCACGACAATTGTGGATATACCGGATTATTACATCCTCATTAAAAATATTCAAAAACTTGGACATGTATAATAAAGCAATAAGATAAATGATTGCATTGATGAAGCATCGGCCTCTCGCACCAAAGGTTCCGGGTTCGAATTCCTTAATGAGCGCGTTCTGCCTTTGTTTGAGATTTTTCACACAAACGATGGGCGTACTCGTTCAGTATCCATGAAGAAGACATCGAGCGTGATTACTATAAGCTGAAAACTTGTTTCGCCGTCGATGTAAACTAAATATTGATTCATTTAAACTTCATGATCATTGAGAAGGTCTTCCTGGTGTAGGTGTTAAATCTTCCGCATTGGAAGTGGGATACCTGGGTTCGATCACCTGTCGTGCCATACCAAAACACATTAACAAAGGTGTATTATACCCCCAGATATATAGTATATGGGGGCTATATAGGAGTCACGTTTGTCGGTCGGTCGGTCGGTCGGTCCGTTGATCTGTAGACATTTCTTGTGAACACTATTTCTCAGGAACCCTTGGTCAGAATTCAATATAACTTCACAAGAATGATTGGTACCGAGCCTTGTTGTGCATAGTGTCGGCGTGTTGCACTGGAATAATTTTAATTGAGTTATGGCTCCTTGAATTTCTCATACATATGTATATTGTCAGGCACCAGCTTGGGGTATTCATCACCTTCAGTGATATTACTCGTTTCGCCTATTTGACTGATATGATATACTATACCTTGCAGACATAGCATTTAGACCTTTGTATCAGGATATGCAATACAAGTGGTGCTTGTACTTAACGAAGATAACGCCGTGATATAAATTAAATGATGTTGAAAGCGGTTAAACGCAATTTTAACGGGACAAGGTTTGCATAGGTTGACATTGACTATACGAACTTTATCAAACCACGAACTACCAACACGCTTCACGGAAAACAATGAAGGTCTTGAGAAAAGATTAAGGACATAAATTCTCTATAAAATAATTAGTCGCTCCTGAATTTAACTACGACATACATGTATTAATAATGTGTGTGACCCCTTTTAACATATATCAAATATGCCGCAAACGACTTTGAAAATATCTAGGCAATGATATGGAAAATTTCCACAATTGTTAGTACATAAAACATTTTGTTTTTACAATTTCCCCTTTTGTCACAATGTTTTCAAACGATGTCTAAGGTGGTTGCGTCTGCAAGTAAAGAAGTATCAATTTTTTATTTTACATCAAGTTAAAAACAAGTTCTGACAACTTGATAATTGAGCCTTCTCGCGAGAAAACCAACATTATGGCCTCTGCGTAATGTATCGATCCAGATCAGTCCGAGCAGGCTAATCCGGGCCGACACATTCCGTCTCAGGGGGATAGAGGTATAGAGGTATAGAGTAATGATTCCAGAAACAGAAAATCCACAGAAGGCGAAAAGTGTCTGTCCTGGTTAGCCTGCGCGATATGCTTAGGCTGATCCGGAGTCCACAATGTTGGTTTGCTCACGGGACGGCTCGTATAATCATTAAACCTTTCACACGCTTTCTTCCGACTCAGCAGTAGACGACTTATAAAAACATTGTCGTAAAAGTAGACATTTCTAACAATGAGCACATTCTACTTTAACGACACTATTTCCAACTATATACATTGGCTATACTTTCATTTATATAAATGTGCAACATGTCGACATGTTTTCAAAGTTGTCTGCTGCATAAGTGTTGCATGATTGTGGAAAATGGGTTAACAACTCTGGAAATCTGGTTAAGTCTCTAAGAAGCATATATTGAGCATGGTTTATTTCAGCCGAAATCTTGTTCTGAGTTCGATGTAGAATAAACAAGTGTAAAAGTGTGGCCCTTTATATATGATATGATCGAAATTGCATAGGGATTGATTGATTGATTGTTGGGTGTTTTACGCCGTTTTCAACAATTGTCCAGTGATATCACGGCGTTTCCTGTGAAATATACCAGTTATACTGGTTCATTTATCCTGACACCAGCCAGTGTTTAGGCTGATCAATGTCGATTCTTTACGCAGAGTCCACAAATACGGTGTCAGCAGTTAATATTGCAACTTAATACAAAAATGTTGAGAGAGATGTAAAACACATTAATTCAAGCGATAAAGGAACAAGAAAGACGACATGCAAACATTAACGTTTATTGTTGTTGTTGTTAGTGACGAGTGCAATGACATTGGCCATCTATGCAATGAGGACGTTGTTTATCAGCAAGACATGAACAATCGGACTGCATAGAGCAAGTGGTTCCTGAAAGAAAAATATACAATTTAGAATTATGCGTTTTGGCTATAGCAAACTGACAAACATACGGTTTGAAAATAGATACGAGTAGCAAGATATATCATTTTACTTCATCTGGCTTCAAGTCAACAATAAGTTTTGTTTTATTGGGGTTTTACGCCGTTTTCAACATTATTTCAGTTATATCACGGCGACAGTTCACTTATTCATGATCCCTGGGTAAACAAACCAGTACTAGGCTAGAAAATGTCCCTTGGCCAAGGGCATTCCACCATGACCGTAGTGCCACGATTGGGGATCGAACCCGGGACACCCGGTTTCAAATTCCCGACGCTAACCACTCGACCACAGCGGATTCCGTCAACAATAAGTACCAAGGCATATGAAACAGGGGAAAAAGTTCTGACATTTTTACACATTTTTATTTGTGACCCCCACCCCCGAAGAGTTTTTAAGGTGACAATAATTACATAAGGTACTCGGTCATTTCAAATATGTCTCGATCATATAAAACCACATTACAAAATCCGCCATGGCCCAATAGTAAGCTTGGTGGGTTGGAAACCAGACGTCCCAGGTTCGATCCCCGTTCGCATTGAAGTGTCAAGGCACATTGGAGTACCCGTGGGCAAGGCACTTATCGTACTTTAGAACTGATTTAAAGTTGTTCTTTAAAATGATAATTATCCACATTCATCTGAAGTTCCTTTAACCCTTTCCCACGTACAACAAGTTTGCAGCAGACGGCTTCTAAAACATCTAGACAAACATGTGTAATACCACTGTATGTGAAAGTAATAGAATTTCATAGGTGAACACATTGTTGCCGAAAGTGAAATTGGTCATTTTGCCACGTCGTTACCAACATTCGTCTGCTGCACATGCGATTGATTGCGTCAACATGTTCGTAAACGCATATGTCTTTAGTTAGCATAATATGTTAACATTTGAAAAGTCTTATAAAAGCAATTATCTTTCCCATATAGAACAAATCTGCAGCAGACGACTTTACTTGAGCTAACTCAAAATTAGGGAAAATCTCTATTATGGTAGGTATAATTGCTGAAATATTTTGAAAACTTTGTGGCAAAAGGAGAAATTGCTCGTTTTGAGCAATCTCTCCTATTGTCACAATGTTTTCAAAAGTCGTCTACTGCAGATGAGTCAAAATCCGTCTACAGGTTGGAAAGGGTTAAAAATTGTAGAAATAATTAATGGTACAAACCAGTAGGCCCATCAGTACATTCGCACTGACCCATATGGCACACCACGTGATATGCGTTAGAACACGTTGTTATTCCATGATTGGCACAATCCCGATTGTTACCACACTGTTCCCCACAAACAACGGCCACTGAAACACCAAAGTTAATTAATTGATTGATTGATTGATTGATTAATTGATTTATTGATTGAATTAATTATTTATTAATTAATTGATTGATTGATTGATTGATTAATTAATTGACTGTTTGATTGATTAATTGATTGATTGATTGATTAATTGACAGAATGAATGATTGATTGATTGATTGATTGTATTGGATTTTCTACCACTTATGATGATGTATAAGTTATATCACGACGTTGTAGTCTGCAATTACGTCTTGTCCATTTATCCTGACGCCAGCCCTGCCAGTCAGCTGTTATCCTAACCCCTCACTCTTTAACCTTGTTCAAAACTATCTATACTCTGGAGTTCAGCACAGTGGTCCTTCAATTGTATCGAGACTAACACTAGTTTCTTACCTTGTTCGCACTTTTCCCAAACTCAACATAATTTCCAGATAACTTGGCTACATTACGACATAGCTAACATATGTATACCATCTGTGTGAGACGATTGGCTACATTACGACATAGCTAACATAGGTAAACCATCTGTGTTAGACGATTGGCTACATTACCACATAGCTAACATATGTAAACCATTTGTGTGAGACGAGTGGCTACATTACCACATAGCTAACATATGTAAACCATCTGTGTGAGACGATTGGCTACATTACCACATAGCTAACATATGTAAACCATCTGTGTGAGACGACTGGCTACATTACCACATAGCTAACATATGTAAACCATCTGTGTGAGACGATTGGCTACATTACCACATATCTAACATATGTAAACCATCTGTGTTAGACGATTGGCTACACATTACCACATAGCTAAAATATGTAAACCATTTGTGTGAGACGATTGGCTACATTACCACATAGCTAACATATGTAAACCATTTGTGTGAGACGAGTGGCTACATTACCACATAGCTAACATATGTAAACCATTTGTGTGAGACGATTGGCTACATTACCACATAGCTAACATATGTAAACCATTTGTGTGAGACGATTGGCCACATTACCACATAGCTAACATATGTAAACCATATGTGTTAGACGAGTGGCTACAATACGACATAGCTAACATATTTATACCATCTGTGTGAGACGATTGGCTACATTACGACATAGCGAACATATGTAAACCATCTGTGTGAGACGATTGGCTACATTACGACATAGTTAACATATGTAAACCATGTGTCGGAGACGATTGCCGCGAGTCAAACAGACTTTGGAAAACCATCGAGAAGGATGAATTACCATTCCGGCAACGGAAAGGTCATCCACGTATAATCTATACACTAGTGCAATCTTTCCAGAGCAACATTTGGGAAATGCAAACAAAACTACAGTCAAACATATGTAAGATTTTACTTTGTTTGGCCTTAAAAGTAAAAATGAAAAATAAATTTTGCAGGAAGGTTACGTGGCTTTGCATTGTGCTACTCGACGCATAGGACAATTGAAGCGTCCGTGCTCCGTGCTATTTTATCCATCTGTCAAATGTTTATCAGAAGTGTATTGAAACCCTCAGTCAATGACTGGTGAGTAATGCCGCGCTGCTGAATCAATCGGCAATTTATTGTCGATCATCAAAGGTCGTTTATTTATAAATCGTTCATTGTCCAGATGTCCGTAGATATTTATTTAATTCGGCCTCGTAGTACAAACATCGACCTAAAATAAGATCCAGATCAGCATGCGCCTTGGTCAGATGAAGCTGACGCGCTCCCGGCTCGTGTCGTACATGCAACCTAGGAGCCTCCCAATAACGGTTATCACCTTATCACCAAAAACTGACTATACAACTTTATAATTTGATCGTGAAAACTGTGTATAAATGCGTATACATGTCTAAATTTTTGATGATCGGATAGTTGGCGACGTGGTTCAATTGAAAGAGTATACACCGAAATAAGCATCGAAATAAATAAGTTCATATCATTAGCACCGTATAAAATCGGAAAATTGTTTGCAGTTTTCAAAATCAATGATGGAACTTTGCTGTTTTACCGTTTCAAAATTGTGACTTTCAAACTCGTGCAACAGTTCACTTCATATATTTAGCACCGCCTATAATGCACCTCGTCAACATCAAATAGCATCGCAAAGTATTTCACGTCGTTGAACATGACATAGTATTTCACGTCGTTAAACATGACATAGAATTTCACGTCGTTAAACATGGCATAGAATTTCAAGTCGTTAAGCATGGCATAGAATTTCAAGTCGTTAAACATGGCATATAATTTCACGTCGTTAAACATGACATAGTATTTCAGGTCATTAAACATGGCATAGAATTTCACGTCGTTAAACATGACATAGAATGCCACGTCGTTGAACATGGCATATCATTTCACATCGTTAAACATGGCATATAATTTCACGTCGTTAAACATGGCATATAATTTCACGTCGTTAAACATGGCATAGAATTTCACGTCGTTAAACATGGCATAGAATTTCACGTCGTTAAGCATGGCATAGAATTTCGCGTCGTTAAACATGGCATATAATTTCACGTCGTTAAACATGACATAGTATTTCATGCCATTAAACATGGCATAGAATTTCACGTCGTTAAACATGACATATAATGCCACGTCGTTGAACATGGCATATAATTTCACACCGTTAAACATGGCATATCATTTCACGTCGTTAAACATGGCATATAATTTCACGTCTTTAAACATGGCATATAATTTCACGTCGTTAAACATGGCATATAACTTCACGTCGTTAAACATGGCATAGAACTTCACGTCGTTAAACATGGCATAGAACTTCACGTCGTTAAACATGGCATAGAATTTCACGTCGTTAAGCATGGCATAGAACTTCACGTCGTTAAACATGGCATAGAATTTCACGTCGTTAAACATGGCATATAATTTCACGTCTTTAAACAACGCCTATAATTTCACGTCTTAAAACAACGCCTATAATTTCACGCCATCAAGTGTCGAAAATAATTTCACGTCATAACATGTAAGCATGGCATATCATTTCACGTCATTAAATGTAAATAATGCATAATATTTCACATCATTATGTATGTCATAGAATTTCTCGTCATAAATATGGTAAAGAGTGTCACGTCAGTAAAAATGGCAAAGAATTTTACTTCATTTAACATGGCAAAAATGTTAACGTCATTAAACATGGCAAAGAATTTCATGTCATTAAACTTGGCAGATAATTTCACGTTATTAAACATGGCTAAACATCTTTCGTCTTTAAACATGGCAAAGAATTTCACGTCATAAAGCATGACATAGTATATCATATAAATAAATCAAATAGACGAAATAAATCTTACCGACAGCAATAAGCAGAGCAACAACGAACATGGACTTCATGATTTCGGTTTCAAAGAGACGAATGTGACTTTTCCAATTCGACTGGTCAATTTATACTCATTCTGATATGGATCAAGGTCACATAGGATCACGTTTAACCCTTTTCCAACATACACACAATCTACGACTAAATAGAAATGTTAGTATCTTGGCAACAATTTGGACAGTCTCTTTAGGTGAAAGTGCAATTATTGAGAAAATATTAAAACATTGTGGCAAGGGGGCAAACTGCTCATATTGCTCATTTGAACGCTAATAGCTTTTACGTGACACAATATGAGCTGTGCCACGAGCAAACCAACAGTGTGGACTCTGCGTTATGTATCGATCCAGATCAGCCTGCGCAGGCTAATCCGGGCAGACACATTCAGTCACAGTAGTATAGAGGTATAGAGTAATGATTCCTGACACAGAAAATCCACAGGAAGCGAAAAGTTTCGCTGCCCGTATTAGCCTTCGCGGCATGCTAAGACTGATCCGGGTCGATACTTTACGCAGGGTCCACAATGTTGGTTTTCTCGTGGAACGGCTCATTTGATCAATGGTGCAGCGAAAGCTCCGTCGATCACGTGGACAGTTATTAATCCTGGGGTCGTTCATTCTTTCCGATGATTGATAAAGGTCAATTTAACTAGATTCAGATGTCCTCCACCAATGGGCTTTCTTGTCAATATGGAAAGAAAGCTAGTTTCCTGGGAAGATTATTGTGTGGAGTACTTGTCAGAACATACCAGGAAATCATGCTCAGTGAACCGACCGTCATGATATAACTAAATTAGACCAAAGCCTTCACTGTCTGTCTACATGTCAGTCGTCGAAGAAGCAAACTTTGATAACATATCCACATTAAATTTGTTGCCAAATTGAACATTTTGTATGAATTGCATAATTTATTAAATTCTACATCTAATTATCATTCATCAAGAAAGGCTTTCAACAACTTATCCTTATGAAACAGAATGTCGGAAGTTTGCAGCACCATCCTTCACTGTCGTCTACATGTCAATCGTCGAAGAAGCAAACTTTGATAACATAACCACACTAAACATGTTGCCAAATTGAACCTTTTGTATGAATTGCATAATTTGTTTAATTCTACATCTAATCATCATTCATCAAGAAAGGCTTTCAACAACTTATCCTTATGAAACAGAATGTCGGAAGTTTGCAGCACCATCCTTCACGTTAAACAAGTTATGACATGGTTATGGAGTATTCCCTTTATCAAGATTTAATAAATAAAACAAGTAATTACCTTGTTACGTAGTATTCTGCTTTATCGAGATTTAATAAATAAAACAAGTAATTACATTGTTACGGAGTATTCTGCTTTATCGAGATTTAATAAATAAAACAAGTAATTACATTGTTACGGAGTATTCTGCTTTATCGAGATTTGATAAATAAAACAAGTAATTACATTGTTACGGAGTATTCTGCTTTATCGAGATTTAATAAATAAAACAAGTAATTACATTGTTACGGAGTATTCTGCTTTATCGAGATTTGATAAATAAAACAAGTAATTACATTGTTACGGAGTATTCTGCTTTATCGAGATTTAATAAATAAAACAAGTAATTACATTGTTACGGAGTATTCTGCTTTATCGAGATTTAATAAATAAAACAAGTAATGACATGGTTATGGAGTAGATTTATTAAACAAAACAAGTAATTACATGGTTATGGAGTATTCTGCTTTTCCAAGATTTAATAAATAAAACAAGCAAATACATTGTTATTGAGTATTCTGCTTTTCCAAAATTTTAATAAATAAAACAAGTAATTACATGGTTATGGAGTATTCTGCTTTACCGAGATTTAATAAATAAAACAAGTAATTACATGGTTATGGTGTATTCTGCCTTACCGAGATTTAATAAATAAAACAAGTAATTACATGGTTATGGAGTATTCTGCTTTACCGAGATTTAATAAATAAAACAAGTAATTACATGGTTATAGAGTATTCTGCTTTTCCAAGATTTAATAAATAAAACAAGCAAATACATTGTTATTGAGTATTCTGCTTTACCGAGATTTAATAAATAAAACAAGTAATTACATGGTTATGGAGTATTCTGCCTTACCGAGATTTAATAAATAAAACAAGTAATTACATGGTTATGGAGTATTCTGCTTTACCAATATTTAATAAATAAAAAATAAAACATCGCCCCAGTGTTTTTTTATTCATAGAGAGTCACGGCTGCCAATTTCAAATGCCGTTATGTTTCTCACTTATAAGACGCATTTTGACGCATCATCAGCAGATGACTTTTGCCACAATGTTTCAACTGTTTTCAGTGGAGCTTTTTCATATTTTGGAGAAAACATTTTCAAAGTTGTCTACTGTAGATTTGCTGTACGTGGGGAAGGGTTATGAGACACAGTCACGTGGTTTAAAATTTAGCGAATCGATTACGTAAATATTAACCGAATCGGAGGTCAAACGTTACGCTGGTGTCTTCGATATGAGATGACCTAGATTGCGTCATCAGAAATAATTCGTCCACACTGTTCGCGGTGCGGTGATCAATATTTATTTCTGCACATGTTGTTTTGTTTGTTCGCCATTTCTATGTATATATAATTGATTGTTATAATTGTATTAATGTTAATTGTTAAGCTACCCACATGGAAGACTAGGTAAACCCAAATGTGCTGCCTCTATATTCAGATTGTCCTAACACACCGAACACTCAGACGGGTGCTTACCGAATCAACCAATCAAATTACAGCGTGTAACTAGCACTCGACGAGCACTCCGTGTGTTAAGTCAGTCTGATTACACCCTGGAGGCATCACCATTGGCTATAAACCGTTCCCCACATACAACAAATCTGCAGCAGAAGGCTTTGAACAAATTTAATGAAAACTATTGAATATCTCTATCAATGAAAGAACAATAAGGGAATAAAGATTAATCCATTGCTAAATCAAAAGCAGATTCTCCTTTTGCCACAGTGTTTTCAAAAATTGTCTGAAGCAAAGGCATCAGAAAGCGTCTAAATACAGTGGTGTAGTTAACCTTTCCACTGCCGAATTTCAACAAGTCGACTCGACTCTTCCATGTTGATAATTGAACCACTCCATATTTTGACCAACATGAAATCAGGTAAATCTGAATGTCTAATCGGCAAACAATACAGATTTCGGGAGAGACAGCTGTTTACGAGCTGTCTGACCTGAATATGCATTGTTTGCAAAAGCCTTTAATTGCCTTTGGCAGCGAATGGGATAAAGCTACACTTTGATATACGTGTGGAGAATAATCTAAAAATGGTAGTTATGGCAACCCTCCTTGTCGCTCAGGCTTGCGGGGTTAGCATTACGACTGACTGGCTGGTGTCAGGAAAATGAACCAGTAATACTGGTAACTTACACAGGAAACGCCCTGATATAACTGAAAAAAGTTGTTGAAGGCGGCGTAAAACACCAATCAATCAATCGATCAATCAATCAATCGATCAATCAATCAATCAATCAATCAATCAATCAATCAATCGATCAATCAATCGATCAATCAATCAACCAACGTGTGGTGAACAATGTAGACCTAGAAGAGATTGCACAAATCTACAGACTGACCTGGCTCTACAATGTTTAAAATTGTAGCTGAAACTCTAGATTAACAGAACACTGTTTCAAGTGGGATAAGTGTTACTGCAGAGCGTAAGGGGCTTTCACGATTTGAACTGCTGAGATCACCAGAAAGATATACAGAAGTCATGATTTTCTATTTTAGAAACAAAGGTCACAACTGAAAGTGACCGAAGGAAAATAGCCGTTCGGAGGATTTCCGACCAATGTAGCGTTAAGTCAGTTAATAGAGATTTACAAAAGAAATTGTTTAGGTTAACAAGCTTTTATTTGTTCGCCAATCAGTAAAAATGTCTTTTACAAAGATATATTTATTTTAAACAATCATAAGCACGGCCACTATTGATCCCCAACCATTCAATAGCTTTTTACAAGCAAAATATACTTATTTATGTTTTAGATATATCCCCGCATTCCTGAACACAAAGAAGGTAAAACACTACTACCATGTTTGTATAACCCGATCGGGGACTGAACCCTGGACTCCCGCGCTCAAGGCGGAACTTCTAACCACGGTAACAACGAGATGGTTAACTAATAGTTGAAATACATTGTAATTATTAACATGACTCTCGCAATCTTGTGTCTTTTTACAACTACATGTACGTCTGGGCTCAAGTCTTCACTGTCCGTCAATATGTACATTATAGAGATATAAATGCATATTATGGGAAAGCAGCCAGTTGCTTGAAAATAACTGTTTGTGGATTACTAGTGTAAATGAGGTCAGAACAAATATAGATATGTGAACTGGCCGCAGTGATAATGTTGACAATTGTTAAAAATGGTGTTAAACCACAACAAATCAAGCAAATTCTGACAAAAAATAATTATAAGTGTAGTTCGACTCATTTAAGATAATTCAACTCTAAAATGGTGCCAAATAAGTTACGTTTGTTTGTATGGTGTTTTATTCATTTTCCAGCAGATACTCAGTTATAGCTATAGTGCTCTGAGTAAATACCATTGTCACTGGACCATTTGAGCCGACCCGCGAGAAAACCAATATTATGGCCTCTGCGTAATGTATCGACCCATATCAGCCTGTGCAGTCCGCGCAGACTGATCCGGGCCGACACATTCCGTTTCAGAGGGGTAGAGGTATAGAGTAATGATTCCTTAAACAGAAAATCCACAGGAGGTGAAACGTGTCTGTCCGGGTGAGCCTGCGCAGCATGCTTAGGCTGATCCGGGTCGACACTTTACGCAGTGTCCACGATGTTGGTTTTCTCGAAGGACGGCTCATTTATCATGCCACCAATGATTCAGTCGGTCTGATAGCTCCACAATCCACAAGCGCCAAGAAGGGAAAGCCATTACTACAATTTGTAAAGTATTTGGTTTGATCCTGCCTAGGATCAAGCGCGCGAGATACCGCACCGAGGCGGAAGATCTCACATTAAACCACTGAAATCCGAATTCACCAGACGCAACCTATGTTTACATGTTTAAGGAATCCGCCGTTGGTCGGGGATTTAGTATCGGGCATCCCGATTCGATCCCCAGTCACAGCGCGTCGGTCATGGCGAAGTTACCTTGGGAAAGACACATATCCTAGCCTAGTACTGATGTGTTTACCTAGGGATCATGAATGAATTAACTGTCGTCGTCATACAATTGAAATCATTTTGATAAACGGCGTAAAACTCCAGTTACACACACAAAAAAAGCTATGTCACTAAAGTAAAGCAACAATCGTAGTTTTATCCGGGAGAATGAGTCGATTATGGCACTTTTAATGAGTGTTATCGGAACATTGCTTACACTATCTGCTAACATTCAGATAAGCTATATAAAACGGTGTAACTGGAAAAGATAGAATTGCAGCCCACACTGATCTTCTAAAACACCCATCTACCATTATCCGAAAACGGGGATATTATTTATAACCAATTGCTTAAGATGCGACTAGCTCGTATTGCACTTTTACAATTGGCATCAACTGCTACAAATCGCTACCCATTTTTGCGGGCGTATCACTGACATCAGCAATGCGTACCACAAAGTGACCAATGTTACGAAACGAGCTTTATAAATGATATGGAAGAAGGTAACGTTATAGTCTGCAGTGATGGTGCCAGACAGTCATGAATCACATTATTAGATGCATGCACTGGCCAATGTAATATGGAATATTCTGGGGGTCGATTGGTTTGCGTAAGGGGAGTTGGGATCGGGCGTCTCGGGGTCGATTGGTTAGCGAAAGGGGAGCTGGGATCGGGCGTCTCGGGGTCGATACCCGCTCGTAGGGGGTAATGACTGAGTGCCCTTGTGCAAAGCAAATTGACTAGTGTATTATTGGTTTATCCCCCAGGGGTCACGAATAAATGATCTGTCACCATGATATGACAAAAATATCGTCGAAAATGCTGTAAAGCTCAAATACAAAATGCACAGCTCGCTGACACGGCAATGTTGTGTTCACAGAGTGCGTCACTTTTCTAATTATTATCAAGAAATGTTGCACCTCAATTGAATTCGCTAAACACGCAATCCCTGTTTGGAACTCAAATCAAGACTTTCACCACACGAGTGTGTCCCATGATCCGATTGCTTTAATAAGTGGGGAAAACAGGTGTGATTATTCCAATGGTCTAGCGAAAGGAAGGGCGCATATAGCTCGGTAATAAACGATTTATGCTCTCAAAATAGGGCCCGATATCCAAACAAACCAAATACTAATAAAGGAACGAATTAACATAGAGACTCGCTTTGAGTAAGAAATTATCTCGGTCAGCGGCAATGGCATTATTGAGGTTTGGGCAAACAAAACAGATTCAGGTAAAAATCGTAACGAGCTATCTCACCTGGAATCGGATTTGCTCGCATTTTAGTTATCAAAATATTTCAAAATTCTTATTACATAAAAATGGAGACGCCCGATCTTGAATATGGAAAAGTCTACTTTTGAAAAAATCGGCGCTTGAAGAATGATTTAACTCCTCAAATCTCGAATAAGAAAGATTTGAGCCCTTCCGCGAGAAAACCAACTTTATGGCATCTGAGGAAGGTATCGATTCAGATCAGCCTGCGCAGTCCACGCAGGCTAATCCGGGCCGACATATTCCGTCTCTGGGAGATAGAGGTATAGAGTATAATTCCTGATACAGAAAATCCACAGGAGGCGAAAAGTGTCTGTCCGGGTTAGACTGCTCGGCATGCTTAGGTTGATCCGGGTTGATACTTTACGCAGAGTCCACAATGTTGGTTTTCTCGTTATTCTGCTCATTTTGTGATGATTGGTGAATACGGACCCATGAGTCGTGAGTTCTGAGAAAAGACAACACCGGATGTTGATAATCTCAAAGACAGAACATTTTCTTAAGGTTTAGAGGACAAAATATTCATCTTTGTCTTCTTCTTTGCTAATCGTCAATCGTCGAATGATTGGTGTTTAGAGTACTGGCGTCAGGAAACATATGGGTAGGTAGGTGAGCTGGTCACAATAATATGACTGGAATATTGTTGAAAACGCCGTTAAAGCCAAATTAAGCAATCAGCCATTATAATATTAGCCACAGTATGTTTACGTATTGATGCTAGCTGCCGTGTTACGTTGTTGATGATTAAATCATCTTGAACAGTACTTGGTATGCTAAACGCCTTGGTGGAGTGCGCTTGGTCAAAGTACTGGTTTGTTTACCCAGGGATCATGAATGAGTGAACTGTCGCCGTGATACAATTGAAATAATGTTGAAAATGGCGTAAACCCCATTAAAACAAAACAAGTTGAACGATCTGTCACTGAAGAAACAAAGCAAAATGTTCGACTTATGTAAATTCTGATAAGAAGCTAAAGGTCGCTATGAGGACAATTGAATATATCCATGGATAAAAAAGGTACTAGGCTTTCTGAATATTGAAGATCTAGAGCAGTCTGTGATTATTTGAGAGTCTGATCAAAGTCTTCACTTTTAAACAATCAATTGAACAGAAAACATTTTAAATGTGTTTATTGGGTTGAACAGATTTGATAAGACGGATAAGATGCGAATTTAAATGTGAACCTACTTCATTGACATATGACAACCCGTACACTTTTCACGTGAATAGTCTACACTTTGAAATTTAGTATAAAACAGCCAGGCTTTCTGGACCATATCACACTTGTAAACATGAAAGGCCTCTTTGTTCTCGCACTTGCTTTCGTTGCTGGTAAGTAGTACTGATTTTATTATTCTATGTTTTGTGGTTGTTATTATTTTCTACATTATTTGACATTTCAACGTTGGACCGCCTTGGTGGTGAAGTGGTAGAGCGTCCTCCTCGGGTGCGGGAGGTCGCTGGTTCGATCCCCGGTTGGGTCATACCAAAGACTTTAAAAATAGATGTAATGGCTTTTCCTCCTTGGCGCTTAGGGTTGCGGGGTTAGCATCTCGACCGACTCGCTGGTGTCAGAATAAATGGACAGGTAGTACGGGTAGTACAGGTAGTACAGGTAGTACAGGTAGTACAGGTAATTTACACATGAAACGCCGTGATATTCTTAACTGAAAAAATGTTGAAAGTCGCATAAAATACCATACATACAAAACAATTTAGTTCGACTTTATGGTTCATATACTATAATTAGTTTTATATAATACCCTATAGAGAGACTATTTATAGTAACAAGGTCCTGTGTAGGATATTATCATATAATAATAGTATATGGACCATATAAAGAGACTATTTGTAGTATCTAAACGCGGACTTGTGTGGTTTTTGTTTGTTATTGGTTTTTTTCTCAAATGGAAACTCGGACGCCTGTGCTTATATCATGACGCGGCTCACATGTTGTATCACCTCGAGGGGTTGTGAGTTTGAACCACGATACGACCAATCATTGACAAAGGTGACGGTGTCGGCTTCCCCCATTGGGCCACATGGAAATTCTGTTTCTAATTCCTTGCTATACGTTGGGAATTGTGAGAACCCCAAAAAGTTATTATATCTACCATTCGTTTGTTTCATTTGTCTTTCTATACGGTGGGAACTGTACGACCCAAAACAATTATTCTGTACACCCTGTTTCTGTTGCATTTGCCTTTGTATTTGGTGGGAACTCTACGACCACTAAATATTTAATCTGTTTTCCTAGTTTCTGTCTCAGTGGCCGTTTTTACACGGTTGGATCTGTACGATGATCAAACAAATGTTCTGTATGAAACATTTCTCTTTCATTTGCCATACTATACGACCGCCACTAGTACTACACTGTTGAAACTGTTCAATCACCCAAACAGTTATTAATTATATAAATGTTCCGTTTCAGTGGCCGTTGTATACGGTTGGAACTGTACGACCATCAACAATGTATTCTCTATACCAAGTTTCTGTCTCAGTGGTCATTTGATACAGTTGAAACTGTTCAATCACCCAAACAGTTATTAAGTATACAAATGTTCCGTTTCAGTGGCCGTTGTATACGGTTGGAACTGTACGACCATCAACAATGTATTCTCTATACCAAGTTTCTGTCTCAGTGGTCATTTGATACAGTTGAAACTGTTCAATCACCCAAACAGTTATTAATTATACAAATGTTCCGTTTCAGTGGCCGTTGTATACGGTTGGAACTGTACGACCATCAACAATGTATTCTCTATACCAAGTTTCTGTCTCAGTGGTCATTTGATACAGTTGGAACTGTGCAATCACCCAAACAGTTATTAATTATACAAATGTTTCGTTTCAGTGGCCGTTGTATACGGTGACACCTGTCAGAACACCCAGGAGTGTGTTGCCGCACATATAACTTCATGTAGTCATCACACCCACGTGGTCTGTGACGCGGGAAACTGCCACTGCACTGGTGGACCAACAGGTAACTAATTGAACCCTTTCCTACATACAATAAGTCTGCAGCAGACGTCTTCGAAAACATCTAGTCAAAAGTATTGCGAATGCTCGGGGACACTATATCACAGTGTTATATAGTGTCCTCGAAACATTCTATACATGAAAGGATAATAATTAGATAGAGTTGAGAACATTGTGGCGAAAAGGAGATTTATTAGCAATTTCTTCTTTTGCCTCATTGTTTTCAAATTGCTTCAGAAAGCAGCGTCTTTTCATGTTTATTAGAATAAATAAATCGTTACATGCTGTAAGAACCTAAAACGTTAGTCTCTGAATCCAGATTTCCAATTCACAATGTAACACAATTCCTGACTGGATGCGATTTAGTCTATCATTAAACAAGTAAGCCGTCCAGCACGAAAAACCAAACTTATGGCCTCTGCGTAATGTATCGATCCAGATCAGCTTGCGCTAATCCGGGCCGACACATTCCGTCTCAGGGGCATAGAGGTATAGAGTAATGATTCCTTAAACAGAAAATCCACAGGAGGTGAAAAGTGTCTGTCCGGCATGCTTAGGCTGATCCGGGTCGATACTTCACGCAGAGTCCACACTGTTGGTTTTCTCGCGGGACGGCTAATTAGACTGTGACGTTGCTCTCGTCGAAGATTCAGAACAGTGTTGGTGCTGTGATTTCTGTGTTTTAGAAATGTTAAGTAACTACACGAAAAGTTCAACAATGTTTAATTTTCACTTAAAATAGATACATATATCGACACTTTAACACATATTAGATATATATGTTACACACAATATTAAAGGCACTTGAACTCAAGTTATTAATAAATATGTCTCTGGAACTTTTAAAGTATAAATGAAAGTCAAGGTACTCCTTGTAATTGCTCTTTACGATAACTAGGTAACGTCCCTTGATTGCCAAGGGACGTTACTCAATATTCTCCTTCCGGGGACTACATTTTGACAAAATTGCGGACATAGACAAAGCAATCAGAGAGGCGCGCGAAAACAGCAATGAATAAACTAGAAATACAACTTTACTTTTTTTTTAAAGTTTAATTTAAAACATTGTCGCTAAAGAATTGATGGATTTTTGTTTAAACTTAAAGTCGATTTCAACAAGTTTTCACAGCCATCCCACGATGGCCTGTTAACAATTTCCTAGTAACAACTTCTCTCACCAATGGACAGATTTCAAAATAATTTCCTTAGGTGGGGCTGCTTTCAAAAAATTTAATATAATTGAATGCTATTAGGAACTTGGGTTGCTGCCTCATCAAAAATCCTGTCCAGAAGTACTGGCTCGATGTGAAAACATTTTAAAACAAAATGAATGTTTCTTGGGCGACATTTTTACCAAAATTCATCCGATCTGTTTAGAAATATTGTCACCAGGGGGAAGAAGGTTACGGCATTCAGTCAGAGTTACGTGTGGCTTTATAGTCTGCAGCAGATGACTTCAACAACATGTAGACAAAATCAATTGATATCTCTAAACAAGATTTATAAATGAAAGAAATTGAAAACATTGCTTCATTCAAAAATTGCTCATCATAAGAAATTTCTGCTTTTGTCACAATGTTTTCGAACGTCCTCTGCTTGTCATAATACTTTCGAACGTCTTCTGCTTGTCATAATGTTTTCGAACGTCCTCTGCTTGTCACAATGTTTTCGAAAGTCAACTGCTGCATATTCTTCTTAGGCATATAGTAGCATCCCCACCTTCTCAGTGATTATCGTGTGTATACGCGGTCTGTAAATGTTAAAAATGCATACCCTCGTAATACTTTTTTACCAATAAGTTCAACAACTAACATCGTACAGTACTTTAAAATATAGTTTATGGAAGCTAATTGAAATCTCTAACTAACTGTGTATTTTACTATTCAATTCATACTGTGTTACTCTGTCGGCGATTGTATAATCCGCTTGTATACATCGATTTCACGCTTGCATGACTGATTGCCTAATTAACAAGCTCGCACCACTGCATGGGTCATATCTTCAAAGATATGCAGGTCATAAAGATCTCATTAATATTCACGAACATTGCTATTGATGATTGTTGTTTTGTGTACAAACATAGAATGTCAATTCATGCAAACATCAACTTCGGTTTTATTAACTAACAAATAACATCATTCATTCTTTGATTCTGTTTACCCTCGCCGTGCAGAGTTAAATAACTCATTATTAGCCATTGGATATAGATTCAACAAATAAGATAAGCCACGCCAATCACTGCTAAAACAGCGCCTTGATAACGTATATTGTTAACTTTCCAGTCGAAATGTCTTAGAAAGGGGATACAGTCAGGTTGATTGGATAACAATTACATATACTAACTTGACAAACATCAAATACCCTTTCGATGTTTCTTGATACGCCGTTTTGAAGACATGATATTAACTTGTAACTTAATACTTATACTTAGCAAATTCATCATCAGCATTTAAAGTATACATAAGTAATGGCTAAAGTCATAGTGAAAGGCAAATACTAATCCGGGACAACGCCTTAGGATTGATTGTGTGTAGAAAAAAAAATCAAAGTTTAAAGTTTATTAGCAAGCAAAAGACAGAACTGTCCATCATGCAAATACAAACTAAACAAGTAACATATATACATCAGTATGTTAAAAATATAAATCTGTCCGGTTCCTTAGTCAGACTGCTATGTGTTAGATATGGAGAAAAACGATTAAGAATGATTTCATTTTCGTGCATTTAGTGTCTCCATTATGCATAGAGATGAGAGTTCTGAATATATATCATTATGTTTGAAATGCACTATTCCGTTTTCTAATTCATTTTAAAGGTGTATATCTATGCATTCATTACTATATTTATATTGTTGTATATACATATCTACAATTATCATTTTATTTTTGTGCGTGGGGTGTGCGTGCGTGTGCGTGCATGTGTTTGAACTTTCGCGCGTTTGCGTTGGTGAGTGTACGTGCATGCGTCTGTTTGTGTAAATGAAATACTCAACAATTAACATTATAAAAGTGCAAAATATTCATCACTGTACATGCACAAATATATACAATTCACATAAATATCAACGTACATGTAATTCACATTTAAAGAGAGGAGAAAACAGAACATAACTATCAGCAATATATTGTATTTAAGATATAGAATTTAAGATTAACTTCAAATAAGGGCATCTAGTTTGTCATGGTGTTTACTGAATACATAACAACTTGAACGCCTCACTTGGAAGTAAAGCTTTGTTCTGTAGTCGCCGATTCTTGAATGAATATATAATATACTTTCATTAGTGACTTTAATAAAAAACATATTTAATATAGCTTCATTCTATTGGAAGAACTTCTTACTGTAAATTTAATGTTTCCATAAAATGATTATTTGAAATTATATGACAAGTGAAGGTTCCTATCAACCTACTCTTTTGCGCAGACTAATCCGAATCTTCATAGCGATACATGTAGCTAATCGATTTTAATTTGAAATGTGTTCTTTCTTTTCAGATCATACCTGCACACAACAATCGGACTGCCCCATGTGTGGACCACTAAATCACCAACACGCCGGTCATTGCATCGATGGGCAATGTCATTGTAAAAAAGTTTAAAAGTTTAATGATCATCCGAATAATTAAAAGAAAATTAAGTTTAAACTATTCTGTTTATTTTAATTCAAATTTGTTTTCCATCCGAACGAGTGTGTGTCTTAATCTTTATACGTATACTGAAGATTGGGGTGAACCTGTTTCTACATGTCAAAGAAACCTAGATGCATCTTCAACAAAAAAACAGAAACTAGAACCCCCCCCCCCCCCCCCCCCCCCCCCCCCCCCCCCCTTAACTTAAATGGTACAAATGTAGCAATGGCATTCCCTCCATTTGCACTCAATACTGGGGTTGTGACAGAATAAATCGACCAGTATAACTGGTTACTTACCCAGGGAACGCTGTGATATACTAGTAACTAGAACACGGTTGAAGGCGACCTTGAACACTGAACGCGGTCATCGGCATTCTAATCTATTTAGAATAATGAACACCGACCTTTCAATCCAATGATAGACCCTCGAAATATGAAATCAATTTATGCAACAACAATGAAAAAGAAGCCATTTATCATGGGAGTGAAACGCTCTCGCCGAGTGCGTCAGCTCACACATAGCCAATTACTGTTTGCTACTTTCCAAAAGGAATGTAGTTCGAATCTTTGACATAAGTCGCGTCACCATTATGAAGACATTTTCGTAAATACACCATGTTAAGTAAGCAACTGCTGCCTTGCCAGTTCATCGGATGTGGCAGTTCATCGAATGTAAGTTTAACCCTTTCCCTCATACGACAATTATGCAGCAGACTTTAAACATATATGGATTATAATTAAATCTTATGACTTAAAGTGGAGGAGAAATTGCTCGTTTTCAAAAAGACGTCTGCTGCAGGGGCGCCGGAAAGCGTCTATATGAGGGAAACGGTTAACGAGAGTGGAACGACCCGAGACAGGAAAGTGCGAGCCAGCCTAGTGGTATCAGTGGAACGCTTGCCCGGTGTTTGTCACGGAAGTGGAACGCTCTGTCCGCTGCTGCAAAGTAAGCTCACCCAGTGCTTGTATGTAATTGTAAGTGTCACGGGAGAGCAACTGCTCTGGACGGGACCTTGTACGTTCGGGTATGGCACGGGAATGGAGCCCTTGCAGAGCCCGGTTGTTATCAGGGTTGTAGAACGCTCTGACCACTGCTGCAAGGCAAAACCACAGCGTGTTAAGAGCACACCCTGTGTTGTTCCAATAGAACGCCTGCAGGGGAGCCATCGACTACTCGTGAGTTATTCAAGGGGTAAGTAAGCTCTAGCCGCGCGCTCAGCCGCTGCTCCAATGCCAAATCACACAGTGCTAGTTCTGGCACAAGAGTAGAGCACTTACATTGCACGGGAAAGGAATCCGTGATTCTTGTGTCGCCCACACGGTAAGGCATGTATGGACTGCATAGTTATAAGGTCGTGGCCTTTCCCATCCTTTTTGTTAAGGAAGTGGAACGTTTGATCGCCCCGGGACTGGGGTGCGTAACTTCTCACCATGCCAGCTATGTGTTTCAATGGTTCGGTGCCTCGTTGCAAGGTCAACCAATTGTCTATATAATTGCATTGGTTTAGCTACTAACTACGATCAAGATCTTTCAATTATCTTTGTAGTTTCAATGGTTGAGCTACAATCTCTAACCGAGGTCAGACGCTTCTATAAGACATAGTGTCTTGAAAAGTTGAGCTACGATATACGACATAGATCGACAACCAATTCTGAATGTGTTTGAAATCGTTGAGCTACAATCTGTAACCGTAGTCTAGACCGTATCATCGATACAACTTTTTGAAAACAGGTGAGAAATTACATGACGTTATTTCTACATTATTTGTCTGAAAAGCCGTAATGCCGCATTTGGGAACCAGTTTAAACTTCTTACACAACGTCGGAATAACACGAAGGAACCAGTTTAGAGACATGATGAACTCCTAATTCATATGCGCAGTACTACCGATAAAATAAACATAATCAACTTTCCTGTAAATTTATATTGTTCGAGAATAATTGCTAATTAGTAATGTGAGTACTTGCAAATGTAAGTTGAGAAGAAAAAAAAACACGTTTAAAATCTGAAATTAATACACATATTTAAAACAAAATGATTTATAAAATGGATGTGTCAAGGTTAACGCATTGCGTAAATAATAAAAGTATTTCACGCAATGACGTCGCGCAAGCTAACTCGGCACAATGTGAAATGAACCTACCAATAGGACTCAAGTAATAGATACATGAACATATGACAATGATAAATATTCATTCGTCAAAATATATACATATACTGGTAAAAAGGTAATACAATTTTAATATAATTAGACGATGTTTTCTAAGCTTAAAACCCTCTTTTCCAAAGCTTCTTTTATAAATATTGCCGTTTGGCTTCCGTCGTTCTTCTTTTTGATGTCAGTATATTGATACATTTAGTTACAGTTGGCCAAGTTATAGAAAGAAACCTTTTCTTAGATCATAAGTTGATTATTATTCACTCAGTTTTAGAAATGAATGAAAGTATTATATTTCACATTGTGCTCTACAAAACGTAGATAAATCTGGTATAATTATTTGTATCAGTTGTTTAACAATATTTCGAATACAGCGTAACAACCAGTACAAAACATGAAACAAACCGTTGTACAAGACGTAACAGTCAGAGGCACACTTTTGATATTCACACCTGTACGATATATAAACTTCGCGTTCTTTTTTGGGAAAAACAACTACACGAGTTTTCTGAGATGTGGTCATTCAGTTACAATTGTTGACGTAACGGCAGTTTCTTTTCGCCGTTGCTCTTATCTTTATTTGGGCCGTTTTGACCTTGGTGGCGCAAGGGTTACCGAGCGATTTATCTTGTTCGTATTTGAAGCGATACTTGCGCTAATCCGGGCCGACACATTCCGTCTCAGGGGCATAGAGGTATAGAGTAATGATTCCTTAAACAGAAAATCCACAGGAGGTGAAAAGTGTCTGTCCGGCATGCTTAGGCTGATCCGGGTCGATACTTCACGCAGAGTCCACACTGTTGGTTTTCTCGCGGGACGGCTAATTAGACTGTGACGTTGCTCTCGTCGAAGATTCAGAACAGTGTTGGTGCTGTGATTTCTGTGTTTTAGAAATGTTAAGTAACTACACGAAAAGTTCAACAATGTTTAATTTTCACTTAAAATAGATACATATATCGACACTTTAACACATATTAGATATATATGTTACACACAATATTAAAGGCACTTGAACTCAAGTTATTAATAAATATGTCTCTGGAACTTTTAAAGTATAAATGAAAGTCAAGGTACTCCTTGTAATTGCTCTTTACGATAACTAGGTAACGTCCCTTGATTGCCAAGGGACGTTACTCAATATTCTCCTTCCGGGGACTACCTTTTGACAACATTGCGGACATAGACAAAGCAATCAGAGAGGCGCGCGAAAACAACAATGAATAAACTAGAAATACAACTTTACTTATTTTTTAAAGTTTAATTTAAAACATTGTCGCTAAAGAATTGATGGATTTTTGTTTAAACTTAAAGTCGATTTCAACAAGTTTTCACAGCCATCCCACGACAATTTCCTAGTAACAACTTCTCTCACCAATGGACAGATTTCAAAATAATTTCCTTAGTATACGTATTTGAAGCGATACTTGAAGATAATGGATTTCATAGAATGTTAAGTTATCTGCCCTATAAGTCTATGTTTAACGTATTGTAGACGATTTGGAATTAAAATTCATTATACTTTAGGTTACTCTTTTTCCGTTGTCGAGTGGTTAGCGTCGGGGATTTGAAACCGGGCGTCCTAGATTCGATCCCCAGCCACGGCACGACGGTCGTGGTGGTGTGCCCTTGGGCAAGGCACATTTTCTAGCCTAGTACTGGTTTGTTTACCCGGGATCATGAATAAGGGAACTGTCGCCGTGATATAACTGAAATAATGCTGAAAACGGCGTAACACCCCAATAAAATAAACAAGGTTAACGCATTGCGTAATGTCATTCACTCAGGACGTCCGGCAATCTAACTCGGCACTAATCTCATTCGCAGAGAGCCGTTCCTTACACTCACTTACACTTGAATGTAGATCGCCTTTGTAATAGAGAATGAATCGGCACATCGTGAAATGCCCCTACAATATATTAAGGTGTAATGCCTCAAGTTATAAGTTAAGTGTGACGCAAGCTTTGGAAGGAGAGCAGGAAGTCTATTCTCCTTCCAGTTTTGCAGAAGTATGATAACAAAACCGGGAGTATATAAACAAAAAATACCAAGTAATTCTAAAAAGGTTTAAAGATATTTATGATCAAAATTGAGCATTTATGAAATCGAAAGAAACAATTCACATGTATAGTCAACATATAGCAAGAATACAATGGTCTGAATGAACAAACAGAATGGGGAGGAACGTTTTAAGTTTAGAAATAAAACAGAATTTTATAAATAGGCAAAAACATCCCCCGAATTTTGAGTCCGTAAACCAAAAATTTAAAAAGCGTAGCCTAGGAAGTTGGGGGAAAAGTGAACTTTGATTCTGAGCTTTGATGAACCGTAGCGTCAGGGCCGTAAATAAAACTATTAAAAAAGCGTAGCCTAAGAAGTTGGGGAAAAGTTAAATGTGTCTAAAGATTTGTAATAACTTTAGATTTGCATTTTGATGTTCCTTAAATCTGTTAATACAATTTATTGATTCAAAAAGGTTGTTTTATTCAAACATATTACAGAGTTTTTCTTTACAATAATAATGTTGGTTGCTCCTTTTTCGATTACGTCAACCTGTTGTACACAATTAAAACTTATTCAATACTGACGTCTCGCGTCCACGCGGCGTCAATAATCAGAAGCACACCTATGATATACAAGACGAATTTTGATGCAAAGCATCAAAGACGCCGCGTATGATTTTGAAGCATGAATTAAAGGAAGCAAATGCAGTTCAGTACATCTAAATAACCTATGCAAACAGAGAGGATGTAAATATTTTGAACAAGAAGGCCAAATGTTCCATTATTTTAAACAAGAAGGTCGAGATGTGCCTATATTGCTCACCTGGCTATCAAAGTCTATAATGGAGGTTATCAAGAGCAGAAAGGGTCAATTTTGACGTAGGGATTAGATGTTTTATATGCTACGATCTATGTGATATTCAGCATGTGAAGTTGAGTCGTAAAATAACAAGTTTAGTCCTGAAACTATTTGGTTTACAGTTTGCTTAACATTGACTGCAACTATCATGTGTCATACAAGCTGAAGTTTCTTAATGTTTACCAATAAACGGTTTTAAATCTGCTCTAACTATATCAATTAGATAAAAAAAACAAAAAACATTGCTGAATGTTAACAGATATTAACTTAAGTTTAATGCCTCTAGTTATAAGTTAAATGTAACACAAGCTTTGGAAGGAGAGGGGTGAGTCTATTCTCCTTCCAGATTAGCAGAAGTATGATAACAAAAACGGGAGTGTATAAACAAAAAATACAAATTAATTTTAACAAGTTTAAAGATATTTATTATCAAAATTGAACATTTATGAAATTAAAAGAAAATGGTCACATGTATAGTCAACATAAAGCACGACTACAATGGTCTGAATGTACAAACTGTATGGGGAGGAACGTTTTAAGTTTAGAAATGCTGATTTTTATAAATAGGTAAAAACATCCCCCGATTTTCTTTTTAGGGCCGTAAACCAAACACTTAAAAAAGCGTAGCCTAGGAAGTTGGGGTAAAAGTGAGAAAAAAATCCGAGCTTTGATGAATCGGGTCAGGGCCGTAAACCAAACTATTAAAAAAGCGTAGTCTAGGAAGTTTCGGAAAAATTATTAAATACAAATTAAATGTACCTAAAGTTTTGTAATAACGGTAGAAGACATGCGTAATTTTCTTTACAATAATACTGTTGGTTGCTCCCTTTCGATTACGTCACCCCATGGTACAAAATTTAAACCTACTCAATACTGACAACGCGTTTCCACGCGGCGTCAATAAACTTCGCGTCCTTTTCCCCCCAGGAAAAAACACTACATGAGTTTTCCGAGATGAGGTCATTTAACATCCAAACCGAGAGTGGTAAAAGGCTTAACGTATTTTTGGCAAATTAACAAGTTGACGTAACGGAAGTTTCTTTTCGCCATGGCTCTTATCTTTATTTAGGCCGTGTTGACGTTGGTAGCGAATAGGTTTAAGTGTGATTTATTTGCTTCGTCTTTTAACCCTTTCCCAACTTTAGACGCATTTTGACGCATCTGCAGCAGACGACTTTTGAAAACATCGTGACAAAAAGAAAATCTTTCCTTTTGACACACTGTTTTCAACTTTTTTCAGTAATCATACCTACAACAAGAGTTGCTGCAAGATGCAGCAATTGGATGTTGGCGCGGGAATCAGCATTTTATGGCTTAAGAAATACTGTTTGATTCGAAAAACAAAACAAAAATACCTTTTCCCAACGTGTTGACCTCGATCTCCCAAAATGATTGTAAACATTTGTCTGCGCATACGCGTTCTTTCTTTATTCTTAATATATTCTTAAAATCGCAAAATGTAGCACAATGACTACGTATTTATGAAAATATTCCCATTTTCCTGTTATTAAAACCCCGGTGGTTCCCAGTGATGTTACATAGACTCCGCTCTGGAATACTGCTTGTATTCAGTTGTGTGACCTTTAGTCGAAGTCAAGAGAAAATACGTTGAACCATTCTACGTTATCTTAACGTGACGGAGACGTTTCCAGACGTTTCCAGCTAACAGGTGCTGAAGACCTTACCGTCACCCAAAAGTGTTAAATTACGTCGACGTATCGGTTTAGATTTCAGAACGTGTTGAGGACTGCTAAAACACCTTAAAAATGCTTTGCCAAGACCTGCAATGTACACATCTTTAGGACGATCTTAAAACGTTTGCCCAGCTAACACGTGCACGAGACGTTGCCGTCAGCCAAGGTGTTACATTTCGTCGACGTATCGGTTTAGTTTTCTGAACGTGTTGAGGACTGGGAAAAAAACTTGAAAATAGCTTGCTAAGACCTGCAATGTACACGTCTTTAAAAGGTTCTTAAAAAGTTGTCCTTACAGTTACGTTTTACAAACCTCACCAATACGTTTGCAAGACAGAATGAAAACAAGACAGAAACCCCATGAAGACGTATTGCAGTAGTGCTTAAAAGGGTTTTAATGACATAGCGAAGACGTGCAATGAACCTTTTATTTTCTTTGAAATAAAAACTTAAAATAAATTAAGCTTTTAATAAACAACTACAGTCAGGAAGTTACTAACACTCTATTAATCCTTTCCTCCACAAGCTATACTTATTCTCAAGGAAAGAATCTGATGAAAAATATGAAAATCTAGTCAATAGAAAAGTGCCATTTTTGAATTGGATTGAAATCGTTGTAGGAAATAGAGCATTTGCTCGTTACGAGCAAGTGCTCTATTTCCAACAATGATTTCAATAACCATCAGTAACAAAGGCGCTTACATGCACTTCTGTGGAGGAAAGGGTTGAATTGTAACCGCTCGTTTTTATGCGGGGGATTCAGCTATGCTGAATACCTCCGTATATTGTCATGCCCAGCTTTCAGGAAGTGTACATTTGTAAATGTTTTGTGCTGCCCTCTGTTTTTTCAAAATGGACATTTTGTCTTGATTGTCCAGGGATCAGTTAAATACGTTTCACAACAAGCTAAACAGTATGCACATTATACAAAGTAAACGTACACAATGTATAGTTTTAATCCATGAAGTTGTATACATAATTTAGAAATTTAAGTTAGACATAACAATATTCAACATAATTATCTGGTAAGTGGTGGCAGTTCTATGCCACCATACATGTACATAAGGATCTTAAATGTTTCTTTTAAATATATGAAAAACGAGTAGCTTGAAAGCGGCTAGCTCAAAAACCTTTTGAGAAAATCCCTGCAATGAAAAATACGGAAATACGGCTGTCGTGCATCGTCAACATTTCTCCTTGTTAACACTCTACAGGCTACATTTTGCATCGGATCTTCATGAAAGTTTATCAGAACATTTATCTCCATCAAATCTTGGACAAGTTTGAAACTGGGTCATATTGGGTCAGAAACTAGGTCACTAGGCCAAAGTGAAGGAAGATCTTGTTAACACTGTAGAAGCCGCATTTTTAATGTTTATCTAAATGATATATAGGCCGAGTTCGAATATCGGTCAAGCCGGGTAAAAAAACTAGGTCACTAGGCCAAATTGAATGGAAATCTTGTTAACACTTTTGAGGCCTTATTTTCAACTTGAGCATGTTGAAACTTTATCAGAATGTTTGTCTTGATGATATGTAAGTTAAATTCGAACATGGATCATGATGGGTCAAAAAATAGGTCACTAGGTCAAATTGACGGAAAAGCTTGTTAACACTCTAGAGGCAGATTTTGCTTCAGCAGCTTGAAATTTTGTCAGAATGCTTGTCTTAAAGATATCTAGGTCAAGTTTGAATATGCGTCAAATTGGATCAGTAACTAGGTCGCTAGACCAAATTGAAGGGAAATCTTGTTAATACTGTAGAAGCCACATTGTTTTGCTAAGGCAGCTTGACATTTGGTCATAATGATTATCTATATGATATCTAGGACAATATCGAATATGGCTCAAGCCATGTCAAACATTAGGTCACTAAGCCAAATTGAATGGAAATCTTGTTAACACTCTTATTTTCAATTTGCGCATGTTGAAACTTTATCATAATGTTTGTCTTCATGATATCCAGGTCAATTTCAAATATGGGTCACATTGGGTCAGAAACTAGGTCACTAGGTCAAATTGAAGGAAAATATTGTTAACTCTGCAGAAGCATGTATTTTGGCTACAGCAGCTTGGAATTTGGTCAGAATTCTATCTAGATGATATCTAGGTCAAGTTTGAATATGGGTAATGCCGGGTTAAAAACTAGGTCACAATTGAAGGAAAATCTTGTTAACACTCTGGATACTGTATTTTCAGCCTGAGCATGTTGAAACTTTATCAGAATGTTTTTCTTGATGATATATAGGTCAAGTTCTAACATGGTTCATGTTGGGTCAAAAGGTAGGTCACTAGGTAAAATTGAAAGAAAATCTTATTAACCCTCTAGAGCCAACATCCCCGCATTTTAGTACTTTCAGTACTTTGATTTAAGTTTATGCATGTCATGACTTTGGTGTTTCAATTTCACTGGATGAGGTATTTTCTTCGATTGCGACGTGTTTGGATTTTGGACTTGCAAATGATGTAGTCAGTTTGATTTTTTTTGGCTTTGTAAGCAGCAGCACCCTTTAGACCGCTTGACTGCTTAATGACGTCACAGGCTCTTGACCGAAGACTACATTATCTCTCTTGTGGAGTTTTCTTCCGCCAAACACCTGTTATGAAAAAAAGGAAATGATAATTAAAATGAATGGCATCCTTCGAGAATCGCAAGCAATGCATACAAATATCAGCCTCCGTGTTGTCAACGTCTGATCAGGGTCTACACTGTTTGAGATAGTATTGGAGGAAATTGTCTTGATGAGTGTCAAATAATGTCAACCCTGATCAGACGACGCGTTGACAACGTGGCGGCTAGGCTGGGTCTACATCTTTTCCAAAGCCAGAAGGTCGCTAGCCAAATATTAGAATTATCAAAAAGTTTAACAAGTTTTTTTAAAGATACATATAATCTTTAAGGCTTAAATCCCATGACAATCATTTATATGAAAGTTGCATTTAAATTGAAGAAAACTTGTTATTTAAATCAAAAGGCACTGGAAATTAACAACTTGTACTGTACTGTTCAAGACATTGTTGCTAAATTGCTGCTGTTATTTTACATACGTATATATTACAAACAAACACTCGCAAGGCAAGCATTAATAGCTTAAGTGTAGCCTTTGTACATGATATCTAAAGTACAGGCATAATCGTTATTCAATTTTTGTATCCCAAACTCTTATTCTTAACATCTGTTAATGCTGCCACTGGTGTATACAGAAATATTTACTAACAAGAAAACCCTCACCATAGACGCAGACACGTAATTGAGCCGTTCCAAGAGACAATGTACCTTATTGCATTACAACTAGTGTAGCCCTTGACCCTCCATATAGTTTATAGCATTGCTTCTGATAAGCGTCTGTACTACCGGTATTTGAAACTCATCGAAAAAGAGTCAATGCAAACAGTGCAGAACCTAATCAGATGTCGCTCTTCTGGTGTGGCAGCTGGTCTAGACCTATACAATGTGTGCATACTCATAAGGTACTGTTTTATTGGAGGGCTCATATGAGTTTAATACATACGAAGTAGGAGTATCTTGCATTGCGTCCCCATAAAGTTATGCTTATTGGTCGGCTTCACTAGGAGAGTTCCTGCTAATGTGGTACTACCACAGTTGAAATGTTGAGCGAGTTGGGGCCGCTGGATGACCTTTGTTATGCATTTTAGGACCATTTCATTTTCGGTCCGTCCACCAACACTACAGAAGAGTTCTCTCTGTAATATTAAACAACGAAATAAAACATATTGAAATAAAGAGCTCACTGTAGTTTAATATTTGGGTTCCAAACGTTTTCAATTCTTTTTCCTGACCTATGATCTTTTTAATTACACATAACTGAACTTCAACAATAACAATTATACCAATATGTATTCCTTTTCATAGCAGCGCATGTAAGCTTAACCCTTTCCGCCACAAGCTAATTTTAGACTAATCCACAAGGAAAGGATCTGATGAAAAATATGAACATCTAGTTAAAAGAAAAATGCAATTTTTGAATTGTATTGAGAACAGTATAGGAAATGAAACATTTGCTCGTTACGATCAAATGCTTCGGTTCCTGCAATGTTTTCAATAGCTATCAGTTACAGAGTCGCTAAAATGCGCTTGTGTGGAGGAAAGGGTTAATTGTTGTTATTTGATTTGTTCTGCACACATACTTATGTTTGTATGTTAATTTGGGTGAACAACATTTTCTGTCAGGGAATAAAATTGAACTCGGACGAATCCTTAACTTTTATTATACTGCTTTTGTTTATGGTTTCCGCCTTGAAAACTACATATTTTAATTGATAGACTGTACTATAACGGGTCTTCATGAAATAAATTTGGCAGAGCTTCGGCATAGCTCTATTTATTACATTAAAGATCCGTCATTTGCAGATTTAACCCGCTTTTAAAGTTCCCATGTAACTGTTTTGTGGGCTCAAGATAAGAGACATACATTTAAAAAAGTCCATTTTTTCTCAACCAAATCTTATACCGTGATAACTCATTATAATTGTCATGGCCAGTACGTGGTTCTAATTAATTGTCATACCATAAATTGTTGTAAAGCAACCTGGCCTTTAGCTTATAATATTACCCTTAATGATTGCGTACTTTCTAATGGCCACGTACTGTATATATACACCATTTTGCCTTCCGCGACGTTCAGAACACGTCTTCCAACTGTAAAATCCTACGTGTCCGTTCTACGTGATCCAAAAGATCCATGCGGGTGATTTAAAGACAAGTAGGGCTCTATGGGTAGATTTATATTAGTTATCTCAGAAAAAAAACATAATTCTAACTTTCTAACGGTTAAGTTATTCTTCTTTCACACGTGCTAAATAGGACGGGAATATTGATTGTTTCAGCGCATGCTGATTCATAGCTACACAGGGTGGCAATATTCCATTGATCGTTACACACATTCTGTAATTATCATAGTATATATTGGCATGCACAGATAAACGTCGGTCTATATTACCTGCAGTGCCGGACAAAACAGCTAAGGAAATCGATCTGTTTTCGGAATCATCCAATATGGCGGCGGCCTCGATTTCAGTTAAAGTACCCGGATGTGACGTGACGTCTTGAAGACGTTTTCCAGACGTCACTGAATATGTGAATACAACGCATATATGTTTAATTTAAATTTTATTCCTATGATGTTCTATTTAGACTTTGTGTAATAAGGAATTATTTTATTACCCATTTTTAGAAATGTGGCAATTGAAAATTTCATATTTAGCTAACTATAGTGTAACAATTTAGCACGTTAACTTTTGTACTTATAATAAAGTGTTTGATTATCGGTATGTTTTTAAAACGTATTGCAGACGTCTACTATATTTTTTTCAAAGTCTTCACTTAGTGTCCATATGGTTTTGGTTACCAATACGTATTAAAAACGTATGGCAGACGTCGACTGAATTTGTTTCAATGTCTTCACTAAGTGTCCATATGGTTTTGGTTACCAATAAGTATTAAAAACGTATTGCAGACTTCTACTATATTTCTTTTAAAGTCTTCACTGAGTGTCCATATGGTTTTGGTTACCAATACGTATTAACAACGTATGGCAGACGTCGACTGTATTTGTTTCAATGTCTTCACTTAGTGGCTATATGGTTTGGGTTGCCAATACGTATTGAAAACGTATTGCAGACGTCTACTGTATTTCTTTCAAAGTCTTCACTTTGTGTCCATATGGTGTTGATTACAAATTCGTATTGAAAACGTATTGCAGACATCTGCTATATTTTTTTCAAATTCTTCATTTAGTGTCCATATGGTGTTGGTTACCAATAAGTATTAAAAACGTATTGCAGACGTCAACTGTATTTGTTTCAAAGTCTTCACTTAGTGTCCATATGGTTTGGGTTACCAATACGTATTAAAAACGCATGGCAGACGTCAATTGTATTTGTTTCCAAGTTTTTACTTAGTGTCCATATGGTTTGGGTTACCAATACGTATTAAAAACGTATGGCAGACGTCAACTGTATTTGTTTCAAAGTCTTCACTTTGTGTCCATATGGTTTGGGTTACCAATACGTATTAAAAACGCATGGCAGACGTCAACTGTATTTGTTTCAAAGTCTTCACTTAGTGTCCATATGGTTTGGGTTACCAATACGTATTAAAATCGTTTGGCAGACGTCTACAGTGTTCCAATTTGCTGCGAAACGTCTTAAGCACGTGGTACAACCGTCTTGCATACCAACACCCATAGGAGACGTTGCCGTCACCGAAACAAATGGTCCACTGGGAAGAGGGGAAAATGTAACGGGAACGGGGTATAGGTATACATGTAAATATCACTTCTACAGCCTTGCTGTGGAAGCCGGCTTTTATAGCGGCGTTGGTAGAGTGGTTGACCTTTTCGTAAAGTTAAGCAGCGTTCATCGCGGTTAGTGCTTCGATGGGTGACCCGCGGTGGCTTTACGCCGGTACACGTTACAATATGGTTTTAATTTACATATTAATTATAAAAACAAACTACTCTCATATAAAAAGAACTGGTTCACTAATCTTAATATTCTATTGCAAACTCGAACTAGAACCAGTCTAGTGACGAACTGCTACGGAAATATCCGAGAGCTGACGGTAAAATACAGCGCATGCGCGATCAATACGATTAACAAAACGCATTCGCAAGCGCATTGCACCAGTGGTAGGTCTAAACACAACCAGTATATGCGCTAGTGCTGATGCACCCGCAATTATAGAGATTTTCCATATGTTTTAGCAGACATTTTCAAAGTCGTCTGCTGCAGATTTGCTGTATGTGGGAAAGGGTAAAGCGATGCTTGAAGAAAGTGGATTTCATAGAATGTTTAGTTATCTGCCCGATAAGCAGGTTTCAATAACAATCGCAGCTTATTTTTTATGTATTTATTGTTAAGAAGTTGAAAAATCATATCAAAAATAGTAAATATTATGTAACTGCCAATTTGAAAACAGGAGGACCTTGTTGGCACTATATCGCTCACCTGAGTGCAAGAGCCCACAAGTATACACATTTAAGACATGAAGTATCAAGGAAAATTTGACAGCAGGTTTATGCAGAATATTTTGCAGTTTCTGCCTTATTATATTGAGAAATATGTCAATGTTAAATCACATTCCATCAAGTAGAAATAATTCTCTAAACCATGTACTAGACTGGGAGAAAATGTTTGAACAATGCAAAACTCATCAAGACAATTATTCTGACAAAGATTCAAAATGCAACATCCAGTGTGCTATCGGTTTGTTCCCGGAACGTCGACTCGTTCCGCTTAACACCTTTCACTAATCCGGGATAAGGGGGTACCTAAACTTTTTAACATTATTAATTCAGTTCATACTGTAAATTTATCTGAAGGATAGATGGTAATTGATCAGAATAATTACAATTTAAATGCATGTTACAATTAAGTTATTTTCTTTTAATCGTTAAGGTATTGTTTTCTAGTCGTAAGTAATTAAGTTCAAACTGTCAAGGTCTCTGTTGAACAAATTAATAAAAAACTGTGCCTTTTGATATTTTTTCTTTAAAACAAAAATAAACTGTTCTGTTACTTAATTGATGTTAATTTAGTTCAAACCGTTAGAAACATACGAATAACTTACGTATAAATGAAATGATGAAACAATCCAGCACTCATTTAGTCATATTTAATCATGGCAAACGCACAGCTGAACGTTCAGTACATCATCAACAGAATAGAGGGTCATATAACTTGACATTTGACGGATACATTTATCGCGTTAACCGTAGAAGAGAAGACAAAGTGTTCTGGAGATGTGTCGAACGAGGTTGCCAAGGCCTGTCTACATTCAACGACATACCAACAGGATTCGGGAGACAAAACCATAACCAACAAGCAGACCACTCAAACGTCGTTGCCAAACAGATCATGAGCAAGATATCTCGGCGCTGCGCAGAAGAAATTATACCAATTCCGACAATGTTCACAAAAGAGCTGACCAAACTCAGAGACAACGAATGGGATGACACCTGCCGCAAAGTTGTTGAAAAGATAACTACTTTCAACTCCACAAAGTCCATGCTATACCGAGCCCGCAGAAAACAGACACCCCACTTCCAAAGACTAAGACAGATATATTCGTAGACGGCAAATGGACAGAAACAGCCACAGGTGACAGATGTCTACTATTCGACGACGGTGACCAGAACAACCGTATGCTTGCCTTCGCCACAACCGAGAGTCTCCACCACTTAGCCGCATCCAACACATTTTACTGCGACGGGACGTTCTATACATGTCCCAGCCTCTTCCACCAGATATATTCGATCCATGTACAGATTGTCGGTAAACTGATGCCAGTTGTAAACGCCTTCTTGACAAGAAAGAGCCAAGCAACGTATAGAAGATTCTTTAGCCTCCTCCAAGAAAAGATGAACGACATCGGTCTGAGATTCCACCCAACTTCTGCTGTACTTGACTTCCAGACGGCTGCCCACGGTCCCATACTACAGACGATCCCTGGTATTCACACAAAGGGGTGTTTCTTCCATTTTATCCAGTGCATTTGGCGAAGAGCACAAGCAACCGGTCTCCAGATTCCGTATAAAGAAAACGAAGATGTAAAGACACGCGTTCGACGTGCAGCAATCCTGCCTCTGCTTCCCTTAGACAAGATAGAAGATTTCTGGTTCCGGACTCTAGAAGACAGAGACGAGGCCGATCTAACGGAACTCACAGAATCATTCACAGATTACGTTACCGAACAATGGGTAGAAGGCGACAGACCGATGTGGAACCCTTTGGCACACAGAGCCCGCGCACTACCAACAACATAGAAGGCTGGCACAGCAAACTTAAGAAAATGACAAAACACTCCCACCCAAACTTATTTACAGCCATCCAGATGTTCAAAGACATTCAGAACGCAAATGATATTGGGTTAATACCCAAAAATAAAAAAGCGATAAGTGCAGCAAAAGATCAACTTGTACGTATTTCGCATTCTTAGGAAATTCTGCGTTATTAAATTTAATGAAAAATCAGTTTTCTCAAATGTTTTAAATTTCGCATGTATATATTTCTTGTTTATGCATAAATCAGCCTTATTTATATTTATAAAGCAATACCTGTCACATAATTACCCTCTAATGGTTTCCATTTCACCCGAACACACGCCGATTTCCGTCCGTAGTCGTACGAGATCGGCCTTGTTAGTAGATTTGTCAGTCATTTCCGGTGATGAACGTCAAGCACAAGGACAATATCGATCTCTAACGACTTCATACGGAAATCACTGAACCCATTAAGAGCTATGTTAAGCCATATCGGGTGAAAGTAGGTTTTGACACAGTTTATAGATACTCGGGCTTCTAGATAAAAGGATTAGATGTCTAAATGTTAGAAAGTGAATCTTACGCGAATAGTGATCGATTGATTGATTGGGGGGTTTAACGCCGTTTTAACTTTTTTTAGCCCATATATCACGGCAGCCAGTTCACCTGCTCATGTGTTTCCTGACTTTCTCACATCAGTACTGCACACAACAGCCGTTCCAAGCAGAGACATATAAACGTTTATATGTCTCTGTTCCAAGCAATTAATTGGCTGCTTTTACACATATACTATTAGCCTAATTGCGGAAGAAGAATAGTTTGTGCAGAGATGGGACACAATTTATCCTAATTCGCAACGTCGTCAAAGTATCTCCCTACTACTACATATTTTATACTCGGCCCAAACTATTATATACTCTGGCATTAGGACGTTTCCATACATATTTTCGCATCCTCTCTTCATTATCTTACTTACGGTTACTTACGGTTCAGAGACCGCTGGAAAGCCTATGGCTTCTAAAGGTCCATCTCTTATGTTTGTTACATATCTTGTATTTGTTGACAAGTGGCAGCGTGGGTTGAATTTTGAAGGGTGATTGGTCCAGTGTTTATTTAAACTATTTTTAAAGGCATTTATGCTTGATGATAGTACGACTACGTCTGGGAGCGAGTTCCAAGGATCCACTATCCTGATGCTAAAGGCATTTTTCCTTAGGTCTGTATTTGATGATTTTTTGAATAATTTTAGACTATTTCCTCTTGTTTTGGTGTATTTTGACAGGATAAGGAAATCCTCTCTGGAGGTTAGATCATGTTTGTTGAGAATTTTGAAGACTTGCAACATGTCTGCTCTTAGTCTTCTATATTCCAATGATGGGATTCCTAGGTGTTTTAGTCGATTAGGATAAGGAAGGAATTGTATGTTGGATAGCATTTTGGTTGCATGTCTTTGTACATTTTATATGGCTATCTGGTGTTTTCTTGAGTGGGGTGACCATACTGTACTCGCGTACTCCAGGTGAGGTCTGACTATCGATTTATATAGATGTAAGAATATCGTTTTGTCCATATATGTAACGGTTCTGAAGATGATTCCGAGGTTTCGGTTTGCAATTTTAGTTTTAGAAGTAATATGGGTGTGGAATTTAAGATTCTTATCAACAATGACTCCCAGGTCTTTCTCTTCCTCAACATTTGTAATAACTTCTCTGCCTTTTGCATTTTTTTGCCTTGAACTCGAGGTCCCATGTATGTTACCAGTCACTGAATTGGTCTGTTGTTTTTTGTAGTAGCTCATGATCCTCTGGACAGTTGACAATGTTGTATGTTTTGGTATCATCTGCAAATAATTTTACGATTGTTTCTGCGACTTCCGGGAGATCGTTGATGAAAATTAGGAACAGTGTTGGTCCCAGGACGCTACCTTGGGGTACCCCGCTGAGAACTGGTACTTCGTTTGAGTATACAGTGTGTATGACCACTTCTTGTGTTCTGTTTGATAAGAAGTCTTTTATCCAAGCTATGAGTTTTCCTTTGATTCCATAGGCTTCTATTTTTTGTAATAATTTGTTATGTGGTAATGTATCAAATCCCTTCCTAAAGTCGTAGAATATGATGTCTAATTCGTTTCCATTGTCAAGGGCGACTGTCCAATCTTCTAGTGCCTCTAGTAGTTGTAGAGGGCAAGATTTCCCTTTCATGAACCCAAATTGATGTTTAGAGAATAGCTTGTTTCTATAATCATGTGTTCTGTAATGTTATTTTTTACAATTGTTTGCATTATATTTGAGCAAACGGAGCTTATACTTATGGGTCTATAGTTTTCTGGTTTGTGTTTATTTCCAGATTTGTAGATTGGTGTGACATTCGCTTTTTTCCATTGTTTAGGTATTTCTCCGTTTGTCATTAATTTGTTGAGGATTTGTGTTAGAGGTGTTGTCAATTGATCTTTGCATTGATTCTACCAATATTTTTTGATGGATTCCATCTGGTCCTGGGGATTTGTTAGGATTGAGGTCTTTTATTACTTTCGAGACGTCTTCTTCAGTGAAGTTTATGTTGTTTAAGGTGGAAGTATATTCCTTTTCTTGAAATACTGGTAGTACAGAATTTATGTTTGCATTGAATACACTTGCAACATAATTGTTAAACATATGAAGTAGTGAGGGTTTCGATCTTCACGAGCACGAAGCAATTGCAATAAAGCAGAGACAAGTAAATGTAAACTGTTTTTATTTATGTATGTCGATATTTTAACATGCACTGAAAGGGGCCCTTGTTATTCAATTCTATTATATAAAGAAAAATCCCAAGAACCATAATCCTGACCGTTTCCGAAATATCATTATTCACCAGTTACGTCCCTTGGATTGATACCCGTTTTGAAGAATACAATATCCATTTTTCCCAAAAATTGCAGAAAACCAAACCCCGGATCTAAACAAATCACTAGCAAAGTTCCAGAATTTGTGTCAGAAAAAGTCAAAATACGGTACTTAAATTGGTTCATGTTTTGTTGCATAATTTTTATTAACGATTGTTCAGTGTGAGAGTTTAAGAGAAGGTAAACTTTTTAAAGAACCGATTTTACAGGAAAACAAAAAATAAATAAAATGGCGATTTTGACAAGTGGTTTCTACACAGAACTTCCTATCTATGTGTCTTTCTTTCGAAGTCATATATCATTTGTGCACACGACCTACAATGAATCAACACATTTGAAGAGTTATATTTAGAAATTACCTAAAGGCATTTCATGCTGCACAAATGAAAACACTCCCCAGGGGGGGGAGAAAAGTTCAACTTCTATGACATAATTGAGACCTTTTATATCAAAATTCCCCTGGATAGTCACAACTAATAATCCTCATTTTGTTAATTTTTTGTTCAGATCAGCTCACAGAAATCTTGTTAACATGTGTGCAGTTTGATCTTGATTCACATATGTCAAACCACTTTGCTTTCTTTTCACACTAACTTCCTTGTAATGCAGGAAATTCAAAGATTTAAACAAATTGTCAACAATCAATACTAAAAGGGTTATGAGATAAATATAGTTTGAGGGTATTTTAATGCAGTGTATTGTCATAGCTCTACTCTATTCTGTGACATTCCTTTCTTTCTGTGGAAAATGACTGAGGAACTTCTAATGCTTGATGAGTATAAGGTTTGTTTGTTTGTTTATCTTTCGTCTGGGTAGCAAATAAATCCTGGTTAGAACTTTTCCAGATACAACAAGTGTGCACCAGAGTTCAGACCGCATTGAGAACATTTAAGCTTAAATATGGGAAATCTTTTATCAATGAAGATATTGTTATTGAATTGAAATACAGTGAACTCTACAGTTCCGGGTCATCGACAATTCCGGGTCAAATTTGGAAAAAAATGTTTAGTATTCGAGAATGATACAGTATTTTGACAATTTGATTATCAAGTCATATTCCCCATTAGCTTGGCTAGTATCACTTCGATTTAGGACGTTGTCATTTCAAGAACGGATGTCGTAATCTCGAATCACATGACTGCATCGATTCCCGCGAAAGCAAAATCTCAATATTTGTATTTACCTATCACAGCGTAAATTGCTGATTGTATCCATAATTTCAGTAATACAGTTATGTATTGCACATACATGTATAGGTTATTTACTACTGAACAAGATATATATCTTTTATTGACCTGTCGAAGTTGTTTATGCCAAACTAGCGGATAAATTTGACCTAGTTTACATACGACACTTTCGGGTCAGCCAAAAGGAATTTCTCAAAATTATCAATTTATTAGTAAAACTATTTTCGGAACTTTTTAAGAATAATTTAAAGCTTATGGTGATAAATCAATGTTAAAAATATGTTAATAAAATTTACATTTTTTGTCAAATATGACTTATTAGTTGGTTGAAAAATTCATCAGTTTTCGTGCATAAAAGTGTGTACTGTAATTTTAGCCCCATCACTGTTCTGTTTTTCGCGGCAATAGGTAATTGCAAGTGATATATTTTAGTTCTTTTTTTCATATTATTTAAATAAAAATGACAAATGAATATCTTGTTATTAAAAAACAGCTGTTTGATGTTACCCCTGATAACAGAAATAAACATTTGTCACGTGACCCGGAAATGGCAAGTTCGACCCGAAACTGTCAAATTTACAGCTTGCAATTGCAGACACTAAAGAAACATTTTAACAAATTTGTATAATTGTTGAATTATATCATCGTGGGTAGGAAGTATTTGTTTAACATTTTATGTAGTTTTGTTTCTCTCAACTTTCTTTTCAAAGAGACAAGATTCGTTAATTTGATTACTGACCCGGAACTGTCGAGTTCACTGTACGCTGAAAACGTTGTGGTTTAAGGAGAAAATGCTGATTATGAGCGAAATCTCTTTTTCTTGCAAATTTTTCAAAACCCTCCTTCAAGTGTGTCAAAATGTTTGTGCATGTTGGAAAGGGTTAAACATATAATTCAGTAAGGCTAACTCTGTTTGTGCATGTTGGAAAGGGTTTAACATACAATTCAGCATGGCTAACTCTGTTTTTTTTTCATGTTGGAAAGGGTTTAAACATACACTTCAGCAAGGCTAACTATGTAAACAAGTTTAAGAGTATAGCCACTGAGTAGAGGTAACTCCACTGTACTGTAGATCTAGTGACATTCCATACTTTCTGCGTACAATGATTGAGGGATATTTGTTGTTTGATGACGACAGTGACGTCTGTTTACATGTTTCTGATGAGGATGCGGTTCGTTTGTTTGTTTGTTTTTAAATATCCCATGTGGTTATTACACATACAAAACAGTTAGGCAGATCCGCCTAAAACAAGATGGATTCTGCCTAAATATTTGATGAAAAATTAATTTAATATCAGTGCCTTAAATAATTTGGACAAGGACTTTCTTTGAAAGTCCGCTTTATGTTAAATCAGAATCTGCCTTAGCTTAGACATAAAATCAGCACTTATTAAGATGAAAATTCAGGCATAGGGGTAAAATGAAGTTTTTTTGTTGATTTAATTGTTTGTAAATGATTCTGACAGGGAGGACTGTTTACATGACCCTGATGAGGATGAGGTTTGTTTGTTTGTTTTGATTTTCTCAATAGCCCATGTGGGCATTTGTAGAGTATGACATTATTCTATGAAATGTTTATCTTACCTTAGGTTCTTTAACCCTTTCCCACATATGACAATTCTGCAGCTGACGACTTTGAACATATTTTGTCAAAAAATAGAAAAACATTCTGTACCCACATCATATAATTGTTTGGTTGGATGATAAGAGAGATATTGTGGGTAAAAGAGCTGTATACACCTCTTTATATCAATACTGGACCTCTGAACAACATTAAAACAAAATCAACATCAATCATTTAATGAATGAATCAATTCATTCATTCATTTATCTACCAAGCATTGTACTTGTTGCACAATAAATTATTGTTGTCTGCAAAATTAATAAAAAATATTTGTTTTACCCAAATGTTTACTGAAATAGAATGTGAGTGTCAAACAGTTTGGATCTCAGATCAGTCCCCACGTTTTGTGGGATCTGATTTTCATCCAAAGTGTTTGCAAAAGTCATCAACAGTTGGCAAAACCTGCTGCTTGCGTGCTAAGATTTAATTAATCAAATGATAATAATTTAATCAATCAGTTTATAAACCATTATTCCAGGAGGTGTTTTCCGATGAAGTAGACACGGATTTTGATGACATTATGTCCACCATAAAGAAGCATCTGACCTCAGATGCCAAACACGTCCTACCAACATACAAGAAACTGCCTCCAATACAGTCCCCTCCGCCGTATTCAGGTTTGACCATTAGAAAACTCAATAAGAGTGGTAACAGCCCATTGAGAGATGCCTCTGTCTCACAAGTCACATCCTCCAATGAGAAGGTGGTTTTTGACAGGACGACCATATTGGGCCAGACCAATGAATCCTCAACAGGTGACGTCAAGTTGATTGGGTACAGATCTCTGGATGAGCAGAAAAAGAGTTACATCCCTCCAGGTAACTTATTATACAATTCAGAGGACTAGATAAGGAGAAAAAAATAGGTTTCTTATATATCGAGGGCTTGGCGTGAAACTGTTGTAAATAAAAATTAGTATTTTTTACCAAGGTTAATCACCTCGCCATAAAGTCTTTATAATCGTTAAATCATTTTTCTTGGTAAACAATGGAAATTTAGGTGCCATTGCTCGTTCTGAGCAATGGCACCTAAATTTGCATTGTTTACAAATGGGTCAAAATTGCTCCTAAACCAGGGTTTTCAAAATAGGTTTTTAGTTACAACAGTTTCACGCCAAGCTCTCAATATCTCTCTTAGCACACACAAAAACCTATGTTGTGGGTATTCAAAAGAATTGTCTCACTGAGATGATTCTTTTGAGTAACCAACAACATAGGGTTAAAATATAAAATAAGGATTTTAGAACATGAAAAATGCTCCTTATCTAGAGCTCTGATTGATTGTTTTACCCTTTCCCACATGTTATTTCATTTCTCATTACTTGCTGACATGTATATTTCTGTAATATGTTTATTCATATGTTTACATATATTGTAAACTGTGTGCTCAAAAAGTTGATTGTTTTGTACCTAAAAATATGCAACTGATGACTTTGAAATCATCTCAGCAAAAAATGGGGAATATCTCTATAACTAATCAGTTATTTATAGAAAAGAGTCAGAAACATTGTGGCAAAAGGAGAAATTGCTCATGATCAGCAATTTCTTCTCTTATCAAAATGTTTTTCGGAAGTGGTCTGCTGCAGATGTGCCTGTATGTGGTAAAGGGTTAAACCCATCTCATATGACAATTCTGCAGCAGACGACTGAACATATTTTGTCAAAAAAACAAAAAATAGAAAATTTCTATAATTGAATGGATAACCTATGACTTAACCCTTTCCCTCATACGACAATTCTGCAGCAGACGACTTTGAACATATTTTGTCAACAAATAGAAAATCACTATAATTGAATGGATAACCTATGACTAGAAGTGGAAAACATTGTGGCAAAAGGAGAAATTGCTTGTTTTGAGCAATTTCTTCTTTTGTCACTATGTTTTCAAAATGCCGTCTGCTGCAGAGGCGTCAGAAAGTGTCTATATGAGGGAAAGGGTTAAAGTGGGAAACATTGTGGCAAAAAAAGAAATTGCACATTTTGAGTAATTTCTTCTTTTTTCGTCACTATGTTTTCAAAAAGCCATCTGCTGCAGAGGCAAAAGAAAATGTCTACACGAGGGAAAGGGTTAAGACTTTCCTGAAAGTGTGTACTTCTCAGGTACATAATGAAGCCTATATGAATTTTGATATTTATTTAGAATCTCTATATCTTGAAGCATTATAGGGAAAATAATTGAAAAACATCGGGACGGAGCAATAGGGGAAGTTTGCTCATCATTTTTATTAAGAGTATAAGGCCTTTACTCTTTCCAACATGTGACAAATATCTGAATCATTACCAAATTCCACCAACCTAACTTAGTTCTAAGTAATACTTAAATACTTCAAAGCATATTTCATCATATTTTGTTGCCCTGATATTTTGTAAAACATGAATGGTGGAATGTATTTAAGTAATAACTAAGTTGACATAAATAGTTACCTTGCTGGCTAACAATACTTATTAAGAAAAGAAATCTTTAGGCATTTTTATACGGGAAACAAAAATGTTGAAATAATTATGCCCTTAAGTTTTTAAGTATTTAATATTACTTAACTCTAAGTTAGGTTGATGGAATCCAACCCAGACTCCTCCTTAACCCTTTCCCTCATATAGATGCCTTTTGATGTCTCTGCAGCAGACAGCTTTTTGAAAACATAGTGACAAAAGAAGAAATTGCTCAAAACAAGCAATTTCTGCTTTTATCACAATGTTTTCCACTTTTAGTCATAGGTTATCCATTCAATTAAAGAGATTTTCTATTTTTGACAACATATGTTCAAAGTCGTCTGCTGCGGAATTGTTGTATGAGGGAAAGGGTTAACTAGTCGTCTGTTTAATGTTTTGTTTATTATAGGTTCAGAACTCCCGCCGTGTAGAATATGTGGTGTGAAAGCGTCAGGGTTACACTATGGAGTCAACACATGTGAGGCGTGCAAGGTAAAATTGATTATATTATCACTTTAACATTTTCAGACGCTCATGATGAGCAATTTCTGCTATTGCCACAATGTTTTCAACTATATTCAATTATTTACAGAGATTTTTTTATATTTTTGCCATCCTGTTTTCATATTTGTCTGCTGCAGATTTGTTCAAGTTGTATGAGGGAAAGGTTAATACTAAGAATGAAAGTATTATTATTGAAATGAGCTATTGTGATCACATTTTGTCCGGCGTCCGTCCGTCGTGCGTCGTCAACATTTCAGCTTGTTAACACTCTACAGGCTACATTTTGCATCCAATCTTCATGAAAGTGTATCAGAACATTCATCTCCATCAAATCTTGGACAAGTTCGAAACTGGGCCATATGAGGTCACTAGGTCAAATTGATGCGAAATCTTGTTAACACGATGGAGGCCACATTTTCAACTTGAGCATGTTGAAACTTTATCAAAAATGTTTGTCTTGATGATATGTAGGTCAAGTTCGAACATGGGTCATGTCGGGTCAAAAACTAGGTCACTAGGTCAAATTGAAGGAAAATCTTGTTAACACTCCAGAGGCCGCAATTTTTGCTTCAGCAGTTTGAAATTTTGTCAGAATGTTTGTCTTTAAAAAATCTAGGTCAAGTTCGAATATGGGTCATGCCGGGTCAAAAACTAGGTCACTAGGCCGAATTGAAGGGAAATCTTGTTAACACTGTAGAAGCTGCATTTTTTGCTTCAGCAGCTTGAAATTTAGTCAGAATGTTGAGCTGAATGATATCTAGGTCAAGTTTGAATACGGGTCATGCTGGGTCAAAAACTAGGTCACTAGGCCAAATTGAAGGGAAATCTTGTTTACACCGTAGAAGCTGTATTTTTTGCTTCAGCAGCTTGAAATTTAGTCAGAATGTTGAGCTGAATGATATCTAGGTCAAGTTCGAATATGGGTCATGCTGGGTCAAAAACTAGGTCACTAGGCCAAACTGAAGGAAAATATTGTTCAAACTCCGGAGGCCGCATTTTTACTTTGAGCAAGTTGAAAATTTGTCAAAACGTTCAGGAAAAATAATTTATAGATGACTAGCCCAAATGAAGGAAAATCTTGTTAACACTGGAGGTTGCATTCAGAATAATTGTCTTGATGTGTTTTGCATAACAGTACATTGTATAATTAAGGTGAGCGATCCAGGGCCATCATGGCCCTCTTGTTTGTTTTGCCAGAATGTATTCAAAAGTCATCTGCTGCAGAGGATTAACTCTTTCCCACATATAGAAAATCTACTGCAGATGACTTTGAAAACATGGTGACAAAAACATAAAAAATATACATTAAAAGATAATTTCATTGGTAAATAAAGTTGGAAACATTGTGGCCAAAGGTGAAATTGCTCATGATGAGCAATTTCACCTTTGGGCACAATGTTTTTAAAAGTCATCTGCTGCTATTGCGCCAAAATGCGTCTGCTGGTGGGAGAGGGTTAAGAAAGCGACTGTATGTTGGAGAGTGTTAACACTTTTCCACTTACAACATAATTATCCGCAGCAGATGGCTTTGAAAATTTCAAGGTAAAATTATGGAAATTAAATTATTGAATAGACTTGAAATGAAAACATTGATTGGTCCACTTGGAAACTGTGGATTGGTCATTAAACATAGATACCAGGGCACTGGGCCGTTTTGCATAATAGTTATGTGGCTATACATATTCGATTACAAGAGAAAGTTGATGCAAGGCATCATCGTCGCCGGAAAAGACTACATTGATTTATTTTTTAACACACATGTATTCTTGACTTTCATAAGTCTAAACATACACATAATGTTTTCATAAGGACTAATTCCAGGATTTTTGAAATTCCACATAGATCTACAAATTTCAGGATTTTGGATGTTTTGTATTTGTCAATAAAACCACAACAAATGAATACATTTTGGGATTTAAATCTAGATGCAATAAAAAGCTATTAAACCCTTTCCATGTCTGAAGCAACAATGAAAACCTTTAAACGCTTAAAACATTGAGAAAACGGTTAAATTGCTGAAGACATGAACTTCCTCCTTTTTAATAATAATTATAATAAATATTTCACAGATGTTAAAATTTATCGTCATATGTTTAAAACGTAGACCACACTTTAAACAACATATCAGCTAAATTGTTTATCTAAATCGTTGATGCATACAATATATGTTTGGCGCAAGAGAAATGCCAGTTGCGAGTCCCATTACTATTTAATAGGTGGCAAGTATGAAATTAATTGGGTGCGAAAGAGCAGATTTTTTTTATTTCTAAATCTATTGTTTATCAGAGTTTGTTCTTCTCTTAATTTGTTTCAAGCCAAATAAACATTTAATATCACATATATTTAATCATTAAAGTGTGTCATATTAGCTATCTATTATAGACTATCTGTAATAAATAGTTTGAGCATTCTTTCAAAATGTTGACCCTCGTTTCAAGATGTCAGACATCGAAGAAAGTGAATACAAAATCAGGCAAAGCTTTAGTGCATGTTTTATTCTACTGCATTCGAGAGAAAAAAGCATTTCTATAGTATCTTTCTTTCTCCTACATTCGACCCATGCACTCGTTTCGTGACGTTTAAGATATCAATTTGTCGTGCGACATTTTTTGTCTGCATAAACAAGTCACTTTTCTAAGTTTACATTTTACTTCCGGTTACTTCGCTTTGTTTACATTTTTGCAATATCAAACTAGGTCACAAACTGAGGAAAAGGCGGTTCGACATTCACGACCGATAAACAGGCTTATATTTGAGACATATTTTCACAAAATATTTCTTATTTTTGTTTCTGTTACCAGTTTATGTTGATACTGATCTATTAAAAGGAGAATTCAACGTGATTTTCATATCGATAGTCTGCAGCAAGCAGGTGCGCGTATGTAAACAAATTTGACTGTGCGACGTAAAGGTTTGTAGTTATCGCCTTTTGATTACATAGTTTATGAAAATAAAGTATCCCAGTCTAGCTAATAGGGACTGTTTTGTCTTCGTAAATAAAACACATAAACGTAATTGCCAGTCAAAATAAAGAAACTGCACATACTTAAAACATTGGAATATTTATTTCATTTTAGATGTGTCATAGCTTAGTGTTTTTAAACAAACGCAATTGTAATATGTTCAAGACATTTAAAAAAAAAATCTAATAATAACCCCCCCTCCCATGTCATTTCCGAAAACCTATTAAAAATAGAAGTCGCGGGCTTCTGCCCGGCGACTAATTAAAGAGTTTTAATGATATAAAGTGTTTTACTGACTTTCTTCCCTTCGGAAGACATAATATACAAAGTTATATGGCTATAGTGAAAATCATTAAAAATCTTCTCCTCAGAATATTTGGGCACAATTTTCTAATTTTTTATGTAAAATAAGTCTCAACCCTATATACCAAAGTCCTTCAAGTCATGTTGTCAGGTAAAAAAATATGGCTTCCAGATGGTGAGCCTGTTTTACCATGAAAATGAAAAAAAATCTTCTCAAAACATATTTGTCTGATATTCAAATGATTTAATGGAAATGTTCCTAGGTTGATACTCTACCAGATTTCTCCAAGTCATGTTTGAAAAGGTTTAACCCTTTCCCTCATATGACAATTCTGGAGCAGACGACTTTAAACATGTTTAACAAAAAATAGAAAGTCTCTTTAATTGAATGGATAACCTATGACTAAAAGTGGAAAACATTGTGGCAAAAGGAGAAATTGCTTGTTTTGAGCAATTTCTTCTTTTGTCACTATGTTTTGAAAAGGCCGTCTGCTGCAGAGGCGTCAGAAATCGTCTATATGAGAGAAAGGGTTAAAACAAATCATGGCCGATCAAATAAGATTTTGACCAGAATGCAGAAGCTGACTAATGTATACACAGTTGTAGCCCTACATCAAATATTTGTAAGCTCTTTCAGACGTGAAGGGACATACTTCTGAAGTGATTTTAACCTTTTAAGGATCGTACTGAAAGTTCCTGACAAGAAGACGGAACACTTGAGGATAGTTCGGAAAAGCAGTGTGGGAAAATGAGATATTTCCCATAATGTTTTTAATTGTCATCTGCTTTCAAGATTGATCAAAGGTTTTGTAAAAAGGAAACTGCTATACTCTTTCAAATAGTTTATATTTGTTGTGGATGACAGTTGTCCTGAGCTCTAGATAAGGGGCATTTTTCATGTTCTAAAAGCCTTATTTGACATTCAAACCCTATGTTGTGGATACTCAAAAGAATGGTCTTTATTGAGACGATTCTTTTGAGTACCCACAATATAGGATTTTGTCGGGTAATAAGAGAAATATTGTGGGGAAAAGACCTGTTCACTCCCTCTAAATTGGTCCTCTGGTGGTAGAGTGGACCACAAGATCCTGGGTTCAAATCCCGTTGATAGCAAGTTCTTTCTGTGGGAGGTTTCCACACATCTTCAGTAGGCAGACATCAAGTGTGATTATTTTATGCTGAAGTCTTGTTTTAACCCTTTCCCTCATACGACAATTCTGCAGCAGACGACTTTAAACATATTTTGTCAAAAAATGGAAAATCTCTATAATTGAATGGATAACCTATGACTAAAAGTGGAAAACATTGTGTCAAAAGGAAAAATTGCTCGTTTTGAGCAATTTCTTCTTTTGTCACTATGTTTTCAAAAAAGCTGTCTGCTGCAGAGGCGTCAGAAAGCGTCTATATGAGGGAAAGGGTTAAATAAGAAAAAAGGAGTGAAAGGGTTATAAACAATGGCAGTGAATATATTTATAATTCATGCTTCATTTTTAAGAATTTCATCTTGTATGTACACACTTTATGTCTTTGTTGTGTATAGCAATAGCATGGTATACCAGGGACAATATATATATACGTTATACACGGTTCCTGGGTATCCTCATGGGTAACATTGAAATTATTGAAAATGACAACACATGTATATTTATGCTGTTTTAACACTTTTCCACATACAATACATGTACAACAAATCTGTATTGGACATCTTTCAAATCATCAAGGCAAAAACGGGATTATTTTTTAAAAGAGTTTAAAACATTGTGGCAAATAGAGAAATTGCTCATTATAAAGAGAAATTTCCCCTTTTGCTACAATGTTTTCAAAAGTCAACTGCTGCAAAGTCACCAGAAAATATCTGTATGTGGTAAAGGGTTAAGAAGACAATGTTCAATACCTAGAAAAAAAGAATTGGGTGCACAATTTCTTCAACATTCTTTCAGGCTTTCTTCAGACGCACTCTGAAAAAGAGCAGCGTAGACTTTCAATGCACATGCAGTGCGGCTGACAGGAAGAGAAACTTGGAGGACCCACCACGAAAAACTTCGTGTCCACGTTGCCGATATGATCGCTGTATAAATGAAGGAATGTCAAAAGATGGTAATACCCTGATCTCTAGATAAGGGGAGTTTTTAGCTCACAGAGATTTTCTATTTTTTGACAAAATATGTTCAAAGTCGTCTGCTGCAGAATTGTCATATGAAGGAAAGGGTCAAGTTACCAGCAATGCTGCTCCATCAAGTAAATTGTCATGCTAACCACATAATCCTGAAAATGAGTAGACTACTCTTTTTACACAAGGAACACTCATATGACACAACAAACTCACTGAGACCATGTTATTCAGTACCCACAATGAAGTGTTTGAGTGTCAAAACATGTAATACACATCATACTTTCCCTTTCCCTTTCCCACAGCAGAGGACTTTGAAAACATATTGACAAAAACGTGAAATATCTCCATTATCATTTTGAACAATTTCTTCTTTTGCCTCCTTTTTTTTCAAAAGTCGCTGCTGTAGAGGCATCAGAAAGCGTCTACATGTGGGAAAGGGTTAGAGCTCTATAAATTAAGACATCAAGAGGAAAACAAGACCTTGCAAAATCAACACTAGTTGGAGAATAAAAATAAAGTAATAATTTTATGGACTGCATATAAACGTTTTTTTTAATTAAGTTTTTTTTAATTAAGTTTTTTTTTAGCTCACCTGTGCACAAAGTGCAGGGCGAGTTATTGTGATCACATTTTGTCTGGCGTCCGTCCGTCGTCAAAAATTGCCTTGTAAACACTCAACAGGCTACTCTTTGCATCAGAACTTTCATCTCCATCAAATCTTGGATAAGTTTGAAACTGGACCATATGAGGTCAAAAACTAGGTCGCTAGGTTGAAACTTTTATCAGAATGGCTGTCTTGATGATATGTAGGTCAAGTTCGAACATGGGTCATGTTGGGTCAAAAAGTAGGTCACTAGGTCAAATTGAAGGAAAATCTTGTTAAAACTCAAAAGGCCGCAATTTTTTATTCAACAGTTTCAAATTTAGTCAGAATGTTTGTCTTAATGATATCTTGGTCACGTTCGAATATGGGTCATATTGGGTCAGAGACTTTGTCACTAGGTCAAATTGAAGGGAAAACTTGTTAACACTCTGGATGCTGCCTTTTTAAATTGAGCATGTTAAAACTGTATCAGAATGTTTGTCTTGATGATATGTAGGCCAAGTTCGAATATTAGTCCTGTTTGTTCAAAAACTAGGTCACTAGGTCAAATTGAAGGAAAATCTTGTACACACTGTAGGAGTCGCAATTTTTGCTTCAGCAATGTTTATTTTAATGATATCTAGGCCAAGCTTGAATACAGGTTCTGCCCGGTCAAAAAGCAGGTCACTAGGCCAAATTGATGGAAAATCTTGTTAACACTGCAGGTCGCATTTTTGGCTTCAGCAGCTTGAAATTTTGCCAGAATGTTCGTCTGAACTATTTCTAGGTCAAGTTCGAATATGCGTCATATTGGGTCAGAAACTAGGTCAATAAAGGAAAATATTGTCCAAACTCCAGAGGCCTCATTTTTACTTTGAGGAAGTTGAAACTTTGTCAGAATATTTGTTTTGATGATATCTAGTCCATGTTGGAATATGGGTCATATCAGGTAAAAAAATATAGATCACTAGGCCAAATGAAGGAAAATCTTGTTAACACTGGAGGTTGCATTTCGAATCTTTGTCAGAATAATTGTCATGATGTGTTTTTGCATTACATTACATTGCATAATTCAGGTGAGCAAACTAGGGCCATTAATTATGGCCCTCTTGTTTTAAAGTTCTTCTGGCCAAATGAAGACTTAAGGGTTTATTGAATTTTGAATGATGATCAATAGGTTGTTTCCATATTCATTTACATTTCAGCTATAAAGATTGGTAGATATACCATAAATAGAAAACGTCAGAATGACAGAGAAGTTAACTTTCTGAAGGAACAGGGTGGGGTTGTTGGCAGAAAGATCAGTGAAAGTAGTCCAAAGAGTAACAGTTCTATAGATTCGTCTCCTGGCACAGGTAAGCCCTATTTCCCTCCTTAATCCTTCCCTACATACAACACATTTGCAGCAGACGACTTTAAAAACACATCTGGACAAAAAGTTGAAACAACTCCATAATTGAGAGTTGAATTTCGCCTTTTGTCGCAATGTTTTTAAAAGTCGTCTGCTGCAGATGTGTCAAAATGCATCTGTAAGTGGGAAAGAGTTAATCCTTTCCTGGTAGCTCAGTCGGTAGCGACGCAGCCTGTTAAACTAAGGGTTGAGAGTTGGAAATCCCAGCTTGGTTAATATTCTTTCCGATGTTTGACACAATTTACTGTGACAATCGTCATTCATCTTTCACCAATGGGCTAAATGGAAAGCAGCCCATTGTGGGGGCATTTCTATGTGGAAAAGCAGCTAGTTGCTTGGAAAGTATGTTGTGTGCAGAACTGGTGCGAGAAAATTAGGAAACACATGAGTAGGTACACTGGCTGCCGTGATATGACTGAAAAATTGTTGAAAACAGCGTTAAGCATCAATCAATCCTACATGTAACAAATTTGCAGCAAATGACTTAAAAAACGTTAACCCTTTCCCTCATATAGACGCTTTCTGACGCCTCTGTAGCAGACAGCTTTTTGAAAACATAGTGACAAAAGAAGAAATTGCACAAAACGTGCAATTTCTCCTTTAGCCACAATGTTTTCCACTTTAAGTCCTAGGTTATCCATTCAATTATTGAGATTTTCCAGTTTTTGACAAAATATGTTCAAAGTCGTCTGCTGCAGAATTGTCGTATGAGGGAAAGGGTTAAGTCAAATGTATTGAAACTCCCAATAAATGAAAGAACAATTATAAATAAAGTTGAAAACATTGTGGCAAACAGAGAACTTGCTCATCTTGTCACAATGTTTTTAAATATTTGTCTGCTGCAGACGTGTCAATAAGCGTCTATATGTTGTAAATGGTTACTCCACAATTCTTTCCTACCTACAACAAATTTGCAGCAGATGTCTTTGAAAACAATTGAGGAAAAATATAGAAAACTACTTCACATGACAGTTTAATTCTAGGAAAGAGTTTAAAACATTGTGACAAAAGGAGAAATTGCTTCAACTCTTTCAACTATTATTCTTTTGTTTATTCCAGCTCTTTCAACTATTATTCTTTTGTTTATATATATTTCCAAATTTTTATCCAGATGTTTTCGGTCGTTTGCTGTAGATCTGTTGTATGTGGGAAAGGGTTTATTTTGAAAACAATGTAAAACTATAATAAAGCCAAAAAGTGATTCTTGAAAAAGTTTTTATTGTTTGAAAAGTGTGACCATATAGTTTGAAGGGAAAGATCTGTGAAATGAGTTAAAAAAGAAAACATACTTCGTTCTTGTGCTGGTAAGATCCGTATGTCTCTTTTACCTGTCTCTATTTGCAGACACATTTTGATGCATCTGTAGCAGATGAATTACATTTTGAAAACATTGTGGCAAAAGGAAAATGCTGTTGAAAACAGTGCCTGCTCATTCACTCAATCTTTTTCTCGAAACAGTTCCAATTTGGAAGATTCTAACCCTTTCCCAATAGAACAAGTCTGTGGCAGACAACTTTAAAATAGCTCTAGAGACAAAACTATGGAAAATATGTCTTTTAAAGAAAGTATAATTATTTAATGGAGTTGCTAATGTTGTGATCAAAGGAGAAATTGCTTATAATGAACATTTTCTCCTCTTGTCAGAATGTTTTTAAAAGTCATCTGCTGCAGATTCGTAAAAGATGCGCCTGTATGTGGTAAAGGGCTTAGATATGTAAACAAATAAACGGGTTAACCCTTTCCCATATACAGTAATCCTAAAGCAGACGACTTTAAACACATATCAGCAATAATGTTAAAAATATCTCCAAATGAAGAAATACTGAATATATTTGAAAACATTGTTGTAAAAGAAGAACTTGCTCAATACGAGCAAAATCTCCTTTTGTCACTAAGTTTTCAACATTGTTTTAGTAATTATACCATCATTTATAGAGACTTTATATATTTTTGTGTTAAAGTCTTCCAAGTCGTCTGCTGCAGAGGACTCAGAAATTTCTCCTTTTGTCACTAAGTTTTAACATTTTTTCAGTAATTATACCATCATTTATAGAGACTATATATTTTTGCCTTAAAGTTTTCCAAGTCTTCTGCTGCAGAGGACTCAGAAAGCGTCTGCATGTGGGAAAGGGTTAATCTATTGTATTCCTTATATACATATCCAGGTTCCCAGGGTGTTATGTCACCAGAGGGTATGTCTCCAGATACGACAACAAAATCAGACGGGGAGGACTCAAACATGGGCATAGCTACCAAACGAATGAAAACAAACAATGGGCAATATTTAGCTAAAGGGTTTATCGACTCCCTTCACAATAGCTTGTATGCAAAGCTTCTTCAAGATCAGAACAACACTAGACAAGGGGATGCATTAACCCCTTTGGAAAAACTATATATGCAGCCCTTTGAGTCTCAGAATGATGCTGCAGTGTATAAAACAACAATTCAAGTGGGGAAAGACACCCAAAGTGTAGGTCCTGTTAGTAGCTCCCAGCCGGCCGTTGTTCAGAGAGGTGGTAAAATAGGACAGCCGGGCTCTGTGCCAATGTCAGTAATGGGTCGACAGTTGTCAGGAAAACAGCCTGAAGTATTTCAAACTGTTCAGAATACCACAGTGACAAGTTCTCAGCAACTTTCAGCACCAAATTCACAACCAGCTTTTCTAGGTCCACAACTGAGTCCTCTTGTTAGCACAAGTGGACTAGATGCTCAGACAGACGGATGGACCGAAGAAAAATCTCTGATAGAAACACTCTTCGAAGCAGATGGGACGGTTCCCGTTCAGAACGAAACATCAGCGATCGAGGACCTCTGGACTGATCCTGCGCTCATGACACCATCTATGATGACAGTTACACAAAATCAGACTGCAGTTGCAGCCCACACATCATATCAACCATCACAGAATGTAAATCCATCCGTTTTTCTCGGTAAACAAATCACAAACTCCTCAATAAGTGAAGATGCTATGAGTGATATAATTAATGAAGAAGATTTGTTTAGTGCTGATTCTATGAATTTGCCACTCGAAACTATTAATGATAGAGAAATTGCGAGCAAGTTAAAGAGTATGCAACAGTTGCAACATGAAGATGAAGAATCACTGGATTCTTTTGCAGCAAATTTTAACCTTATGGATGAGGAGATAGCTTCTAAGCTTAAAAGTATGGATGCTCACAGCCTTGAAAATGATGCCCTTATTGCATCTAAGCTAAAGAGTTTGGAAGCTCACAGCCTTGAAAGTGATGCTCTCATGGCATCAAAACTGACGAGTATGGAACAACATGAATTTGATGTAACAAGTGAGTTTGCTTATTTGAATGGTGACCTACATACAAATGAATCTAACTTAAAAACTGAAGAACTCGAAAAACAATATCAGAAGAACGCTGGAAGTGAGTCACCGATGTTATCAAGTGTTGACCTTGCTGAATTCGAAATACACCAGCCCCAAATTTGCGTGCCCAAAGTGCTGAAACTGCCTACAACTATGAGTGAGATGAAAGCAGCTTGCCATGAAATGGTTGACACTGCCATGGCATCATATGTCTGTCCTCTGAAATTGTCGTGTCAAGAAATCATGGAGAGACACAAGGCCTACCTTGTAAGCATTGTCTTCTTGAGTGTGCTTTGGTTAAAGACTAAGGGCTGTTCCAGAAAAAAAAGTCTGGGGGGGGAGGAACGACTAGCAATTTTGAGGGTACCCCCCATAGAATTTTAATTATTTTTTGGGCACCCCCCAGAGAATAAAATTTCAATTTTACCCCCCACCTAGAGAATTTAAATTATCACATTCATAGCAATTTTATTCATGTTTTATACTTTTTAACACATTCAAGCAGATCCAAATTAAAATGCATGTGTTAAAAGACATCCAGAAGTATCATATTTGACCATGACCAAGAGTGTACCTTCCTAGATAACCCAAACCCAGTCGGTAGCAATGCAGGCTCAGCCATTTTTCTTTCCTATGTTTGACAAGAGTCAATGTGACATGCATCTTCCACCAATCTTCTAAGTCTATGTGGAAAAGCAGCCAGTTGCTTTGGGAAGATTGTTGTGCGAAATACTGGTGTGTGAAAACCAGGAAATACATTTATACACTGGAGTTCCAGTATATCGCGATATTCGGGGTCCAAGGCCTAGCATCGCATTGGAATCCGATCGCGAATTACCAATAGAAATTAAAGCAATCAAGTAATATCCTTCAGCATGCCAAATCCCGACACTCGTCAACTGCATGCAATGGCGATGAAAAATGTCTCAAAATCTAATCTATATAGTAGTCCAGAATATGGTGTCTATTATATGTGTATATACTTTTGCTGTATTACGAATATAATCCTCACTTTTATTTCCAAATTGGCTAATATTGAGGGATGTAAAACAAACTCTTTCTAACCGCCATTTGCAATGTCTCCTTTCCTTACATTTTTTTCTTTTTTTCTTATTTAAAAGAAAAAACAATTCACAAACCATGTATTAATAGCTTTAAATGCATATATAGCAGACAGCGTTTGAAAACATTGTGAGAAAAAGAGAAACTGCTTATTATTAGCGATGCATCCTTTCCCTACATTTTTTTTTCTAGTTTCAAAGTTGTTAAACAAGGGAAAATAAAATTCCATACCCTTTAAAATCCTTTCCAATTCAAAGTTAATTTATCCAATTTCAAACAAAATGATGTAATATCTCTTTTTGTCACAATGCTATAAAAAGAAGTCTGCTGCATGTGCGTCAAAATGCGTGTGCAAATTGGTAAGGATTAAATCAATTTTCCGTAAATCATTGATCCCGATAGAACCCCCCCCCCCACCCACAAATGAGCTACGTCATACGTCCAGTAAATAGAACAAAAGGGTCCTTAGGTATGACGTAATTTTACTGAGATATTGCCATGTGATTATAAGGTGACCGTGACCTTATGCTTATGTAATCTTAATGGATTTTCCCAAACATTTACATCTGGACCAGTCCACGTAACATATCTTTACTTCTGTGAAAATTTAACACAATTTTAATAGGCTTCAACAATGCAATTACTTTTGACTCAGTTGCAGCAGAAAGCTTTTGAAAACATTTTCAGAAAAGGAGAAACATGACTGTAATGGCCTATTTCATGCATGCATCAGTGTGAAATCGGACAAATTTGACTCAAGGGTTTATTGCATGGTTGATACTGGCACGTGGTTTAGAAAAACAACACCGACACCCCACTAAATCCTTTGTTCGATTTTCGCGCTTTTATTTTTATAAGAAAATATTAAGGAGCAATATTTTTTTGAATTTGGAATAATCATTTGTTTTTGCTTATTTTTGGATTTATAAAATCAGGTTTGTGCTTTATTTATCTAAATGGTTTCTTTCTCCAGTTTTGCAATGAGTACCATGTTTTACAGAATTATGTAATTTTTTTGCCAATTCTAAATAATAGTGTGGCAAACTGGTCTAGTATGGAGAAATCCACAAAATGTAATTTTCTTGTAACCGGTGTCCGGTGTCGTAAAAATCACTGAAGCGTCATTATCACCAATATTTATTAGCGAGCTGATACAGTAAATGCGATCTCGTATCCAACAATTAAAAATTAGAAAACGCTTGACATTGAATTCCCGCCAAATTTATTACGGGTTTTTTATACAGTAAAAAAACCGACCACCCACAGAATTAAAATACATCTTTTGCCCACTACCTAGAGAATTTTATTTAAAAAATACCCCCCACCCACAGAATTTAAATAGCTTGTCGTTCCTCCCCCCCCCCAGACCTTTTTTTCTGGAACAGCCCTAAGCAGAGAACTAAATAAGAAGGAGTGAATGTGTTTTTTTTCATGATATCTCTTTTAGCGCTCATTAAACCCTATGTTTTTGGTACTCACTGAGACGATTCTTTTGAATACCCACAATATAGGTTTTGGAAGTCAAATAAGGATCTTAGAGCTCAAGAAAAACGCTCCTTATCTAGAGCTCTGACAAACCATGAGGCATGTTCGAACATTGCAGATCCAGATCATCCAGCATATCCATGCTGTCTAATCTGGATCTTCACAGTTTGCCAATTAATAATAGATGGTTTTAAGAAACTTCTGTCAGCATCCATTTGGATCCTTAATCCTACCCCTCATACATACGCTTTTTCACACCTCTGCTGCAGACAGCTTTTGAAAACATTTTGGCAAATGGAGGAATTGCTCATAATAAGCATTTCTCCATTTGCCACAATGTTTTACTCTCTGTTTACTAACTATAATTTCACTTAACCCTTTCCCTCATATAGACGCTTTCTGACGCCTCTGCAGCAGACAGCTTTTTGAAAACATAGTAACAAAAGAAGAAATTGCTCAAAACGAGCAATTTCTCCTTTTGTCACAATGTTTTCCACTTTTAGTCATAGGTTATCCATTCAATTAAAGAGATTTTCCATTTTTTGACAAAATATGTTCAAAGTTGTCTGCTGCAGAATTGTCGTATGAGGGAAAGGGTTTTAAAGAAGATTTCCAAACGTTTGCGAATATGTTTTTGAAGTCATCCGCTGCTGATGCTGTGAGTGGGAAAGGGTGTATTATGGATGCAGAGGCAGGTTTTTTTTTTTTTAGATACATATCGAGGACTTGGCGTGTAACGGTTGTAACTAAAATTGGTATTTTTTTACCAAGGTTAATCACCTCGCCATAAAGTCTTTATAAACGTTGAATAATTTTTCTTGGTAAACAATGGACATTTAGGTGCCGTTGCTCGTCTTGAGCAATGGCACCTAAATTTGCATTGTTTACAAAGGGGTCAAAATTGCACCTAAACCAGGGTTTTCAAAATAGGTTTTTAGTTACAACTGTTTCACGCCAAGCCCTCGATATGTAATATTCACACTAAGGTTGGTTTTCCTGGAGCACAATTCATATGATTTATGTTTTCTTTCTTTGTCTTTTACATGGTTGTCTTTCTATCCATCCGTTCGTCTGTCCATCAAGCTTCAACTTATTTACAGGTGATACACATATATCAATCCAGGGTTTTGAGTTTAAACCCCAGCTCGACCAGTATTCTTTCCAACTGTTGACATTTGAAAAAAGTCACTGTGACAAGCATCATACATCTTTCACCAATGGGCTAACATTCAAAGTGGGAAAGCAGCCAGCTTCTTGGAAAGTACGTTGTGTGAGAGTACTGGTGTGAGAAAGCCATGAAACACATGAGTAGATGAACTGGTCGGTTGTAAACGTCGTTAAATCCAAATCAATCAATCAATCAAACAATCTTGTTATGTAGGGAACAGTGCTTCTTCCTCTGTAAACCTGAACATATGGTAAATTAACCCTTTCCCACATACAACACATCTGCAGCAGAAAAAATCTTCTCCTCCGAAAGTGTTTGGCCGATTTTCAAATCATTTGGTAGAAATGTTCCTTTGGTGACAGCCGAGACCCGGTAGCGACACGGGCTGTCAATTCAGGGGTTGTGAGTTTGAACACCGGCTCGGCCAACTTTCTTTCCGACGATTGACAAAAGTCAATGCGACATGTCTCATTTGTCTTCCACCACTGGGCTAAGTCTATGTGGAAAAGCAGCCAATTGCTTGGGAAGATTGTTGTGTGGAGTACTGGTGTGAGAAAACCAGGAAATGCATGAGTAGGTGAACTGGCCGCCATGATATAACTGAGAAATTGTTAAAAACGGCGTTAAACACCAATCAATCAATCAATCAATCCTTTGGTGACCTTCTATTAGATTTCTTCAAGCCATGTTGATTGGTCGCCAGGGGGCGGGGCTATTTGGCCTTATATGGCTATAGTGAAAACTTAAAAAATCTTCTTCTCCAATAGTGTTTGGCCGATTTTCAAATAATTTTGTAGAAATGTTCCTTGGGTGACCCTCTATCAGATTCCTTCAAGCCATGTTTTAGCTATGGTTGTACAAATTATGGAATCCATGTAGAATTCTCGTTTTCCATGGCAACGAAACGAAAAAAACTACAACATTCTTCTTCTCCCAAACAGGCTGGCAGATTTTCAAATAATTTTGTAGAAATTTTCCTAGGGTGACCCTCTATCAGATTTCTTCAAGCCATGTTGATTTGTAGAAAATGATGGCCGCCTGGTGGCGGGGTTTATATGGCTAAAGTGACCAAAAATAAAATCATGTGAGCGATCCAGGGCAATCATGTTTACTTAGAAATTCTGGTTAAAGTTTTGTGTGCAACTACATTAAGAGTCCATATCTTAGTAACTAGTTGATGCATTGCATTGAAACTTTATACAATCCTTCCCAACCATCACACCTATTTAAATACTCAAGTAAGATAACTAACTCAATCCTGCATAAATGCAAATTATGGCCCTTTTTAGCTTGCTATTGTTATTGTGATTGCCTTTTGTCCGGCGTGCATTGTGCATCAACATCTTCTCCTGAGTCAATTGGGATGAAACTTCACAGAAAGCATCCTTTCAATGTCCTCACCAGAATTCTTTCATATTTTTGAGATCCATGCAGAATTCTGGTTTCCATGGCAACAAAACGAAAAAAACTTCTTCTCCCAAACTGGTTGGCAGATTTTCAAATCATTTTGAAGAAATGTTCCTTGAGTGACCCTCTCATATTCCTTCAAGCCATGTCGATTGTGAAAAAAAATGGCTGCCAGGGGGGGCGGGGCTATTTTGCCTTATATGGCTATAATGAAAACTTCTCCGAAAGTGTCGAACCGATTTTTAAATAATTTTGTAGAAATGTTCCTTAAGTGACCCACTATCAGATTCCTTCAAGCCATGTTGATTGGTCAAACAACATGGCCACCAGGGGGCAGGGCTAGTTTGCCTTATAGAAGAAATGTATCTTCAATCTTAATTTTACAATGTATCTGTCTACCTGGTGTGTGTTTCTTTTCAACAATGTATTCAATATTTCTGACTGGAAGGATCGTGTATGGAATTGTAAAGAAATTCATCCTGAATTTCATTATAATGGGAACACTCCAGCAGAAAATTGGTTTCAGACTCAATACAGCCTTCTTCACAAAAAATACACAGCGAGTGGTTATATGGCTATAGTGAACACTTAAAAAATCTTCTCCTCAGAAAGTGTCAGGCCGATTTTCAAATAATTTTGTAGAAATGTTCCTTAAGTGATCCACTATCAGATTCCTTCAAGCCATGTTGATTGTTCGAAAACTATGGCTGCCAGGGATGGGGCTTATATGGCTAAAGTGAAAAAAACAACAACAGATGAGCAATCCAGAGCCATCATGTCCCTCTTGTTTACCGCTGTGGTCGAGTGGTTAGCGTCGGGGATTTCGAAACCGGGTGTCCCGGGTTCGATCCCCAGTCGCGGCACTACGGTCATGGTGGAGTGCCCATGGGCAAGGCACATTTTCTAGCCTAGTACTGGTTTGTTTACCCAGGAATCATGAATAATTAAATTTAATTGCGCGCTAAATGACCGTAGCTGTCGATGCGCCATAAAACAATATACATTCATTCATTCATTCTTGTTTACTTAGAAATTTCATTAATGATTTTGATTGCAACTAAATTAAGAGTCAATATCTTAGTAACAACTTGATGCATTGCATTGAAACTTCATACAACCCTTCCCAAATATCATACCTGTGTAAATAATCAAGTTAGATAACTCTACCCAGCAAATAATGCAAATTATCACCCTTTAAGAAATTCTGGTTAATGTTTTGCACCCAACTACATTAGAGTTCGCTACAACATGGAATAGTGGAGTGTGCGCTCTCTAACGAACAGCTCTTGTTGAAACTTCATTTTGCTTGTTTATAGAGACATGAAACAACTCAATTTTCAACATGTAAGTCATATTGTGTCTGTTCTTAAACAGTAGTAATTTACTGAAATTTAACATTCTTGAAAAAAACAGTATGGTACTTAACTTTTGTTCTGGTATATAAATTTCCGCATTTTTTGTTTGTTTTGCAACAAGCCAAACTGTATTGAACAGTATTTTGCCAGTCTTTGGCTTGCATGCTTTAGTTGCTAATTTTGCCTCCTGTACTTTCTAACTTGACAGGAAGAGTATGTTCTAAAGACAGAGGTGTTTGGCAACATGAACAATATTCCAGAAAAGGAATACATGGAATTTTACAACCAAACAGGTATTGACATTGACAATCGGCAGCAGATCTTGATCGAATATCTCCAATATGCGGAACAATGTATCTCTGAGCTTGTGACCTTCTCCAAAGTGATCCCAGGCTTCACATCACTAAATTTGGATGATCAAGTTACTCTTTTGAAAGGTAAGAACAGGGTTCTAGGTAAGGGGCGTGTTTCTTGATCTTAACCCAGAGGACTAGATAAGGAGGAGTAAACTGGTCTTTTCCCACCCATATCTCTCTTATGACTCCACTTAATCCTATGTTGCGGGTACTCAAAAGAATTGTCTCGCTGAGACTTATTCTCTAAAGTACTCACAACATAGGGTTTGAGAGGACTTCAAATAAGGATTTGGGAATGTGAAATACTCCTTGTCCAGACAAATCTGAAGCAGACAAGTTTGAAAACATTTGGTATATCATATGATGTGAAAGATGTTTTTTTAATAACATTGTAAACATTTTGGCTAAAGAATAAATTGCTCATTCTTTTTTTGCCACAATGATTTCAAAAATCGTCTACGGCAGTGGCTTCAGAAAATTTGAAAAGGTCTGTATGTGTGGAAAAGGATTAAATCCTCAAGTGACTTCTAAACACTATGTTGTTGGTACTAGAAAAAATCATCTCATTAAGAAGGTTTGAGTACCCACAATGAAGGGTTTAATTGAATAATTATAGAGATGCTATGGGGCGATTCCTGTTTACTCCTGTATATTATTTCCTCCAAGTCTTTTTGATCCATTCTAATCTTAACGCTCCCTTTTCCACATACAAAAACGCTACAGCAGATGACTTTCAAAACATTTAAGAAAGAACCATTATTGAAAAAGTTTAAAACATTGTGCCAAAAGGAGAAACTTCTCCATATGAGCAATGTCTCCTTTTGCCACAATGTTTTTAAAAGTCTGATGCAGCGGCATCAGAAAGTGTCTATATGTGGGGAAGGGTAAAGTTGCCATTGCAAATGAAAAACAAAACATTAGAAATCTTTTGAAAAAAGCAGCCATGATAAATTTCACAGATATGTTCCTTGGGTGACTCTTCCATTTCCCATCATTCCTTGTTTGACTCGATGAATATATATATAGTGGCGGCCAGATCGTTTACTTTACTTCCCACAATAAACCAGAGCTTTGTATTCCTTACAGCGGCTAGATTCAGCACAACGATGATCAAAGACGGTATGTATGGAGGTCAGTGTAAGGCGACGGCCTTCTCGGTCGCGACCACTCCGTGGAATAAAGACTACCACTTTGACGAGCTGAAGAAAATAGCCCCAATATCAATGTTTGAAATGAAGGCGTCAGTTTATGAAAAAGTGTTTGAAGTGGGCATGACAGTGGAGGAAAGTATTATAGTGAAAGCCGTGGCTATTACATATCCAAGTGAGTTACTATTTAGTTTAACCCTTTCCCTCATACGACAATTATGCAGCAGACGACTTTGAACGTATTTTGTCAAAACATAGAAAATTTCCATAAGTGAATGGATAACCTATGACAAAAAGTGGAAAACATTGTGGCAAAAGGAGAAATTGCACGTTTTGTGCAATTTCTTCTTTTGTCACTATGTTTTCAAAAAGCCGTCTGCTGCAGAGGCGTCAGAAAACGTCTATATTAGGGAAAGGGTTAAATCGAATTAGAATGAGAGCAAAACAAATAGGATGTGATTGGATTGGAACACAAATGCAAAAGATCATGATGTTCTAAACTGTACAGTGTTTTCAAAAGTTGTTTGCTGAAGATGCATGAAGGCATGTCTACAGGTGGGAAATGGTTAAATTTTATTAGGTTTTACTTTCATTGATAAAACTATCAAATAGTTAAAGCCAACACTTATTCGTACATTAGCAAAGGCTCTAGGTGATTTAAAATAATCACTCTGTCCGTCATCATCCGTCGTTAACTTTTAAATTTAAACAATCTCTCCTCATGTTCCTTTGGTGGTCCTCTTTCAAATTATTCAATGAATTTTTGACAGCTTCTTTAGAAATCGAAAGCCCTGCTCTTCAAGTTTATTTGATGCATACCAAGTTGTCACATCCAATCAAAATTTCAGCAGTGTGAGGCATATTTATGTAACCACAAGGTGGTGCAATGGTATCTTCAATTTTCAAGACCGTTTCAGTGATGTAATGGTAGAACGTGTGGGAGGTCGGGGGTTCGATCCCGAGTCATACCAATGACTTTAAAAATGGTAGTAATGGTTGTCCCGCTTGGCACTCAGGGTTGCGGAGTTAGCATTACGACTGACTGGCTGGTGTCAGGATAAATGGACAAGTAGTACTCGTAAGTTACCAAGGAAACGCCGTGATATAACTGAAATATTGTTGAAAGCGGAGTAAAACACCAAAACAATCAATCAATTTTTAAAGAGGCCTTCAAACAAAGGCATATCACTGGAAATGTAATGGACAAATTGTATCTGGCTTGTGAAGATGATTTTTAGGTGATAGGCTCATCAGGTTTGTAAAGCTCTACTCGCACTCAAAGTAATATTTCGAGATTGTGCAATATTTTAAATTTCGTTTCTGGGAGAGAAAACTCTTGATAGTCCAACATGGTTTTAACCCTTTACTTCACACAGATGACATTTTGACACTTGCCATTGAACATGCCTTTTGAAAACATTGCGATAAAAGATGAAATTGCTCAAAGCGAGCAATTTCACCTTTTATTGTAATATTTTCAACTCTTTATCAATATAAATCATTCAGTTTTCTAGATTCTTGAAATTGTTTGTCTGATGATTGTAAAGCAGACAACCTTTGAAAAGTCATGTGAAGTAATGTGTTAAGAAATGGCATATCAAATGATTGATGAACATAAAATGTCTTCATTGTTTTTTCTCAGAACATCCAGACCTGGTAGAGCCGGACAATGTGGAAGCCATTCACAACAACATGACAGAATGTCTTGTTCAGGTGCTAAAGCAAAGAAAGACGGGCGCAAAAAAGGCCTCACTGACCAGCATTTTTGAACTCTTGTTTTTTCTGAGAGACAAATCCGCCCAAGAACAACAATTCATGGTTGAAATGTTCGACAAATGGCCCCTCACAAATAATCATCAGCTTCTGAAGGAGTTTGTCACATAATTATTGATTTGTGTAACGCGTTCCTAAAGCAGATTCTCCATGGTTCAACATCGGGCGACACCATTCTTCATCTTATAAGATTTTTTAAATATAACTTAAAGGCATACAATGCTGATTTCAGGTGAGACAGCTCTTTACAAGCAGACTCACCTGAATCTGTATTGTTTGCAAAAACCTTAATATTGACAATGGTGTTGAAAGCGTAAAAAAAAAGAGTGACCCTCCCAATTAATTATCAGCTACTGAAGTCGTCTATGCTGTAGCTCTTGAAATCTAGATAAGAAGAGTATTTCACATCCCCAAATCCTTATTTGACCCTCAAACCCTATGTTGTGGGTACTCAAAAGAATCGTCTCGGTGAGACGATTATTTTGAGTACCCACAACATAGGATTAAGTGGAGTCACAATGGAGATATGGATGGGAAAGGACCAGTTCACTCCTCCTTTTCTAGTCCTTCATTACTCATTAAAATCTGCATATCTAGTAAACATTGCTGCCGATTCATTGACCCTTTCCCAATAGCAGACGCACATGCTGCAGACTACTTTTGAAAACGTTGCGAGAAAATGAGAAAAATATGCTCATCAGGAACAAGTTCTACTTTTGCCTCAAAGTTTTCTACTCTTTTTCAATAACTTTATTTTCATTTATAGATATGTTTCATATTTTCCCTTAAATCTTTTCTTAGTTCTCTGCTGCTGATTTGTTTTTTGCAGCAAAGGTCAACTACAGGTATCCTTTTCCCAAATATGCAGGATAAAAGGAAAGGATGTCACAAATTCATGAATACATAAATTTAAAAAAAAAGGTGATTTTGGACCAAAATTTCGCAATTTTGACCTTACAACCTTTTACAGTAATTTTTCACTTGTATATTTAAAATAACTTTAAATGAATTCTTAATTAAGCTTGCAAGTGCTATTATATAAAATTGCATGGCTTCCAGTGTGACAGTACATATTGTCAACATGAGGAAAATACTGTTACCCGAGGCGAAGACAAGATCTTCAGGACATTGCGACAAGGGAGATCAGTCTGTGTAAATTTGCAATCTGATCGAGGTATTTCCTCTTCGCCAGCCAATTATTTAACGCTTTCCCACTAAGAACGCATTTGCAGCATGCGATTTTTAAAGCATTCAGTTAAAAAATTATAAAATATGTCGCTAAAGGAAAGTCTTATTATCAAATAGAGTTGAAAACATTGAGGCAAAAGGGGAAATTGCTCATCAGGAGCCATTTCTCTTTTATTCGCAATATTTTTAAATTAAGGTAGAAAGTGTATGTTTGTAGGAAAGTGTTGAACATCCATAAAGATACTTGAGAGATACTTTTGCCACAAAAAAAACAGCATTCTGATATCATTTTAAACCTCCGTAGAATAATTTCTATTGAACCTGTAAATAGTATTGCCTCTGTGAATTCAGGGTTAAAGGCTAATTGTACAGTTTTTAAAATGTTCTCCTCTTAACTTTTTCCCACACACAGCAAATCTGTAGCAGACGACTTTGAAAATGTCAACTTAAAAACATGGAAAATCTCTATAATTGTAGGTATAATTACAGAAAAAAGTTGAAAACATGATAGATTCAAAAGTCAAAATGCATCTATATGTGGGAAACAGTTAACCCATTCCAACATGCAGACTCTGTTTGATGTGTCTGTGTCATAATATTTTCAACCTTTTTCAATGAGATATTTTATAGTTTCATCTGAATGTTTTCAATGTAGTCTGCCGCAGATTTACTGTAAGTGGGAAATTGTAGATTATTATGATTGGATGTCCTTGTATAAAGTTTGTTGATCAAACAGTGTAAGCTGCTTTCACGTCGGTTAGAATGAGGTGAAGGAACCATAACCCTTTCCCTCATATAGACACATTCTGACGCCTCTACAGCAGACGGCTTTTGAAAACATGGCAACAAAAGAAGAAATTGTTCAAAACCAGCAATTTCTTTTTTTGCCACAATGTTTCTAACTTTGTTCAAAAATTGTTCATTCACTTTTAAAGAGATTCCATGTTTTAGACTAAATGTTTTCAATGTAGTCTGCTGCAGATTTGTGGTATGTGGGAAAGGGTTAAACATTTCACACATACAACAATTCTGCTACAGACTACTTTGAAAACATTGTGGCAAAATTGAGAAATTGCTGGTTTTGAGCAATTTCAACTTTTGTTAATATGTTTTCAAAAGTCGTCTGCTGCAGAGGCGTGAGAAAGCTTCTATAAGTGGGAAAGGGTTAAACCTTTCACATTCACAACAGATCTGCAGCAGACGACAAAAACATCTAGGCATTAATATATAGGAAAGCTCTATAAATAAAAGTACAATTATTTAATGAAGTAGCAAGCATTGTGGCAACAGGAATCATTGCTACATGTAGTAATTAGCAATTTCTCCTTTTGCAACAGTGTTTTTAAAAGTCACCTGTTACAGATGTGCCAAAATACGCCTACATGTGGAAACCAGTTAAAAATATTGAGTTTGGTTTAATAGCAAGGTGTTGTTAGAGGACCCTGTAAGATAATTCTTGATCTCTTGTCTTCTCTGGTTTGGTTGACATTTGTTTTGTTTTAAAATGTGCCTTTTTGTAAAGTTTTATATTTACCACCAGTGAAGAGTCAGGTAAGCCAGGGCAAATGTGCCGTCTGATCTGGCTCTTCTGCACTGATTGCCAATTAGTCAAAAGAAGGTTTAAACCATTCCCTCATATACACACTTTCTGACGCCTCTGCAGCAGACAGCTTTTTGAAAACATAGTGACAAAAGAAGAAATTGCTCAAAACAAGCAATTTCTCCTTTTGCCACAATGTTTTCCACTTTAAGGCATAGGTTATCCATTCAATTATAGAGATTTTTTGATTTTTTGGCAAAATATGTTCAAAGTCATCTGCTGCAGAATTGTCGTATAAGGGAAAGGTTTTAAGAAACCTTTATAAAGCTGTATCAGTTTTGTATCCTTGAGCTTTAACATGCATGAAGGTCTTATTCAATACATGTGTAATAATGATGCTTAGGTTTGTTTTTCTAGAGCACTTTTCATATATACACGTATATTGATGCTTCTGTGGAGCCAGACTAATGGTCTTTGAGATCAGCATAGATCCAGATCAAGCTACGCGTAAGAAGCAGCCGTCTTTTGAAATGATTGTGGCTAACGAAGAAGTTGCTCATAATGAGCAATTTCTTCGTTTGCCTGAATGCTTTCAGCTGAATCAAAAATTAAAATTTCAATTTACTAGAAATTCATTAGTTTTGTCCTCAATTTTTTCCCAATTGTATGCTGCAAATTGGTTGTATTTTTAATAAGTGTTAAGTTTGCAGTACCCTCATCATAGATTTATTATGATAACTATGGACATTTGAATATTTCAAATCAGTGCATATCCAGATGAGTCTGTACATGCATGTTTGAAGACAGATTGAGTGAATGGGGAGAAATTATGTTTCCTTTCATTGACAAAGTTCTTTGATTAAGATCATGTTAGAAATGTAGTATTTTGGAGTTATTATCTGTTTATTTTATGTGATAGTTTTTGTTCACAATAATTATGCTATAAAGAATGTTATTATTGTCTTTTAAAAAGTGTGATATAAAGAAAAAGTGTCCATTTCTCTACATGTTTCTTTTATGTTTTTGTGAATTTATAGTTATAATTATGTTTTATAGTTAACCCTTTCCCACATATAGACGCTTTCTGACGCCTCAGCAGCAGACGACTTTTGAAATCTTTGTTGCAAAAGGAGAAATTGCTCATGATGAGCAATATCTCCATTTGCCACAATGATTTTGCTTTCATTCATAGAGGTTTTCTATATTTCGGACTTGATAATTTTGAAGTTGTCTGCTGCAGATTTATTGTTTGTGGGAAAGGGTTTAACACAGTTATCATGATTTGTACCATTAGATAATGAAGAGCAGCTATCTTAAATGTAGACAATAATCAGATTCATTAGCCCGTAGACACTAACCATTCTGAATTCATTTTGATTCTAAATTTGTGGAATATACTTACTTTTAAAGGAACATATTGTTTAGCAAAACATAAATTATTTCACTTTGTTAACCCTTTCTCACCTGCAGCCACTTGCTGACACATCTGCAGGAGTCGACTTTTGAAACATTGTGGCAAGAGAAGAAATTGCTTATTTTTTACCACAACCTATTCAATTGTCGTGGTCACAAAACTTAAACCTTGCCTCATAACTCGAAAAACGTTCAACATTTTTTAATGAAACTTGGTACACATTATTCTAGGAACATTACACATGTCTATACCAAGTCACATACTTCTCGCTTTAATAATTATTCAGTAATGCCCCTTTTTTTTCTTAGAAAAAAACGGACGAGCTCTTGTTCTTTTTATAGATGAACCTTTTTTTCCCCCCAAGATGTTTTCAGAGTTCTACCCTTCAGATGCATCCAAGTGTGTCTACAAGTGGTAAAGGGTAGTTAATTAAGAATTAAAATTATATTTTGAGCAATTAGTGGAAAAGATGTTGATAACTATATATATACATCTATATGGATCAAAGAATTTCTGTAAATACTTCGAAGTTTTAAAAGCTTCTATATTTGTTTCTAAAGAGTTTTTAAAAAAGAATGCATTATTTTGAATAGTTGTATTTTTAAACCACTAAATGATAAAATAATATTTTCTTTTTAGTTTATAGTGATCACTCACCGTCCGGTTTCATGGTCGTCTCTTTACAGTTTCCTAAAGTCAACTGCTCCTCCTAAACAAATGGACAATTTCAAAATATTTTTACAGGAATATTCCTAAGGTACTCCTCTTTCAAAGTTGTCCTAAGCTTGTAATTATATGTAGACATTTGGTTGCTGCAGCATCAAAAAGGGGTGAAAATGCACAAACTTAAAAAATCTTCTTTTCCAAAGGTGCTTGCCAGATTTTAAAATTATTGGCACAAATGTTTCTTGGGTGAGTCTACCATGATGGTTGAAATTAATTTGATCTGTTGATACAACAAACATGGCTGCCAGAGTACTTGTTATCCTACTACGAATACATACAGTAAAAAATATTTAAGTTCTATTAAATCAGGTATGCGATATAGGACCACTATGGTCCTCTTGTTATCATATTGTTGTTTATGAATCGTTTATTTCCAAAATTTTCTTACATTATTACGTTTTATGATTCTAGTTTTTAGCTCATCTAAGCAAAGAAGTGCTTAATGGGAGTTTTTGTGATCAACCTATGTCTGTCATTGACCCTCGTAAACAACATCTGCTTTTATATTTCAACCAAACTTCACAGGCATTTTGCATTAGTGGGTCTCTTTAAAAAAAATATCAAAGGGTAAAAATAGATTTTTTACCTGGTTGCTGCGGATTCAGAAAGTCAGTAAAGCAACAATATTTTCCAAATTATATTGCTCTGTAACTTACAAATGTTCACAAGGTGACCCTATACAACATGTATTGTTCAAGTGATCCGGATTGAACAGGTGAGGCTGGTTTCACTTGTATGCCTGCTATCATAGCCAATGGATATTTATTGTTTGTGGGAAAAGGGTACAATTGTATTGGTTAGAGAATATATTAACATGTACATGTATGTCCTGTAAATATTGATCTTATCTTAGATCTTGTATGTTCAGATGAGCATTCTCTGGCCCATTGATTTAGTTAACCCTTTCCCTCATACGACAATTCTACAGCAGACGACTTTGAACATATTTTGTCAAAAAGTAGAAAATCTCTATAATTGAATGGATAATCTATGACTAAAAGTGGAAAACATTGTGGCAAAAGGAGAAATTGCTCGTTTTGAGCAATTTCTTCTTTTGTCACTATGTTTTCAAAAAGCGTCTATATGAGGGACAGTGTTAACATAATTTAATTACAATGTTTTATAGTACCTATTACATCGGGAAATATGTTTTATTCAACCATTTTATTGAACTTTTTGATTTTTCTGATCTATTTTTAGAATTATTATTAGACAATGTAAAAATTGCTCATGATGATTAATTCATTTTTTCATACTTGTTTTTACTGGTTCTTAACCTTTTCCCACATAGAATAATTTCTGGAGAAGACGACTTTGTAAATGACTTGGCAAAAATATTACAAATCTTAGTGAATGAAAGTATATTTATTGAATCGAGTTGAAAACGTTGTGGCAAAAGATGAAATGGCTCTTTTCTATGAGCAATTACTTTGTTTGCCAAACTGTTTTCAAAAATCTTCTGCTGTAGAGGCCAGCAAAAGTGTCCAGATGTGGCAAAGGGTTTAAATGACAATAAAGTAAGATTGAATATTTTCGGTCATTGACCCTTTTCCCATAAACATAACAAATCTGCAGTAGATGACTTAGAAAACATCTAGGAGAACATATATTATAAGATATCGCTATGAGTGAAAAAAGGAGTATTGAATAGAAATTAACGATGCAAAAATGAAAAAGTTATCCTATTGCCAAAATCTTCAAAAGTCATCTACTACAGATACATCAAAATGTGACTGCTTGTTGCTTTCCCACATGTAGACGCTCTCTGACACATACAATTTCTCTATTTGTCACAATGATTTCAACTCTATTCAATAATCATACTATCATTTATAGAGATTTTCTATCTTTTGGACTTGATAATTTCAAAGTCGTCTGCTGCTAATTTATTCTATGTTGGGAAAGGGTTAAAACAATGACCAACTGTCTTGATGACTTTAATCTCTTTTCATTTATTATTATTCTTATTTTGGTTCTTGTTGTTTAACATGTTTATTAAACAAAATGTAAAACCTGCAGGCTCCAAAGCTATTATTGTAACCCTTTCCCACATGTAGGCGCTTTCTGACGCCTCTGCAGCAGACTTCTTTTGGAAACATTGTGTCAAAAGGAGAAGTCGCTCATGATGAGCAATTATCCCCTTTTGTCAGAATGTCTTTAACTTTATTCAATAACTGTTTTTTTCTTTATTAACCCTTTCCCTCATAGGACAATTCTGCAGCAGATGACTTCGAACGTATTTTGTCAAAACAGAAAGTGGAAAACATTGTGGCAAAAGGAGAAATTGCACGTTTTGTACAATTTCTTCTTTTGTCACTATGTTTTCAAAAAGCCGTCTGCTGCAGAGGCGTCCAAAAGCGTTTATATGAGGGAGAGGATTAAAGATTTACCATTTTTTTTACTGAATGTTTTCAAAATTGTCTGCTACAGATTTGTTGTATGTGGTAAAGGGTTAACTCTGTACTCAGGGTTTGTGCTCTAGAATCTGATTGATGAAAAGCAAATTCGTTCTCACAACTGACCAACCATAAGTCTTATTTGTAGATTGGAGGTCATATCTGAGCACGAGCGTCATGAGTTTTCATTTGAGACAATATTTTTTATTATAATAATCATTATTATTATAGCAACACAGTCATGTATAGAATTTTCCAAATTTGCTCAACCCTTTCCCTCAAACAACAATTATGCAGCAGACGACTTTGAACGTATTTTGTCAAAACATAGAAAATCTCCATAATTGAATGGATAACCTATGACAAAAAGTGGAAAACATTGTGACAAAAGGAGAAATTGCACATTTTGTGCAATTTCTTCTTTTGTCACTATGTTTTCAAAAAGCTGTCTGCTGCAGAGGCTTCAGAACGCGTATATATGAGGGAAAGGGTTAAAGAAAAAACAACACATTATTATTATTATTGTATATAAACCAATATAGGGAGATAGTGTGGATTTTTTCCATTTTTGTCTCAAAGGAAAATTCAGACGCCTGTGATCTGAGCACAGAGAACGTTTTCAGAGTTGATTAGTTTTGGACTGTCAAAATGTTTTCACTATATTCTGCTACAGAAATGTTATATGATGTAAAGGGTTAAACCTTTCTCTCATACGACAATTCTGCAGCAGACGACTTTGAACATATTTTGTCAAAATATAGAAAATCTCTATAATTGAATGGATAACCTATGACAAAAAGTGGAAAACATTGTGGCAAAAGGAGAAATTGCTTGTTTTGTGCAATTTCTTCTTTTGTCACTATGTTTTCAAAAATCCGTCTGCTGCAGAGGCGTCAGAAAGCGTCTATATGAGGGAAAGGGTTAAATAACTCTGTACCCAGAATTTGTGCTCTAAAATCAGATTTATGAGAATCAGATTGATTCTAACAATAGACCAATCACAAGTCTTGTTTGTAGCTCAACATTTACAGAGTTTATTAGTTTTAGAGCCAAATGGTCTTTTAGATTAGAAATCGTCATTCTTTGTTGGATATGATCCGCACATAAAAGCATTACTGTCATAACTTACTTTTTCTCCCACATGTTGTCTTTAAGGTTAACCATTATGCATATAAAGATCACTTGAATACATTGCATTACTTTTGCTTTAAGATTGTAATTTATTTTCGTACAAGATAATTAATGTTTGTTTCACATTTGAAAACGTGGTTGAAAAGGGAGAAATTGCTCGCACAAGCAAGTTCCTATTTTCCCATTATGTTTTCCACCCAATCAAAAATGTTCATATCCTCTGGTCTAGAAGTTCCAGTATGTTTCTTAATTAACCCTTTCCCATGTACAACACAAAAAAATTGCAACAGAAGGCTTTTAAAACATTTAGTCCAAAATATGGAAACTATCTGTATAGGAAAGCAAAATGATTGAATAAAATTTAAAACATTGTTGCAAGAGAAGAAATTGCTCATTCTGAACAAATTCTTCTTTTTCCACAATGTATTCTAATGTCGTCTTCTGCAGAGGCATCAGAAATTGTCCATGGTTTGGAAAAAGGTTTATACTTTCAGTGAAGATGAAATTCCCTTTGCACCTGAATGTGTGTACAATTATTCAACCAACAGACGCCTTTGCAACAGAGGACTTTTAAAAACTTTGTAGCAAAAGGAGAAATTGCTCATGATAAACAGTTTCTCCTTTTGCTTCAATGTTTTCGACCCTATTCAATACTTATTAGTCGCCCGACAGAAGCCTGCGACTCATTTATTAGTCCCCTACCGGCGTGCCGAAGGGGACTCTTAGGTTTGCACTCCGTCCGTCAGTCCGTCAGTCCGTCAGTCAGTCCATCTGTCAGTCAGTCAGTCAGTCCGGCAAATTTTTGTCCGGAGCGTATCTCCAAAACTGTACTAGCTATGGCTATGAAATTCCATATGTGGATACATCTCATCAATGCGGAGTGCAGTGCATATGAACCATAACTCTTGCTTCCCTAATTTTTGAGTTATTTCCCTTTCTTTATTTTCATACTTGATTTTTGTCCGGAGCATATCTCCAAAACTGTACTAGCTATGGTTATTAAATTTCACACATGGATGCATCTCATCAAGGGGGAGTGCAGTGGACATGAACCATAACTCTTGCTTGCCTAATTTTTGAGTTATTTCCCTTTCTTTATTTTCATACTTGATTTTTGTCCGGAGCATATCTCCATAACTATACTAGCTATGGCTATGAAATTTCACACATGAATACATCGTATCAAGGGGGAGTGCAGTGGACATGAACCATAACTCTTGCTTGCCTAATTTTTGAGTTATTTCCCTTTCTTTATTTTCATACTTGATTTTTGTCCGGAGCATATCTCCATAACTATACTAGCTATGGCTATGAAATTTCACACATGAATACATCGTATCAAGGGGGAGTGCAGTGCACATGAACCATAACTCTTGCTTCCCTAATTTTTGAGTTATTTCCCTTTCTTTATTTTCATACTTTATTGTCTTGATATACCTAAACATTGGGTTGCTATGACAACAGAAACAGACTCAAAAGTGCAAACCGGTAGGGGACTATGGTATTGCTTGCAATCCTCCAGTTACTTGTTTTTAATAGCTTTTCGGAAATGACATGGGAAGACGAGTTATTATTAGAAAAAAAACGAATTTAAATGTCTTGAACATATTACAATTGTGTTTGTTTAAAAACACTTAGTTATGACACATCTAAAATGAAATAAATAATCCGATGTTTTAAGTATTTGCAGTTTCTTTATATTGACTCGCATTTATGTTTATTTGTTTTATTTACGAAGACAAAAGAGTCCCTGTTAGACTTGCTGGAGACTGTTATGTGTCAATAACGAGATAAAAATCACCCCAAATTCTACTTTTAATAGAAATTTTAATTTACTGAATGTTATTTTCATGATCAAAGAGATGTCTTGATTTGTGTAGAATTCATTTCACAATGTTAATCCTTGTTTATTCTAAAATAGGAACTGTTTCTAAGCTAAATGTAGTATGCTCTGAAAAATGTTGATCACGTGACTAGCACATACCGACTGCGAAGATTTGTAATTTTTGCACACGTCACTGTTTACGACTGTTCTCCCTGGTTAATTCACTACACAGACATATCATTTTAATTAACACAAAATTTAAAATTCACATAAAAGATAATATAAAATGTTTTTTTCTCTCGAATGCAGTGAAATAAAACATGCACTAAAGCTTTGCCTGATTTTTCATTCAATTTCTTCGATGTCACAACGACTCAATCTTGATACGAGGTCAACATTTCGAAAGATGCAAAAACACCTAATATTACAGATAGATAGCTAATATTACACACTTAAATATATGTGATATTAAATGTTTATTTGGCTTGAAACAAATTAAGAAAAGAACAAACACTGATAAACAATAATTTTAGAAATAAAGAAAATCTGGTCTTTCGCACCCAAATAATTTCATACTTGCAACCTTTTAAATAGTAATTGAACTCGCAACTGGCATTTCTCTTGCGCCATACATATATTGTATGCATCAATGATTTAAATAAACAATTTAGCTGATATGGTGTTTCATGTGTGATCTACTTTTTAAACATATGAGGATACATTTTAACATCTGTGAAATACTTATTATAGTTATTATTAAAAACAAAGACCTAATAACACATAATAAACTGTGTTATTAGGTCTTTGTTAGAAAGGAGGAAGTTCATGTCGTCAGCAATTTAACCGTTTTCTCAATGTTTTAAATGTTTAAAGGTTTTCATTTTTGCTTCAGACATGGAAAGGGTTAAATAGCTTTTTATTGCATGTAGATTTACATCCCAAACTGAATTTGTTGTGGTTTTATTGACAAATACAAAGAATCCAAAATCCTGACCAAAAGAAATCCTGAAATTTGCATGGGGAATTTCAAAAATCCTGGAATTAATCCTTAATGAAAACATTATGTGTATGTTTAGGCTAATGAAACTCAGGAATGCATTTGTGTTAAAAAATAAATTAATGCAGTCTTTTCCGGCGACATTGATACCTTGCATCAACTTTGTCTTGTACTTTCATATATATTTACTATAACTTCTGTACAACATGTTTATCTCAATTTCCCTAGAATTTACTATGCACTCTTCTAAATGCAACAAGATAAAAAGAGTTGAGAACATTGTGGCAAAAGGAGAAATTGCTCGTTTTGAGCAATTTCTTCTTTTGGCCCAATATTTTCAAAAGTCGTCTGCTGCAGATGCGTCAAAATGCGTCTAAATGTTGGAAAAGGATAATTATACAACAGCTGTGTACTGTTGAAGATGACATTAAACACCAGATTTGATGGGGTTGATTTGTCCTGTTATAATTCATGCTTGTAAAACAAGATACAGAAATAATAATGTGTTGGGTATTTGATAGGGTTGATTTGTCCTGATATTATATACCTATGTATATGAACAAGACAGGGAATGAAATAAGTGTTGCGTATTGGATAGGGATGAATTGTCCTGATATAATTCAGGCATTAATGAATTAAATTTTATTCTTGAAGCAAGATGTTAAAGCTACATGGTGATTTGTTGAATCTAATTATAAGTGCTGTTTTGATATTTTTTAGCGTTTGAGGGAACATTATTGTATTATGGCAATTATTATTTTGATAGAATTGTTAAAACGAAATAGTGCTAATATCACCTTTTCCCTCATATAAACGCTTTCTGACGCCGCTGCCACAGACAGCTTTTTGAAAACATTGCGACAAAAGAAGAAATCGCTCAAAAGCAATTTCTCCTTTTTCTCATCATGTTTTTAACTATTCAATTATCGTTCTTTCATTTAAAGGGATTTTCTGTGCTTTTGCCTAGACGTTTCAAAGTTGTCCGCTGCAGTTTCAAAGTTGTCTGCTGCAGATGTGTTGTATGTCTTAAAATGATAGTAATGGTTTCCTTCCTTTGTGGCTTAGGGTCGTTGGGATGGCATTACGACTGATGCAGCATCAGTGTCAGGATAAATAATACTGGTAATTTATTGGTAGAACTGGTAATTTATCGGTAGAACTGGTAATTTATTGGTAGAACAGGTAATGTATCTTCTACCAATAATTTATCAGTAGAACTGGTAATTTATCTTCTACCAATAATTTATTGTTAGAACTAGTATTTTATTGATAGAAATGGTAATTTATTGGTAGAACTGGTAATTTATCTGTAGAACTGGTAATTTATCGGTGGAACTGGTAATTTATTGGTAGAACTGGTAATTTATCTTCTATCAATAATTTATCAGTAGAACTGGTAATTTATTGGTAGAACTGGTAATTTATCTTCTACCAATAATTTATTGGTAGAACTGGTAATGTATCTTCTACCAATAATTTATCAGTAGAACTGGTTATTTATATTCTACCAATAATTTATTGGTAGAACTGGTAATTTATCGGTAGAACTGATAATTTATCGGTGGAACTGGTAATTTATTGGTAGAACTGGTAATTTATCTTCTATCAATAATTTATCAGTAGAACTGGCAATAATTTATCAGTAGAACTGGTTATTTATATTCTACCAATAATTTATTGGTAGAACTGGTAATTTATCGGTAGAACTGATAATTTATCGGTGGAACTGGTAATTTATTGGTAGAACTGGTAATTTATCTTCTATCAATAATTTATCAGTAGAACTGGTAATTTATCTTCTACCAATAATATATTGGTAGAACTGGTAATTTATCTTCTATCAATAATGTATCGGTAGAACTGGTAATTTATCTTCTACCAATAATTTATCGGTAGAACTGGTAATGTATCTTCTACCAATAATTTATCGGTAGAACTGGTAATGTATCTTCTACCAATAATTTATAGGTAGAACTGGTAATGTATTCTTCTACCAATAATTTATCGGTAGAACTGGTTATGTATCTTCTACCAATAATTTATCGGTAGAACTGGTAATTTATCAGTAGAACTGGTAATGTATCAGTAAAACTGGTAATTTATCTTCTAACGGTAATTTATTGGTAGATTTGGTAATTTATCTTCTACCAATAATTTATTGGTAGAACTGGTAATTTATCTTCTAACAGTAATTTATCGGTACTAAGAACTGGTAATTTATCTTTTAACGGTAATTTATTGGTAGAACTTGTAATTTATCTTCTAACCGTAATTTATCGGTAATACTGGTAATTTATCTTTTAACGGTAATTTATTGATAGGTAAAAGTGGTAATTTATGGAGGAAACGTCGTGATCTAACTTGAAATACTGTTTAAAAATGGTGTGTGACACAATTCAATATACTGTACTCATTACTGTTAATGTGCTGTTGATATCCAATGGTTATACGGTTATACACTTTAAGAGTTCTTGATTTCGTACTGTAAATGTGTGAGATGAATTCCAAAATTAAAAAATGTGTAAAAAAATGATTTTTGTTTCTTTTTATTTTGTTTTCCTTTTTTAACTCTTTCAGCGCCAAAGGCAATATTGAACTTTTTGCAAACAATACAGATTCAGGTGAGTCAGCTCGTAACGAGCTGTCTCACCTGAAATCTGCATTGTTTGGATGTGAGTTATAGAAATATTCCAAAAATCCTATAACATGAAAATAGAGTCGTCCGAGTTTGAACATGGAAGAGTCTACTTTAAACAATTCGGCGCTGAAAGGGTTAAAACAAAACATATAAATATGCAAATATTATCAATATAAAATGATTTTACCCTTTTCCACATAGATCTACAACAACTCTGCAGCAGAAAATCTTAAAAAAAAATAGAAAATATGTACAGGAATGTGGAAAATCTCTATAAATGAAAGCGTACTGATTGAAAAAAGGTGAAAACATTGTGGTAAAAGGAGTTATTGCTCATTATGAGCAATTTCTCTTTTTGTCACAATATTTTTTAAACAAGTGGTCAAAAAAAGAAATTAACCCCTTTGATGCAATTATCTTCGTGTTTTAAAAACCTCTCAAAAGGATTACACCAATGAAATTATACTTCCTTGCGCAGCCACGCTTAAACAATATTGAAACCTTTTACTACAAATTGGTGAAAAACGCATAGCAAAATCCGTTTTGTTCTATTGGGGTTTTTACTTCATTATTTCAGTTATATCACGGCGACAGTTCACATATTCATGATCCCTGCGTAGACAAACCAGTACTAGGCTATTCTACTAGGCCTTTCCCAAGGGCACTCCACCATGACCATGACTGGGGATCGAACCCGGAACGGCCGGTTTCAAATCCCTGATGCTAACCACTCAACCACGGCGGATTCCCCTCATAGCAAAATTAGACTGACCATTTTATTTACATGTATTCATAATTCGACAGGAAAATTTATTCGGACATTGCGTATTATACGGTGGAACAAGCAAACATGTCCTGATGAAAAAGTTAAGTTCTCCTTTTTCCCACAATGGTGTCTAAAACTATTTGTAAAATGCATGTACATATATATATATACGCTTTCGCCTGTGGGCAAAATGACTCGGTTCCTGTCAAGTTAATTGATTACTGTACACTTACTTTAACCCTTTCCCTCATACGACAATTCTGCAGCAGACGACGTTGAACGTATTTTGTCAAAACATAGAAAATCTCCATAATTGAATGGATAACCTATGACTAAAAGTGGAAAACATTGTGGCAAAAGGAGAAATTGCACGTTTTGTGCAATTTCTTCTTTTGTCACTATGTTTTCAAATAGCCGTCTGCTGCAGAGGCGTCAGAAAGCGTCTATATGAGGGAAAGGGTTAAAGAAAACCTTAAAATACAACATTGAAATGATGTCATTCATCCAGAAACTATTTTATAAAGCATTGAGACTCCGTTCTGTACTTGTTTTTTATTTATTTCATTTTATTGGATTTTTACGCCGTTTTCAACATTATTTCAGCTATATCACGGCGACAGTTCACTTATTCATGATCCCTGGGTAAACAAACCAGTACTAGACTAGGAAATGTGCTTTGCTTAAGGTCGTCGCGCCGCGACTGGGGATCGAACCCGGGACACCCTGTTCCGAAATCGCCGACTTAAACCACTCGACCACGGCGGAATCCTCAGACATGTATTTACAAATGAGCGGTGCTCTACCGAATTTTATCTGGGGTAATTTTGTGACAAGGGTAGGAAACGACCAATTTGTACAACCAAACTTTTTTATTTTATTTAATTTAGGCTTTCCCTTATACACACGTCTTCCGACGCCCCTGCATCAGACGACGTTTAAAAACATACAGAAAGAAGAAATCGCCCATTATGAGCAATTTCTCCGTTTGCCACAATTTCAACTATATTCAGTAATTACGTCTTGACTTGGGAGATAGATTCCTCATTATTGCTGATATGTTTTTAACGTCATCTGCTCCAGGGTTTGTATGTGGGGAAGGGTTAACCCGTTTATTATTCTACAAAGCTAATCCCTTTCCCACATACAAGCGCATATCTACACATCTGTATCTTGTATTTCGAGAAGAAAAGGTTGTAATTTAATTGGTATTTTTTTACCAAGGTTAATCACCTCGCCATTAATTCTTAATACGCGTTAAATCATTTTACTTGGTAAACAATGGAAATTTAGGTGCAATTGCTCGTTCTGAGCAATGGCACCTAAATTTGCATTGTTTACAAAGGGGTCAAAATTGCCCCAAAACCAGGGTTTTCAAAATAGGTTTTTAGTTACAACTGTTTCACGCCAAGCCCTCGATTTGATAATTGTTCTTTAATTTATGGAAAGTTTCCATATGTTTTGCATAGATGTTTTCAAACGCGTCACTACCAGGGACCCCATTTTTTTTTTGTTCTTTTTCTATTGGGGGTTTTAAGCCGTTTACAAGATTATTTCAGTGATATCACGGTGACAGTTCACTTATTCATGAACCCTTTGATAAACGAACAAGTAATATGCTAGGAAATAACCCTTGTCCAATGGAACTCCACCATAACCGTCGTGCCACGAAAGGGGATTGAACCCGGAACACACATTTTCAAATTCACGACGCAAACCACACGACCACGGGGGATTCCGAGGGCCCCCTGTAATTCTTCTCTGACTTCTTAACGCAGATCCAAATTCGAATTCAATTCCAGACCAGGATGTGCAGCTGTCATGTTCATACAGAACAGAACAACTAAACTAATTGGAAGACAGTGGTAGAGTGTCGGTCTCTCGTTCCATAGGTCCCGGTTTCGAACCTCGTGATTAACGGGTTAAGCCTTTTGGATTCTTTTCCACACACACGGCTCGAGTACTGGTTAAGTCTCTAGGCAGGAGACATCGAGCTTGAATAGTAAAAGCTTAAAGCTTGTTTCGATGTAAAATAAATACTTTTTAAGTACTATGTTATTCTGAAGTAAAGCATAGTTATCCTGAGAACTGATAATCTAACGTGCGATAGCGATATAGCATAAGGGAATGTGACCATCTCTGAGTCATTGCTGGTTCGTGTAATGACAGACATACTAACTTACTATATGTTGTGGGTCTGAACTTATACACAATTGGAAAGAGTGCATGTAAGCGGCCCGATTAGCTAAGTCGGTAGAGTACTTGCCCTGAAAGCGAGAGGTTCCGGGTTCGACGAGTACCAGACTACTCCGTTATGAGATCACACAAAAGGTAGTGACACCACTACTGCAGACGACTTATAAAACATACCCGAAATATTTTGGAAACTCCCTTTTAAAGAAAGTACAATAAGTGAATAGAGTTGAAAACATGGTGACAAAAGGATAACTTACGCGCTTTGAGCAATTTCTTAGTTTGTCGGCATGTTTTCAAGGGCAGTCTGCTGCAGAGGCGTCAGAAAGCGTCTATATGAGGGAAAGGGTAAAGAAATAAGAATATAAACATGGCCGAGCGCATTGTCACCGCGAAAGTAACATTACGTGAATTTAAAGTATCTACGCATGTGTCATGGAGGTATTTGGTCACGTGATTTTGAAAAAATAAATTGACAGGATCCCAAGAGGTCAGTTCGATCTCCTAATTGGATTCAATTGATGACCGAGTGAAGATTGATAACACTGATGATCGAGAATATTGACAGATTTTGTCGTTTGCTATATAAATTACACGGATTATAAGCGGGGTATGTATAACATAGATCTACATGTACATTAATGAAGGACTGTAGCGATCTAGGATTTTTTTGGATTTATTCTGACTCTTATTTGGCATTTTTTAACACTTTTCAACTTGCAGACGCATTTATACCCATTCACAGCTTACAACTTTTGAAAACATTGTGACAAAAGGACACATTGCTCATAATGAGCTATTTCTCCTATTGCCACAAGGTTTTTCTCTCTATTTAAAAAGATAAACTTTTGTTTAAAAAGAAATTGCATATATTTTGACTATATGCTTCTAATGTCGTCTGCCTGCTGATTTATTGTATGTCGGATAGAGTTTAAATTACTATTTGGTATAACGACTGTAGGACTACACTTAACTTACTATTTGGTATAACGAGTGTATAACGAGTGTAGGACTACACTAAAACTATAGTCTAGGGATTTAATTTTCAAAGGATAAATTCATGTCTATAAAGCATATAGGCGGATTGTGGAGTTTCTGGTGAGACTACGTGTATACAAACTCTCAGCCGAGTCTTCACTGTATGCATATGTTACTAGACCAATACTCGCCAGATGGTGAGTGGCGCGGTTCATTTATGACATTCCCACATACACGCGCTTTCTGATGCCTCCGCAGCAGACGCCATTTTAAAACATTGTGATAAAAAGGGAAAGAAAATCTCACGGATTTGCAGCCTACTGTTGATCTAAATGTGTCTGTAAATCATGTGGTGTTGTTCTTTATACAATGTAACGTACATGATTAGTTATCCGGAAAATGCCTTGTCGGTAGAGCGTCCACCTTCGGTTCAGGAGGTCGCGGGTTCTATCCACGGCGTGGTGATACTTTGAACTACTTTATCAAATGGTAGTAATGACTTTCCTTCTTTGGCGCTTTGTTTGGTTAGCATTACGACTGACTCTCTGGTGTCAGAATAGTTTGGCTTTTATGACTGGTGAGTTACATTGGAACCGCCGTTATATTACTGGTACGTTACATTGGAACCGCCGTTATATTACTGGTACGTTACATTGGAACCGCCGTTATATTACTGATACGTTACATTGGAACCGCCGTTATATTACTGGTACGTTACATTGGAACCGCCGTTATATTACTGATACGTTACATTGGAACCGCCGTTATATTACTGGTACGTTACATTGGAACCGCCGTTATATTACTGATACGTTACATTGGAACCGCCGTTATATTACTGGTACGTTACATTGGAACCGCCGTTATATTACTGATACGTTACATTGGAACCGCCGTTATATTACTGGTACGTTACATTGGAACCGCCGTTATATTACTGGTACGTTACATTGGAACCGCCGTTATATTACTGGTACGTTACATTGGAACCGCCGTTATATTACTGGTACGTTACATTGGAACCGCCGTTATATTACTGGTACGTTACATTGGAACCGCCGTTATATTACTGGTACGTTACATTGGAACCGCCGTTATATTACTGGTACGTTACATTGGAGTCGCCGTTATATTACTGATACCATTAAAACAAAAGCTTGTCTGAAGCACTGTTTGTATCTATTGCGTAACATCGCGTCGTCTAAGGAGGGATACAACTGGGAATTGTTGAAAGAGGCGTAAAACACCATACACGCTTATTACGCTCACATAATCTTGGAATAGTTTTCTATACGGGTGGCCTTTAACCAAAGGCCTGTGCGACAGTGGTGCAGAGGTAGAGCGGCGGCCTCTCGTACCAAAAGTCCCGGGTTCGTGTCTAGTGATGAGCGGATTCTGGGATTTTTTCACCACAAACGGCGCGAGTACTGGTTGAGTCTCCGGGAAGCAGACATCGAGCGTGATTAATATAAGCTGAAAGTTTGTTTCGCAATAGATAAGTTTAAACTAAAGGCACGATTGACTCGTCCGTGCTTTTTTTGTTATATCCGTCTCTTCTGCGTTTACACTACCTATTGTTTTCGTGTGTTTACATTACCTATTGTTTTCATTTGTTTACATTCGGTCATTGTTTGTAAACAGCAACTCAGTAAGGCTAATTCTTGATGCATTATAGACCCATTCGATTACCGAGACACATATGTACACATTCAACACTTTCAAACATATAGACGCTTTCCGGCGTGCCTCTGTGGCCGATGACTTTATTAAAATATTGTGGCAAAATTAGAAATGACTCACGATGAGCAATTTCTCATTCTCATTTTGCCATAATGTTTTCAACTCCATTCAATTATTATACTTTCATAAACAGAGACTTTTCATAATTCATAACTTAATCTTTATGTTTTCACAGTCGTCTGTTGCAGATTTGTTGTTTGTTGTAATAAGATAAACACGGATTATTATTTAACATTCAAATAATTTATTCAAACAGTTTATTCAAACAATATGAGGCAGTGTAAATTTAGAAAGGTTCGTTACATTTTCAAAGTCAAACATGTTATACGATTAAGATAAAGATCAACACAAACATGTAGATAATAACCCTTTGCCTGATACAGACGAAAACATTGAGGGGAAAATAGGAATTTCTAAAATTGAGCAATTTCTCTTTCTTCCAAAATGTTTATAACTTTTCTTATTTTTATTTTATTTTTGGTTTTTGGTTTTACGTCGTTTTCAACATGGTTTCATATATAACATGGCGATTGTTCACTTATTCATACTCCGTGGGTAAACAAAACAGTTCTTGGTTATTTAATTCGTATTGCCCAAGGACGACGCCCCATCGCGACCCGCTGCGACTAGGGATCGAACCCGGGACATACAACTTTATTTGATCATCATGCGATCTTCCTATATCATCACACGTTTTTAAACGAGGCTTAATGAGTAACTTGATATTCCTATCTAAATAGTTACGTAGTACAACCTGACCTGACCCTTGTTTGAACATGTAACGTTCAAAGTGGATAATACGCATAGTTATGTTCTCATTATGAAACGCAGCTACGGTACACGAAAATTGACCACGGTACACGGGATTTGACGTTCGGTACACGAAAATAAACAACCGGTACACGGAAATCGGTCCCGGGACATCGAGCTTTTGATTTTTTTTAAAGCAATCATTAATCACGGTTATGATCAACTTGCACATTTATAGTTCGATTTTTGTTTATTTTAGAGGAAGAAAAAGGAACTCGGTGGTATGTACGACTACTCTCTGTGATCTCCGATTATTCGGTGTTATAGAACTTTCAAATAAAGTACTTTTTTTATTTTCAATTTTAAAAAATCAATTATTAACTTTAGAGAACATAAGAGAGCATTTTATTAAATTTTGACAATGGCTGAGAAAGGCAATATAACCATTGAGTCAAATATTAACTTTAGAGAACATAAGAGAGCATTTTATTAAAGTTTGACAATGGCGCAGAGAGGCAATATAACTATTGCGTCTTTATAGAGGAAAGTAGGACAAGATGCTGAAAATAAAAGACCAGCTGTATCTCTGTGCTCAGAATTAAAATGTTTGCTTTAAAAAAAGACTTCTAATTAGTCTCCATTTCGAGAATTAATTTGCTTGTGAACCAGTCAGATTCGCGAGCACAAAGTCTGATCACAGAGTACATGTATATTCGTATAATTGTGGACCTTGATCTGACAGCCTGGATGTTTAAACTGATCAGTATCTTCGCTGGCCGTAAAGTCACGAAGATCTGCTGTCATGTGACGTGGCTCATTTGAAATTGATTTATCGTTAACTTGTGTAAAAACTCTAACATTTGAATTGTAAATTGAAAGTGTAAGCCTACAGGTCAATGATATTTGAGATTTCATTTGAGTAAATGAGCCGTCCCGCGAGAAAAAACAACATTATGGCCTCTGCGTAATGTATTGAACCAGATAAGCCTGCGCAGGCCGCGCATACTGATCCAGGCCGACACATTCCGTCTCAGGGGGATAGAGGTATAGAGTAATGCTCTCTGAAACAGAAAATCCACAGGAGGCGAAAAGTGTCTGTCCGAACTAGCCTGCGCAGCATGCTAAGGCTGATCCGGGTCGATACTTTACGCAGAGTCCACAATGTTGATTTATATCGGGACGTTTAACATGTCTTCTTTACAGGTGCGTTCAACGTCACATTGATCTTTATCATGCTTCCAATATTCTACGGGTGCATCCATGTTTACCTAACACACCGTTCAGTCGAAGCTGTAATTTGATTGGCAGAATATGCTTCAGTAAGGTAAATCCGAATACACCCCTTAGTGTATTTGTACCAAAAATGTTTTTATTGTAAAGGTTTCGACCCCTTTAAAGGGTCACATTCAAGTTGTTATACAAATTGAAAGTTTCTTTTTCAGAAAATGGTGTTTTTCTTCTGTGACATAGAGCCGCCATCCGGGCCTAAATTTGCCGAGAAGATGAAATACAACTTCAGATTTATACAGCCAATGGTAGACAACGTTTTACAGCTCGGGTCATTACGGATATTACCGGAAATGACCGAAGTGTGCCGATTTTATGTATATTCACTAACAAATAACGTTCATTCCCATGGGAACAGTTTAATATTTCGAACATCTAATCATCAATATTTCGTGATCGAAGTTACCAGTAATCACGAATATGACGGACGTCCAAGACTTTATCTGTCAGTGGAACCTTTCGTTGGAAATGCCGAGGAACTATTTTATCGCGGACGAATTTGGGAAACAGGACTTGGGTTAATGTATAATGCTTTAAATTTAGTTGACAGACTCGGGTATTATTTCCAGTTCAGGAACAACGCAATGCGGTTTGCAGAGAAGTTGTTAACGGTGTTAGGTCTTGGATTTCACAGATTGTTGAAGGATTTTGAACGTGTGTTATTAATGTCGTATGGATACAGTGCAGCGGAGTTATTTCTGGATCTATTTTTACGGCAACAACGAGATCTCCACCAACAGCCCAAAACGTTAATGATAACTGAAATAAAGACTATTGAAAGGGCATATTTTTAGAATGTAAGTGGAATATATAGTGTCTAACCTTTATACTAAACAGATGCCAAGTGACACCCTTAATAAAGATGAATTTTGTGAAACAGTGTGTAAAGATAATAAATCGCTTTCTCTATTGTATCTGGATTTCAAGATGGCATTTAATATTCTTTAACCCTTTCCGACTTACCGCACATCCGCTGCAGACTTCTTTGAAAATATTTACTCAAAAATATTGAAACTCTTTATAAATGAAAGATCACTAATTGAATACAGTTGTCCCGTTCCTGTCATATTTTAGACGTGTATGCACCACTGATTGTTTGCTGATTGTTTGTCACAGGGGAGGGTCATTGCAAATAAAGTCACGTGAACTTATCGAGTAATTAAAATAAACAAGGGTCAACGTTTCGTAAAAGGGACTGAATACGTATTTGATTAAATAATGTAAGGCTAAACTAATTGTCTCCCCTGTAGGATGGGTATTGTTGACAGAAAAGAAAGTACGTATAATATTAAGGAACAATTGACATAACATTAGGGAGGTAATCAGTGGTTCATGCGGGGGCGCGAAAGAGAAAAAACCATGCGAAGCCTTTCATGTAGTAATTTCAAAACGTTAACAATTGATCACGAATTTTTGTGTTGCCATTTATGTGAACAGTTCGTGAACTATAAGCAACTGAAAGGCATCATTTAAGTAGCAAATCATGTGTGTGCATGTCCATTAGGTCTTGTGGTTTATCGTTGGGGATTCAAACCTAGTCGTCCAGGCTTTCGATCCATTTCAGCATCGGGTATGTTGAAGTTCCATTAGCCAAGGCACCTTTTTTTTAAGGATATTACTGGTTATTGAACCAGGGGTCATGGATATGTTTACAGTTCTCGTGATACTGTCCAAAATTGGATAAACCCAATTCAATCGTAACAAATGAGAAAACCTTATGCTACGAACAGATAACTATATAAGGAGTGGGATGACCCCGACGTTTGCATAATTTCTTGCTTGGTTAAATGGGTTTGTACGCCATTTCAACAATATTTCAAATCCATCACGGAGACAGTTTACTATTTTATGATCCCTGGGTAAAAGCAAACCAGTACTAGGCTACGAAATGATCCTTGACCAAGGGCACTCCAACATGACCGCCGCCCCAGGTGATCGAACACGGGCCGCCCGGTTCCAAATACCTGACTCTTTTCCTTATAATCATGTAACTTGGGGAGGGGTATTATTGCATCGCCGCAATAGAACATGGTGGTTTCTGGAGGTAACACTAATTGGACTACAGTTCTATAAATATAATTCTTAGTCATAAATTACATCTGAGTCATCCAGTTAACATTATATGCACGGATAGAGAAAAGACAAACCCTGATTACTTATGTACTAGTTCGATTGAATTATAACTCATAGTTTCTGTCTAAAGATATATATGAATGTGACTTATTTGTTATTTAAACCTTTCCGTCATACAGTCACATTTTGACAAACTACCCCCCCCCCACCCGCATACAAATTTGAAAACATTGTGACAGCGGCGGTAACTGCCCAATGTTTCCGATTTACAGAGATGCTTGCCAAGATATATTCAAAAAAAGGGGTCATGGATATATATAAGGATATGTTATGGAACCGGGAGGCCCGTGTTCGATCTGTTCGATCACCGGCGGCCCGAGTTCGATCACCAGCGGCCCGAGTTCGATCACCAGCGGCCCGTGTTCGATCACCAGCGGCCCGTCTTCGATCACCAGCGGTCCGTGTTCGATCACCAGCGGCCCGTGTTCGATCACCAGCGGTCCGTGTTCGATCACCAGCGGTCCGTGTTCGATCACCAGCGGCCCGAGTTTGATCACCAGCGTTCCGTGTTCGATCACCAGTGGCCCGTGTTCAATCACCAGCGGCCCGAGTTCGATCACAAGCGGCCCGTGTTCGATCACCAGCGGCCCGAGTTCGATCACAAGCGGCCCGTGTTCGATCACAAGCGGCCCGTGTTCGATCACCAGCGGCCCGTGTTCGATCACCAGCGGTCCGTGTTCGATCACCAGCGGTCCGTGTTCGATCACCAGCGGCCCGTGTTCGATCACCAGCGGCCCGTGTTCGATCACCAGCGGCCCGTGTTCGATCACAAGCGGACCGTGTTCGATCACCAGCGACCCGTGTTCGATCACCAGCGGTCCGTGTTCGATCACCAGCGGTCCGTGTTCGATCACCAGCGGCCCGTGTTCGATCACAAGCGGCCCATGTTCGATCAACAGCGGCCCGTGTTCGATCACCAGCGGTCCGTGTTCGATCACAAGCGGCCCGTGTTCGATCACCAGCGGTTCGTGTTCGATCACCAGCGGCCCGTGTTCGATCACAAGCGGCCCGTGTTCGATCACCAGCGGCCCGTGTTCGATCACCAGCGGTCCGTGTTCGATCACCAGCGGTCCGTGTTGGTTCACCAGCGGCCCGTGTTCGATCACCAGCGGCCCGTGTTCGATCACCAGCGGCCCGTGTTCGATCACCAGCGGTCCGTGTTCGATCACCAGCGGCCCGAGTTCGATCACCAGCGGTCCGTGTTCGATCACCAGCGGCCCGTGTTCGATCACCAGCGGCGGCGGTCATGTTGGAGTGCCCTTGGTCAAGGATCATTTCGTAGCCTAGTACTGGTTTGTTTTACCAGGAATCATACAAATAAGTTAATATCATCAACTTATATTCCGTTGTGTTCTGATAAATGAACCAATACATGTAGTACTGGTAACTTAACCAGAAAACGCCCATACTAACTGAACATTTGTTGAAATCGGCGTAAAACACACCATTCTAACAAAAAAACACAAGAGGGGATGAAATGTTCCTTTTTGCTCAAAGGAAAGGATCGGGTCAACACAGTTCGATCCCCGGCAGGGTAATACCAAAGACTTTAAACATAGGAGTAATTGCTGCCCTACTTGGCGCTCAGGGTTACGGAGTTATCATTACGTCTGACTGGCTGATGTCAGGATAAATGGACAAGTAGTATCGGTAACTTACCCAGGAAACGTCGTGATATAAAAGACAAATTGTTGAAAACGGCGTAAAACACTAAACAACCAATCGTACTGTTTATACGATAACAAAAATGTACCTACATGTATGTTTAGATACAATCCGGATAGATGATTGGTTAAACGAAGTGACATATCACAAAGTTACCCCTCTGGCATTTAGTTGACAATCTTGTTTAATTTCACAAGCTTTTACGTATAAAAGAATGTACAAAGTTGATTCATGAATAATTTTAGTAATTATGACAAATATTATTACCCTTCACCTCAAAAAGTTAAACTAATTTAACAAAGCTTAATTACTAGCTGATAAGTGTATTATTGAGAAATTTAGTTTTTGTTCACAATTCATTTATTTATTTATTGAGTAATAAGTACACGGACAGACACAAACAGATAATTGAGCCGATCCACGATAAACCCTACATTATGGACTTATGCGTAATATATCGACCCAAATCTGTCTGCGCACTCCGCGCCTACTAATCCGGGCTGACACATTCCGTCTCAGGGGGATAGAAGTGTAGAGTAATGATTCCTGAAACAGAAAATCCACAGGAGGTTTAATTGTTTAATTTCACAAGCTTTTACGTATAAAAGAATGTACAAAGTTGAGGCGAAACATGTATGTGCGGGTTAGCCTGCACTGCATGCTTAGGCTGGTCCGGGTCGTCAATACTTTACACAGAGTCCACACTGTTGGTTTCTCGTGGTACGTCTGATACGGAATTAGACGAGAAGCCTGAAAAATAAAGTATAAAATACAACACAACAACTTATCTGTCAGTTCTTAGTCTTCGCTCTGAAATAACAAAATATTTATACCTTCTTAAATTCAACAATTCCTTAACATTTTTTACATAAACGAGTTAGAAATATTTTGTATATTTGGCCTAGTGTAATAGTATGTGTTCGAATACTTATTTTCGCAGATCAGAGTATACAGTGCAGATTATTAGGAAGTGATAGTCGTTTTCAATCAATTTTATATAACATGCTTAGCACATCTTTCGTTTCTTGTTTTATTTTCGTATTATCTACGCTTTTCAATTTGTAGCGCATGAGCTGCCACTCTTAATTGACAAAGTGCGACTCTTTAATACTGTTCACTGGGTCATCGAGAAGTAACAATGAGTTGTAGATCAAGAACCTCACTGTTGTATTAGTAGAAATTTACGCGTTGGTCTCGCCAGAATTCGAACATCGGTCCATAAATTACGAATAGATACCGGTAGTTTTGGAGGTGAAAGGGTAGATCGACATGAACGTTTATGCACGTACTGCCAAATGGGCGAAATGGACGATGCATTCCATTTTATCTTACAATGTCCATATTATTTAGATATTAGATTCAAATGTGTAAAAAAGAAATATTGGAAAAACCCAAATATGTTTAAGTTAGTTGAGCTTTTAAAAACCAATAATAGAGGTGACCTTATCAACCTTTGTAAATTGATTACCTTTTCTTTTCATAAATGCAACAATGATGTGCTTTAATATATATGTATTGTATGTATGTTGATATGTTTAATTTTCTTTCTTTACCAAACTATACACGATGAAATATAGAAACGTATGTACATGGTATACTTTAGTTTCTGTACGTCTTTGACATTGTTTGAATATGATAATACGATATGTGGCAGCATGCATAATTGTATGTAAATAAAGTGATATGAGATGCCATATGTCTTTTACTACATATTCATCTGCATGGTATAGTTGGCTATTACCTTTTTAAAGCTTCTAATATGACAAAGCAGTTTGTCCTCCAAAACTATATTGAGACCATTCTTTCCTTGATACACACATATATATTTTTTTCTTGTATATTTGTAAATGACCATAAACTTTGTAAAGTTTGAGTCAATAAAAAAATATTCTGAATCTGAATCTGTAATCAGTGTGTATATATCCAGTGATATTCTTCACTGTTTACTAATGCATGAACATGTGTGTGTGATGTTAAAATGGAACGTTGCAATCATCGTAAAAGGATTTTGAAACGGGTAATAAATATAGATTGTATTAAAAACACCCCTTCCATTTGTTTCGCTTCAGTTGTTGTTTTAATTAATAGTCATGTAAAACCTCCGGGCGAATAATAAACGTCTTCATATCGAATAATATATCTTTGTACCTATGTTTTTTTTAACTTTATACGTAGTTTTCGGTCACGCTTTTATTTAACCCTTTTTACACAATCATGCGCACATGCAGGAGACGTTGTTTGAAATCATTATGGCAAATGGAGAAATGCTCAAAACATGTAATTTCTCGTTTTGCCACATTTCTATCTTTAATAATTAAGCAGACCATAATCTGTACAAACTTTCCATAGTTTCGCCTAAATGTTTCAAAGTTCTCTGCAGCAGACGGCTTTTTGAAAACATAGTGACAAAAGAAGAAATTGCACAAAACGTGCAATTTCTCCTTTTGCCACAATGTTTTCTACTTTTTTTCATAGGTTATCCATTCAATTATAGAGATTTTCCATCTTTTGAGCGCCGAGAAAATCCCGATGATATTACGTAGTCTGATCAGGATCTTTCTTGAGCGCAAGTTACCAAGTAGACGTTATCACATGTCGTGCCCCCAACGTAATGCTATTAGCTTTTAGTCATATCCGGCTGATGATGGGTAGAGATAGACTCAATGTTTGTGATTCAGTACATTAACCCTTTCCCACATACAAACAACACATCTGGTGGAGATAGACTCAATGTTTGTGATTCCGTAGTCTACATTAACGCTTTCCCATTCCACATAAAACATATCTGCAGCAAACTACTCTGAAAACATATTTGCAAAAATAAAGAAATTTCTGAATTTGAAAGTAGTATTACTGAAAACAATTGAAAACACTGTTCATAATGACTAGCCGGTTGGACATTTCTTTAAGCTGATCTTGACCTACACTGTTAATTCAAGCGAAACATTTACATCATCCCATTGACGTATGATGCAGCTCATATGTTCACCATATTGCCAGGAAATGGTGAACGACCATATCATTTGATGCAAATCACTACATCAGGGTATTTAAATCTTTCAGCGCCGAATTGTTTAAAGTAGACTCTTCCATGTTCAAAATCGGGCATCTCCATTTCTCATACAATTCAATTTTGGACTATTTTGATAACTAAAAGGCAAACAATGCTGATTTCAGGTGAGACAGCTCGTTAGGAGCTGACTCGCCTGAATCAGTATTGTTTGCAGAAACCTGAATATTGATTTTGGCGCTGAAAGAGTTAACTCGTTTTAGCGCCAAAGGCAGTAATGAATTTTTCACAAACAACACAGATTAAGGTGAGTCAGCTCGTAACGAGCTGTCTCACCTGAAATCAGCATTGTTTGCCTTTTAGATATACAAAAACATTCAAAAAACTCTTATTAAATGAAAAGATTGAATCGGCCGATTTTAAACATGGGAGAGTCTACTCTAAACAATAGGCACATTTTCTAGCCTAGTACTGGTTTGTTTACCCAGAAATCATGAATAAGTGAACTGTCGCCGTGATATAACTGAAATGATAATGTTGAAAGCGGCGTAAAACCCCAATTAAACAAAACTCTAAACAATTCGGCTCTGAAAGAGTTAAGAAACGTGACCCAGGACGGTTTCATGTAAGACGGATCACGTAAGTCGAACTGTGTATCCCCTACCTGCTATATAGGTTGTATAAACTTATCTCGTCCTAAAGTTATAATTTATTATTTCCCGAGGTAATACGCCTTTTGCTGAAATATTGAATGAAAAGTTTGGATAAAGATATGGCTTTAAATGCACAACTTTGAAAGCACTGATTGTAATATGAGCCGTTCCACGAGAAAAAACAATTTTATGGACTAATGCGTAATGTAACGACCCAGATTAGCCTGCGCAACCCGCGGAGGCTTATCCGCGCCGACACACTCTGTCCCAGGTGGATAGAGGTATAGAGTAATGATTCCTGAAACAGAAAATCCACAGGAGGCCAAACGTGTCTGCCTGGATTAGCCTGCACGGCCACCGGTGGCACGGCATGCTTAGGCTGATCTGGGTCGATACTTAACGCAGAGTCCACACTGTTGGTTTTCTCGTGGAACGGCTCTTATGTCTTCTTTTACGTCCCGTAAACCAAAATCATTGCTTTTAAAAGTGAACTACAGTGAAAGAGTAACTTGATTTTATTTATGTTATTGGGGTTTTACTCAGTTTTGAACATTATGTTATTATATCAAGCCGGCAGAACACTTATTCATAATACCTGGTTCAACTTACCAGCATATGGCTATGAAATGTGGTTTGTTCACCATGACAACCGGGAGCGGGCATTGAACCCAGGTCGCCCCAGGCTTTCCACTCGGCGGCGGCGGATTCTATCTGGAAAAATACCTCAGACGTGAGTAAGCGTTTTTAAATTCAATAGTAGCCACTCCCTTGCTACTTATAGCCGGATTTTGGCGCATCTTCAGCAAAGGACTTTTGAAAACAACTCGAATACTTATATCCTGATACATTAGCATTTTCAATATTTTAGCCCAGATGTTTTCAAACTTGTAACTTGTAGGGTTTTCGTATGGTGTGGACTATATTATTTTGGTTCATGTTTTGGGACAGACAGACATCCGTTCCAGAGTAAACATAATTAATTAACCGTTTTTCGGAGTTGCAACGTTCCTAATAACACAGGCAGCTCCGAAAAAAAAGTAGTTCAAAGTGGAGTAATTCCTTTGTGCTGTTATTTTACCACGTCAAATGAAAATCAACCTCATTAAGTCAAAAACAGTTACATTCTAATTTAATACTTTTACTGTCTTATTTCTTTTTTATAAAGTCATTGTTTTTCCCCCGTGGAGTTACAGATGCTTGTCCAAAAGTAAATTAGTAAATCATGTCTTTTTCTTCCTTCAATGACCATCCATTTGGTTACATCCTGCATACTTAACACACTTAAATAACTATGCTGACTACTTCCCTGGTATGATTATCAATCCCACCCCGCACATGAGCAGTGCAACGTCGGCAGGTGGTATAACGGTATCTGGTGTTGATGATATTGTCATAGTCAATTAAAAAACCCATGGGCAGATTAAAATGAAACTGGATCACCTAAGTGACTTATCTCATTGTTGAGTGAAAGCATTCGTATTTAAACAAACATATCTTGTGTACATACATATACAACTGCCTATCTGACCTTAAGTTACGAATTCCAACACAACTGTCCCACCAGTACTTTAAGTGCTTTGATTATTAAAATAGCAACTGGTTTTGTATAGGTCGTTATGTCTCAATTTAATATAATACACAATGCAAATTAATTTTGGAAGGTTGGTGACGCATTTTTTGATTGAAATCTTTTTAATTTATCTGTATCATTGACTTTAAAAACGATAGTAATGGCTTTCCCTCCTTTGCCCTCAGGATTGTGCGGTAAACATTACGGTCGGCTCTGGGTGTCACGTTAAATGGACCAGTAATACTAGAAACTACATGTGAGCCGTCCCGCGAGAAAACCAACATTGTTGACTCTGCGTAAAGTATCGATCCAGATCTGCCTAAGCATGCCGCGCAGGCCAACCCGGACAGACACTTTTCGCCTCCTGTAGAGTTTCTGTTTCAGGAATCATTTCTCTATACATATATCCCCCTAAGACGGAATGTGTCGGCCCGGATTAACCTGCGCGGACTGCGCAGGCTGATCTGGGTCGATACATTACGCAGAGACCATAATGTTGGTTTTCTCGCGGGACGGCTCATGTATCAAGCTATTACTTGAAATTCTTGAAAGCGGTGTAAAAAACCAATACAATGTATTTCGTCTATGGTAGTCTGACCAGTACTACACTCTTTGATTCACTTTACACGCGGGGTTGTTTTGCGTCCATTGAAGATCCAGATTAGAACATCCCCTTCTCACGCAAGTCGGATCAGGATCTCTCTATTTATTTCACCATTTAACTTAAACAAAAGGGAATCGTTAACGATTAAATTACATATTTTCATATGAGTTGCATATGGCGATTTTGGATTTTAATGACAGCCCACTCAACAACATGTTTAAGACATATTGGCATAACATGAATGGGGATACACTTATAGTTTTTTTTTGTCAGAAGGATCCGTTTAAGTTATGTATAATACACGCGCGGCCGTCGAAGACTCTGGCGAGACTGTGCGGACTAATCTTCACTGTGTGCATGCCCATCGAAACCCCAATCTCGCTAGACTCGGCCTTAATAAGGCTTCTATGCAGGCTTCTTGTACAATCAGATCAGAATGTTCGTATGTGATCGTTTAGAGGCACAGACTAATAAGGGTCTTCACTGATAGGTCCGTTTTCCTGTGGCGGAGTTCAATCAGCGGTTACGATAGACTGACTTTCGTCACGATTGATTTATTGACATCAACACCCGCTGTTCAAACATAGAATCATTTATTTTATCAGCAACGATGAAGCTAACGACATGTAACAATCTAGTGCTTGGACTTTTGGTCCTCCAGCTCCTGTCAGTGTTCGCAGGTAAGCCATCGCTTTGTTTGTCGATCTGACAGAGGTGGTAATTGTGAAATTGCCCCAAATTGAGCAATCTTGTCAATTTCTACTACGATGGCTGATGGATTTTATTTGTCTTTCTTATCGTAATTGATTTATATAACTTCTTTTTGTTCTAGGTTTGCTTTTCATTGATCAGGTGTCTTCTATTTGACTTTATTAAAGCCAATGTGTTTTAGGTATGTGATATGTGATGTTTTAGGCATATCTGCGGGCTGTCAATAAAGGGGTTGTGTGTTAAAACCCCAGCTCGGCCAACATTTTTTCCGACGTTTGACAAAAGTCACTGTGACAAGCGTCATTCGTCCCTCCACCTTACAGTCTTTGTGGATAGGCAGCTAGTTGTTTGGAAAGGATGTTGTATGGAGAACTGCTGTGAGAAAGCCAGGAAACACATGAGTAGGTGTAGTTGATCGCCGTGATACGACTTACTTTGTTTTACAAACGGCGTAAAACCTTAATCAATCAATCAATCAATCAATCAATCAATCAATTAATCAATCAATCAACCAATCAATTAATCAATCAATATCTGCCCCTTTTCTTGAACAAATATCTATCTAGAAATAAACCATTTGACGCTACGAATATGCAGTACCAAATAATTACGTTTTTCCGAGGTGCTTTTGAGTTGACGATATCTTATATATTGGCGTTAATCACAGTTATAAGCAGAATAAGATAGAATATAGTTACTGTGTAATTTTAACGATGACTTAAAGGTGATGTCCTAGATTTGCATTAACTTGCAGTTATAAGCAGTCTTTCATAGAAAATAGTTAATGTTTCATTTTAACGAAGACATATTGGCCGCATCTTAAATTTGCGTTTATCACAGTTATAAGCAGTCCATAATAGAATATAAGTACTGTGTGACTTTAACGATGACTTAAAGGTGATATCCTAAATTTGAGTTAACTTACAGTTATAAGCAGTCTTTCATAGAAAATAGTTACTGTTTCATTCATTTTATGCATATTTCGCCATCAACAATATATAATTTCTGTATCATTCTCATGTAAATTATTCAATTGATTTTGAGTTTTTAAAACAATTAAATTTGAATTTGATTATAGTGATGACTTATTGGAGATATCCTAAATTTGCGTTAATCACAGTTATAAGCACTCTATACTATAATATAAGTACTGTGTGATTTTAACGATTACTTATTGGTGATATCCTTAATATGCGTTAATCAAAGTTATAAGTTGTAAAAAATATAACTAATGCTGCTTACTTTTAACGATGATTTATTGGCTATGTCTACAATTGGTGCATTCACAATTATATATGTAGCCAATAAGAGAACATTTTCGTATTTCCAGTAAGAGTAACCTTTTTATTTTCCGTAGTTACAGAACTGATATTTTGCAACAGGTGACGTTTGGTCGTAGTTTATTTACATAATTTTACTAATTTATAATTCAATTGTTTCCAAAGTTCAAGTAGTATTTACTGTTATTGAGTCAGAAGAAATACAAAAAAAAAAAAAAAAAAAAATACACTCTTATTCACAAAACTTATCTACAGAATATACATGGCTTCATATATTTATATTCATACATATACATATACACTTACACATAAATACACACACATACATATAAATACACATATATACTCACATATACATGCACCTGCACCTACACCTACACGTACACATACATATACATCAGCCCGGCCGGGTAGCTCAATTGGTAGCGTATCTGACTCGTGATCTGGAGGTCACGGGTTCGATACCCGGTTGCGGCGACATTCTTTCGGGCGATGTTTTCCATTGCCTCTCACCTCTGATCTATGTGAGAAAGTAGTCAGTGGCTTCGAAAGAATGTTGTGTAAGTACTGGTGTGGGAAAGCCAGGAAAACATGGGTAGGCGCACTGACCGCCGTGATATGACCAAAGCTGTTGAAAGCGGCGTTAAACTCCAAACAAACAAACAAAACATATACATCAAAGAATACAAATATGAAAAGTTTTATGTTGTGACTCACAATCAACTTTGCGTTTAAGAGCAAAAAGTAACGGACGTCCGTCGCATAAATACATCCCCTCTTTTATAAAAAAGGGAGGTAATTACGCATAAACTTAATTTAACATCACAGAAAAATGCCAAATAAGAGATATGCTCCTTTAGCACAACAAAGTTACACGGGCCTTAACAGAAACGAAAAGTAAAGGACTCTTTGTTGTCCAATTACTTCAACAAATATATTGAGAGTCACAACAAAAAGAAAACGATTGAAATGTTATTATAGTAAGTACGTAGTAAGTACAGGAAAAGGTAACATACGTGATCCCCACCTTCCATATTTCAGGAGTCAATCAATGATTGAATGCATTTTGCAAGTTACGTGGCAAATGTTACTTTCATCAACCCCGCAAAACCAGCATTATTGTAACAATTCACATAATAAATGAACTTACATGTAGACTTATCAATTAACTATGTTATTTAACAAACTACTTCTTCTGCTCAAAGCTTCTTTAATACATTTTGCAAGATTAAGAAGTTTACACTTGTTAGTTGTTTTTAATAATATAACGAATTTATACATGTTCGGTCTTTTATAAAAATAACTTTTGAATTACAGTGTTCTAAGATCAGAGTACTTATCACAAACTTATATACAGTGGTACTCATCCTCTAGTACATGGGAATTACAGAGTGAACATAAGCGCTGGCCTCTTTCCGCTCTGTTATTTCCAAATCTATCTGATTCTATTCTTAATGAATTTGAAAACAACCCGAGCTCTGAAATGTATGAACGCCACTTACGAGGTAAAATGTCTAAATACTTTTCCATACCATTATTGCCTGAAATAAATTTATATGTAATTAATACACTGCAAGTATCAACTGTATAATCTATTGTTTGATACAGATCATCAATCAGCCTCTGTTTAAATACGTTATAAAAATGTTTATGATTTACAATCATGGGTTTAACCCATACATAACCAAACCCGACATTATTTAAAAGATCCCTTATATTAGTACACCAATTATTTGCCACCCTTTCACTGTTTTCAACTGTAGTGCGATACAATGGGTTCATGATGATGTTTTCAGTAGACAAGATTCCCCCCCAATATTTAATAATTATTGAGTATCTGTTTATATATAATGGGTATCTGCCGAGCTCACGGTAAACGGCTGCATTGCATGTTGATGTTTTCACATTTAGTATTCTTTTAAAAACATTTTAAATGTATCCTTTCTAATTCCTTTGATTTGGTAAACCCAAATTTCGCTTGAAAATCCAGGGATGGAACTTACAAAGGCATCAAAAAGTTGGAAAATGGTTGACGTTTCAAAGTCAAACGACCGAATTTTGTTATGAAAAACATTTAACGCCTTTAAGCTTTTGTCTGCCAAAACCGTCTGATTTAAACTGGAAGAGCCTGCATAATTGAAGGTCATTCCAAGATACGTAAAGTCATTCACAATCTTTATAATTTCATTATCATATGTCCAAGATTCATTTTCCTTTAACCCACCCCGTTTTCTAAAAGCAATATGTTTTTATTTGTCCGTATTAACCTTTAATACCCATTTACTACAGTACTGATAAATGCTATTGACACTGTTTTGCAAATCATTGACGTTTTCACTTAACACCCGCATGTCGTCTTTAAAGAGGACCAGTAACATAGTAATATCTTTTATGGTTAAGCCACAATAATTATTTCCAATGAGATACAGTTCAAGATCTTTAATAAAGAGAGCAAAAAGCACAGGTGAAATTGTCTCCCCCTGTTTGAGACCTACGTAGGAATAGAAGCTCTCTGATGTAGTATTATGATTCTCGGATAACGCGAAGCATTTTACGCTTTACTTCAATATGATAAAGTTTATACTACAATCCATTTCTATAAAAAACAAACAAAGGCCTTTTTTTAAATCAATAAAAGCAGCATACAGACGTTATAATAGAATGTAGGATGAAACACGCATCAGTAGTTTATTGCTTCGGTCTGAAACCAAATTGTGAATCAGATAAAATGTCGCTATCTTTTACAAAATAAACTTATACGCCTATTAAGAACACCTGTAAATATCTTAGGCAAACAATTCACTAAGGTAATCCCTCTAAAATTGTTCACATCATTTGGATTATTCTTTTTAAACAACGGTACAAGAGAAAGTTGATGCAACGCATCAATGTCGCCGGAAATCCATACTGCAGTTATGCATAACACTTACATCATAGTAGTTGAAAAAACAGTGATCAACTGAGGGGCATATTGGAACATCAGGGGTGGGGTTAAGTGAAAATGTATCATAACTTGCATATTTTGGTCGACGAAGAGAACGTCCTTCATTGAAATAAAATTATGCTGCGGAAAGAAGCTGCTGAGACTGTGTCAGATATACAGTAGTCTAGAAACTGTTTTCTCAGTTTCTGGCTCCATATGGCAGAGTATGGGGGTCTTTTCTGTCTTAGTCCAGACAACCACCATCTTTTCACAGCATGTTTTGGGTCATGAATCAGGGCAACATCAGCAACTTTAATCTCATCAAAAGATCAAGTATTTCAGCACCAAGCCTACACCTCCAGTCAGATTTTATTCTGTTCATTGTGGTAAAAGCTTTCTCACTTCATGTATTAGCCAAATAACACAGAGAACCAATGCCAAAAAATACAGGTTCATGGTGTTCTGGTGAAGATTTCATCGATTAATGAGATTTAAGCTAATGTTCAAAAGTTAAATATGAAAAGAAAAATATTATTTTCCATATATTGTGGGCCTTGAGTAAAACCAAATGAAGAAAAGTAATTCATGAAAACTGATGAGCTATTGTTTTATAATTGGAAACAGGAATCTAGAGTATCATTCTCGATTCCTGCATGGAATCATTTTAAATTATTTTCCTGCTAGGATCGGATGTTTTGAAAACTAATATAAATGTGGACATATAAATCGCACACTGCCCTGTTTCAGTGACTGACCTAAATCGGTGACCTTGTTATTTTGCATATGCTCTTCAATTTGAATAGTTCTATGGTATCAATGTTTTTTGTGGTCTCAAGTGTAAACATATAAACACAGAAATGATATTTTGGGATATGTCACAGCCCTTTTATCATGTAGAGGGTGTGCTTTAAGTGCAAAAACATCCATTTCTTCTACCTCCGTAGTAAATACAACTTGGGGAAACCCAGAATATACACGTGACCATTCAAGCCAATCTTATTTGCGATATGTAAATTAAAACTAATTTTAGACTTCCGAAAGCCCAAATGTATGCGGTAAACGTCATCAATATTGAGTTTTCGTTGCATAGGCATGCGCACGAGACATGTTTCGATTCTAAACTTCCGCTAATTTTGCAAAACTGAAAGTATACTCCAAGCCACTCGGTAAATCTCGAAAATTCACTGCAATTACCGCGATTTGTCAAAGAAATGCATTTTATTCGGCCCAAAAATTTCACTCTCAAAAATATGCTGGTGCCTGAAATCTCACCTCGCAATTTGAAATTTGCACTCGCAATTCGCGAGTATGCGAGATGAATTTCCTGACACGTGATCAACAGTTTTAGGTTAGAAACAGTTCATATTTTAGATATACATGGATTAACATTATTAAATGCATTCTTTACAAATGAAGACATCTCTTTGAACATGAAAAAACCCATTCAGAAAGTTAAAATTGCTATTAAAAGGAGAATTCAACGTGATTTTTATCTCGATATTTACACAAAGTATAATAGGGACTGAAATGTCGTCGTAAATAAAACAAAAAAACATAAATGCGAGTCAAAATAAAGAAAATGCAAATACTAAAAACATCGGAACTTAGTGTTTTTAAACAAACGCAATTGTAATATGTTCAAGACATTTAAATTTGTTTTTTTCTAATAAAAACTTCTCCTCCCATGTCATTTTTTGAAAAGCTATTAAGAATATAAGTCGCGGGCTTCTGTCCGGCGACTAATAACAATGCCCTCTGTCCACTGTTCTGGAAAACCCCCGAACTAAAGATAGCGTTGAAAACATCTGTAAGGTGCATTGATATGATGTCACAGCCTTATTTAAAGAATTCATACAACATACAGTCGTTTACAGGTGCCTTATTTCTAGATAAATTTTGAATTACATATTCAACCTCTTGGACTGTAATAGGCTGATCTAAATCCTCAAAATTACAATAGCAAGAATTGTGATACACCTGTTTAATATCATCTGATAGATTCGAAAAATAGTCGTAAACATTCTCAACTGTATACATTCAGATATCTTAGTTTTCTTTTTACTAAACAATTTCCAAAAATCTTTTGGGCGTGAAAAGCGAAGCTTTTCTATTGCTTTATACTGTTTTCTACTATAAGCCGCCTTTGTCGTACGTATTAATTTCTTCTACTTACTTTTCAGCTCATACATGTTTTGTCTATTAATGTCTGTTTTACAGGAGTTGTACAGTTTCAGAGTGTTTAAGTACAAACGCTTTGCCTCTGTACAGTTGCTGTCAAACCACACTGATTCTTTACTCGTTTCAGCAAATTGGGGTTTATTACTATGTATACATTCTTTTGAAAACATTGGATCAGTAACACTTCTGAATACTTCAACAAAGTCATACACAAGAATGTTCACACAGGCTTTACTAGTTGTGTCAACATTTGAAACAAAGCTATTAAAACTTGGTAATTTACTAATTAACTGTCTTCGGAATTCGTCTGTATGATCGCTGTTCCATTTGTACACGCAACCTCGTGTTTCGGTCAGAGTGTCACGATTAACGTTACACCCGAGCGAAAACGATAAAGGGGCGTGGTCAGACCATTCATTAAAACTTTCAACAGTAAAATTCAAAATTCCGATCACAGTCAAAATTGTATTCACATAATAGTAAATAATCGATGACACTGTTTGCATTATGACAAACATATGTAAATGATCCTCCCTTATCCTTTCCAAGTCGTCCATTTGCAACACGCAAAGACGTAGACTTGCAAAGATCGAGCTGTTTCACACCATGTGAATTGCATACCGTGTCAACAGAAACGCCTCTTAAGGTGGTATCATACCTTCGAAATAACGTCGTTTTTGACGTCAAAACGTACGTTTTTGCGACAATGACAGTGTTGTTAAAGAAAACACAATGGCTTTCTCGTTTGAAGTGGTATTTGGAAAGAGACCAGACCGAAGAGAATAAAATTACATACTACATACGTAGTGATGTAATTTCCATACAACTGCCAAGACAATTAACGTTACATAAGGGGAGTAAAAATGAAACTTTCGCTAAAATATTTTAACAGTAATTCGGTTATTTCAAATTTATTAAAAATTCGCCCGAGATATTTTTTCTATAAACTTATATAATTTAGAAAAACTTTTTGTCTACCATTTACCACAGTTTCAAGAAAATCTATTGTGCAGATCTTTAGTAAATCGCAATGACGTTAACGCTCTGTCACGCGACAAACCGTACACTGCGGAATTTAAATTGAAACGTACCTAGGGTTATTAAAATGAACTCCCGATTTTTCATAAAAATAATCAATTTGATTCTTTTACGAAAGTGGTAAATTGTATCTATTATACTCCTTTAAATATTAAATATGTTTTATATAAAGTAACCTGTCTACTTCGCTGTTTATCTGTTAAATCATTTTTTTCACATTCCATGTATTAGTATTAGTATTAGTCTCAAACCGTCGCTTGCAGTTCTTATAGATAGATTTTATTTCACTTATTCGAATACATGTAATTCGTCATTTACATACATACATTTACATAAACAAATTGATACGGGAACATCAAATAGTAATTCAATATAACATGAAGTTTCATAATTTTACATAACCAAACATTTCTGATACGAAATTCTTCAAACAAGAGCATCGTCAGAATTATCCTGGAAGAAATTGTTAATATATTGTATTATTACTTTCATATTTGTCATATTAGGTATTTTGTGATGTATTTTCAGATAACAGTAAATACAGAATGCGTTTCTCTTAATCAGGCAAAAAGCAAGTTTCAGAACTTCAAAGATTATAACTGATCAGTATGCAAAGCTTTCTATCTATTCTATCCGTGATCATGCTTTTGTTATGTAAGGAAACACTTTATATGATAAAACATCGAGATTAACTATTTGACTTTCTTCCCTTTGGAAAACCTTATGTACAAGATTTTATGAAAGTTTTGACTTGATTGTATTCACACAGCTCCGCAGTTCAAATCAACCTAGAGCTGTTTGAAAACAGGTGTTTATTGACAATATTTTCCTGTATAGTTTGGGTAAATAACCCACTATTATTGTCTACATACATATCCCGTGGAGTGCTATCACATCGTTGTCTGCACTATGTAGTGAGCCTTCGATGTCATTGCACACAGGTGTCTAGAAATTGTAGACAGTTTATAGTCGGGTAATGCTATATTTTGTTTTATTATTGGAAGTGTGTCGACAACACAAGTAATTAGGTACGAACATGTGACTAAAAGTGTGATCTTCTACGGTGTTATGGCATTGTGATTTACTTAAAATCAACCCGATAGTTCGTCTTGAAATTTGGGTTAAGGGTAAAAAACAATTATCAAGACAAAACGAAGTACCGGTAGTTTTAATATAATGGGGACATATTAAGTAAACAAAGAAAGATAGAAGAAGGGGTGGCTGTGTTTCATTTTCAGTTCCGGCGCACGTTAGCATTATTAAAGCATAGCGTTTTACTAAAAGTCCGCCCGATATATTTCCAACAAATTTAAGTAAATTGGAGAAATAATGGTGTTCTGAATTATAATGATTTCTTTTAAAAGAAATATCTAGGGCATTGTCTTGTTAGTAAATTAGAGGTAAGGTAATAACTGTATTATTAGTCAGCAATCAAGTTCGTTAAATAAACCAAGTTTTGCTTTAAAATTATTCAAGGAAAAATTGTGAACTATATGTCATGACGGAGTTTATATTATTCGCTTCAAATCGATGTTAATATAAGATGAGATAGTAATGGTCATTCCTTTAATCACACATAACTGCGCAGCTGTGTAAACACAAATTACAATTTAATCAAAAACTTTATCACGGATACCAAGAAAGCTTTGCATGACAGGTATAGACTTCGAAATTCTCCAAATTGCATATTGAGAACAACATTTGTATACTGTTATCTCAAATACGATACAAAAAAAACAAGGGTGACATATACTATTTGTGATAATTATATTTCATATATAGAACAACAGTTGAACAGGAAAGTTAACGAGACAATTTATACATATGACAAATCCAAATATATATATATATTTTTTTTTTGCTAAATTACTTACGACCGTAATTACTTTAATTCTTTAAATAGAAACACATATATACTACCTACCATTATTCTTAAGGGGATAGCTTCAATTTAGAATAAATAGATAATTATAAGGAAAAAATAAGTATTCATTTTAATTACCCTGGATGCGTCTCAATGTTTAATTCCACAGTGAACGTTACGACGCACACAAGAGGTTTAACGACATTGTGATTTATTAAAAATTGACACCACAGTTTTGCTTGAAAGTTTGGCAAATGGTAGATGAATGTTATATTTTATTTTAAAAAAAATCTCTTTTGCGAATTTTAAATAATTTAGAAATAATCAAATTACTGTTAAAATATTCTAGCGAAATTTCTACTTTAAGTCAACTTATGTTACGGTAATTGTCATGACAGATGTATGAAATTGATATTATCATACAGGTTATTGTATTCTCTTCAGTTTAAAGTTCATTTTATCCGAATCCAAATTGAAATGAGGAAGTAATGGTGATTTCTTTAACAACACTGTCATTGTCGCAAAAACGTACGTTTTGATGTCAAAAACGACGTTATTTCAAAGGTATGATTCCACCTTAATGGGCTTATCGGTGTACATAATCATCGTCATCGATAGACGAGACATGACTATCACACACAATATAATCTGCACGTGCACCAATCTGTGCATTAAAGTCACCAACAACATAAATTTCTCCCAAATTACTGAAATATGAAATATCATCTTGCAAAATGGAAAACAAATCTAAATTATGTACGTTGTATGCTACTGAGTTTTCACACTAAATATCCTTCTGTAAATTGAAAACACTTTTTTCTAGTTTTAGCCATACAACTGTATCATAACAATTTTAAACAATGGATATACCTTTTTCCATTATAGCGTAATGATTCCTGAAACAGAAAATCCACCGGAGGCGAAACGTGTCTGTCCGGGTTAGCCTGCGCGGCATGTTTAGACTGATCCGGGTCAATACGTTACACAGAGTCCGCTCTGTTGGTATTCCCGTAGAACGGCTCATATATATAGACTTGTAAATTTCTTTAATTTGTATGATCAATAACTGATGCTCAGCTGACTGTATGTGTGGCCAACGTAGCTTAGATTGGAGATTGTTTATAAACAATGCAAATTTAATGCTTCAATTAGGTTTCCATGAAGCACATTAACTTCATTGAAAAACCATATTGCAAGCAATTAATGATTAATTTTTACTTGAATATTTTCTTCAAATTCAATAATGTAAGTGCTATGCACAATGTTGGCTTTTCTCATGGTATCTCGAACACGTGATATCTCGAACGTATCGTTTACCTCAAACCGATTCCTAGAACGGATATATGTCGGTCGTTTGAAAAAAGCTTAGCAGCAGTTTACCATTACACCGACGAAGATGCTAATCGTGAATGTTGACTGCATAACGAAATTACATGAATAATTACGAACGGTTCTTTTGGTTCCTTTAAAACCTGTATAATACCCAGCATGTGTTTAACACAGACAGACAGAGACAGAGACAGAGACAAACACAGAGAGAGACCTACATATAAAGATAGAGAGAGAGACCGACCGACAGACAGAGAGACAGAGAGAGAGAGAGCGATGAAATGCATGAAGGTTCATGATAATTCAATTAAATCTCTTTGTGGCGTCCCGTAGGTAGGTTTTCATATGTAGCGGCCCATATGGTGTACATGTACACTATTTGTTTTTTATATGAACATGTTCATTTCAGTCATCATGGCGGCAGACAACGAACTGGACGAGATTGACAGAGAGTTGGTTAATATATTTCTACGGTCCAATCGAAAAACTAAGGATGATGATACAGACAAATTAGAAAAAGAATTGGAGAAGAATCCCTTATTCATAAAATGCGAAGAACACCTGATGACTTTTGAAGGAGAACTGTCCACAGAGATGTTTGAAAAATGTCTGGCTGCTTGTATGTTTCAAGGAATGCGAATTGATATCGATTTTGGACACCCAGAGTGCATTGCGAGCGGGTAAATTATATAATTAGTTATTTGTCAGAGATTAATTTACAGTCGAATCTTGTTATGTCGAACACGGACATCTTGATAAATCCGATATTTCGATATTTTTCTGATGTACTAAACCTACCTCTTCTTTGTTTCCTATACACATAATAAGAATAATTGATTACACTTTAAAAGTGCTGAGCTCCAGGGTGGAGATCAAAATATTAAAATGTTGAAACTTCTGCAACTATTGCTAACATGGACAAAACAAAGTAAGTAATAAATAGTTCAAAACGTTTTTGGCAATAATGTTGAAAAACAGTCAATTGAAAGTCATGAACATGTACACAATTTGGCTTACTGTGTATGTCTACCCAGTAAAAATGAAGATTACATGATCAATATTTAGATGTTTATTGTACTGGAAAGGGAAATTGTTACTCTAATTTTATCTCAGAATTATGATTCTAATATTTCAAGACAACTTTTGAACAGTTTTAAAATGTTGACTATACTATCTATAATCTGAAGCTCAGTACCTATAATGTCAGATTCAATACTTCGTTTGTTCCGGCTATATCGATGTGCTTTTCCTGTCCCAAGAGGTAAAACTGTTAACCCTTTATTTGCTAAACAATGCAAATTCAGTTGACAGTTGCATAAATATACACACACTGACTAGAAGTAAGAAGGTCACCCAACAGTAACAACAGTTACACCAGATGGGTATCAGTGTTTCCTATGCCAGGGTGATGCAGATTGAAGAGTGGCCCGCCACAGCTGTATGTGAGAGGTTTAAAGATGATGGTGAAGTAGCTTCAACTATTCTGCGAAAATGACACTTTACTGTGGGCGCTCTTGACAATCTCGATCACAATCCAAGTGCAACAAAAGCCACGACATCTTTTCATGGCACTGGCATTGGTACATTTCAATTCACAAGCACTAGAAAACCTGGTGTCATTAGGGAACCTGTCACATTACTGCCAGCAAGGGCTCATACTCACTCGCTTCCAGACCATTATGATTCTGCTCCTGCAGTTTCGTTGAAGTTTACTGGTGTACAGGTACCAGATAATAATAAAGAACCTGTTAAGCTTGACCTGGCAGATGCAAAACGTGAAGAATATGACTGGATGGAAAATAGTCTTCAACATATCAGTGATGTGGAACTTTGCAAGACGAGTTCACTTACATGGTCTGCTTATCACATCACTCGACAACAATCAACATCAGAGCTAACAGCAATATGTGCACTGCTCCCTCTCTTCTATGAAAAATGAGACACACCAGCAATGATTAAACATGGCATGGATCTACATCGGCAGGCAACATAGTATCTCAACCCAGGACAAATCCCAGTGATTACGTTTGACCAGCCTCTGTTCACGCTCGCCAAGTACGTACAAATGGTCAGATCTCTATGTCGAGAAAGTCTATGTAGTTATGATGGGCGGACTGCACATTGAGAAGGTGCTATGGAACACTGTTGGTGATTTATTAGATGGTTCAGGTTGGACGACAGCTCTCATTGAATTTGAAGTTGCTTCATCTGGAACAGCTGTTTCATTCCTGAAAGTATCACATATTACCAGGAGTCGGCATGCCCACCAGGGCACTGTTCTTGTTCTTCACAGACCACTAAATGAAGCATTCAACCCGAGATCTAATATTGATGAGAGTGTCAGCAACTGGCTGGAACAAATGTGTGAGAAATCTCCCACGTTCAAGTTTTGGTACATGATCGCACACTATGAGATTTTGATTTACATATTTGTTAGAGCCCATCGGGAGAGAAACTTCCCATTGTATGTTACTGTCTTAGAGGACTCCGTACCATTGTTCTTTGCGTTAGACCATGTGAACTATTCTCAGTGGCTGCCTGAACACATCAGAGACATGAAGGCGCTGCCACAAGAGATCAAAGATGAGTTTTGAATCACTGCAAAATCGTAAAGTCGTCACACAGATACTCTGCGATCCGAATAGACCAAACGCATGGGCAGGAGAATAAAGTGGTGAAAGCATCCGGTGGTGCAGTAGGACTCACTGAGAATCCAGTTGCCTTCAGACGCTGAATGACCGCTGGACACGAGCTTGCCAGACTTCCGAGACAGTACGAGAATGGATATCTTCATGACGATGATCCGGAAAACCCCGCTAACTTCGAACACCATGAAGTGTTGATAGCCTATCTAACACAACACGCAAGATGGGAAATCCCTTCCTGGATGACTTCCCGGAGTTGGTAACAATGTGGCACTCTTCGGCCAGTTATACATCTCCTTACACAATAGAGATGGTGACATCAGTGAAGTCTTTGCACACGAATTTCAGTCGTATCCGCCATCCCTATCTGAGTTTGGAACGCTTAATCTGTCTGGTACCAAATGTCACCTGTTACAGTGTATCGAGGAACCAAACCAGACAGGGGCACCTGTAGTATATGACTGCAAAGTTATGGATGGTGCGGTGACAGTACATGCATTGCCTGTAACATATGTCTCAACATTCCAGGAATATGCTGACAATGTGCTTATACCCCATCTGGAACGTCAGCTGCGTGACACAAAGCGAGTGGATGTTGCGTGGGATGAATACCGGCCAGATAGCCTGAAGGAGGGTACAAGGGAGAAACGAGGCAAAGGTGTCCGTAGAAAAGTATCAGGTGCCACCAAGCTGCCGGGCAACTGGAATGACTTCCTCCGTGATCCAATCAACAAGAAGGAACTCTTTGAATTTCTATCGTCAAAAGTTGCGGAATGCAGCATCCCTCCTGAGTGTTCGGTATATATCACAGCTGGAGAGAATGTTACATGTGTTGGAACGTAAATCGAAATGTCCAGCTGCAATCAGAAAGAAGCAGACACTAGGATTGTAGTTCACGTGAAGCATGCTTTGGAGAATGAAGCAAAATCCACCCAGGTGCGAACTGTGAACACAGACGTCGTCGATGTTCTTACCGGTGTGTTTTATGACCTCTGTCAGATAATTGCTGATCTTGATCTCTGGGTAGCATTTGCAACTGGAATAAACTACAATCATTACAGCATCAACGCCATTTGTGCCCATCTTGGTGAACGTAAATCATGTTTCCTGCCCGTTTTCCACTCCTTGTCAGGATGTGATACTACATCAGCGTGGGAAAGTTAAGAAATCGTTCTGGCAGGCATGGAATGATTATGAGGAAGTTACTGATGCCTTTGTTCATATTGACTTACATTCTGAATCATTTCAAAGAATCGAGAGACAAGTTGTCGTAGTTTATGACAAAACAAGTAACGCCAGAAAAGCCAAGCTGTTGACAAGATACCACCTCCTCAGAATGCACTACTCCAGCACACTAACTAGGAGGGCAGTATACCAGGCTGGCATATGGACAATATGCATGTTATTTCAACAAACGAATCCATGTCCAACCGACTATACATGGGTGAAAATTGGGAACTCATGGGAACCTGTCTAGTCTACCATTCCAGAGGCGTCTAAAGCGTGCAGTGAAATGTGGCTGCAAAAGGGCCTGTACAGTCTGCAAATGCAGCAAGGCATGTGCAGGTGTCTTGCACATCTTTTTGTCGGTGCACATGTTCATCTAAATAGGATACATCGACTGTGAACTGTCTGGTAGAGATACATTGTATTGAAACATTGTATATATAATTCCTGAATACTACCAGTATGTACTTAACATGTAGGCGGATATGTAGCTATAACAATCAAAATAACCATTTAAAAAAATCAGGCCAAGTAAGCCTTTTCGGACATTATCTTGAAAGATGAATGGTATAACCATTAATCGTGTCAAGAATCGGTTTTAGTGACTACAAAAACCTCTGGTTTGATTTCGCAAATGCCTGTATATGACGTCTATAGCCAGTGACAACATGTGTATTTTCTGTTATATTGGCCGCCATCTTGGAAATGGGTGACCTAAACAAAATGCCATGACCAACATCTGTTTCAGTGACCCAAGAAATCCCTGAATTGACACCTTATTTGTTCATTTCTGATTTTTACAGCCAGATATATGACATTTCCTTTTTTTTATGGCGGCCATCTTGGATTTTGGCCGCCATGTTGGAAAATCGGAACCGATCAAGTGAGTTCCACGGATAAAATCAATAAATAGGTCGAAAAGACACTCCATGCCGAAGTTGGTACTTTTGTCCGGCCGGTAACGTTAAATTTGCAAAGCTACCTGACTAATAATGGGCTGTCTCTCCTGAAATCTGCATTGCTTGCCTCTTAAGCCTTTCCCGCATACGACAATTCTGCAGCAGACGACTTTGAACGTATTTTGTCAAAACATAGAATATCTCTATAATTAAATGGATAACCTATGACAAAAAGTGGAAAACATCGTGGCAAAATGAGAAATTGCACGTTTTGTGCAATTTCTTCTTTTGTCACTATGTTTTCAAAAAGCCGTCTGCTGCAGAGGCGTCAGAAAGCGTCTATATGAGGGAAAGGGTAAACATTACATTTCATCAAATTTTCTGTTGGACAAAAGATTGAGTGGTCCAATTTTCAACATAGAGGAGACGACTTTGTGAAATTTGGCAGTGAAAGGGTTAAGTGAAAACATGTATATATCTCGAAACTAAAAGGTGGTAAATTCTTTAGCTGAAACGATTAAATTGTAATTCGTTATCTGTCAGTGTTACATGCACGTATGTCTATATTTGGATGGAGTCGTCAAAGCATATACGGTATCGAAAAGGGTTATCGATGTTTTCAATCATTGTCTACAGCAGAGTTGTTAAATACGTTTATATTTGTGAATTGGTTACATAAATCCAATACAATTTCAGCGTCTACTGTCGTAGATTAATCCCGCGACATATTTATCATCCTTATGCTAACATGCGCCATTTGTAGATCTGTCTTAGGGCGTACGTTGTCGTGTAGTTATCGTACGTACGACAACCGAGCATGGCAGTGCTGCCGCGCTGACGATTTTAATTATCTTGATCACTGGTCCAGTCAAACCAAAGACTTTAAAAGGATAAAAGTATCTCCCTTCTTGGCACCTGAAACGTTGCATGGATAGCATAACAACCGATGCCACAACAACATAGTACTGATAATTTACCCCGTATACGCAGTGATATTATAACCAGATATTATAACCAAAATTGATTGAAAGCAATGTAAAAAAATAAAACACTTATCAGTCATGCGGTACTCTGTGTCAAATGTGTCACAGACTTTGAAACTTGAAACTAGACCGCCTCTGTGGTGTAAAACGATTGTCGTAGAACATTATATGTGCACAGTACTACGTAACTTTCGAATCCAGCTTTCAAAAATCTACCTAAGTCCCAACGCGAGAGACCAAAATGTATATGAACCCCGACGGTAGATTTGGGGTCCTAGTGAGTCTGCGTAAAATGGAACATATTTGAGCCGTTCCGCGAGAAAACCAACATTGTGGGGACTCTGCGTAAAATATCGACCCGGATCAGTCTAAGCATGCCAAGCAGGCGAACCCGGACAGACACTTTTCACCTCCTGTGGATTTTCTGTTTCAGGAATTATTACTCTATACCTTTATCCCCTTGAGACGGAATGCGTCAGTCCGGATTAGCCTGCACGGACTGCGCAGGCTGATTTTGGTCGATACATTACGCAGAGTCTCTCGTGGAACGACTCATATATATTCATATTTGTGTAGGCTGATCTTGGTCGATACATTACGCGGAGTCCATAATGTCCGTTTTCTAGCTGGACGGCTTAGAGTGGTAGTGCGTCCGCCTCGGGTGTGTGAGGTCGAGTGTTCGATCCCCGGCTTGGTCATAACAACTACTTTAAAAATGGTAGTAACTGCTGCCCTTCCAGGCGTTCAGAGTTGCGGGGTAAGCATTACGACTGACTGGCTGGGATCAGGATAATTGGACAAGTAGCACTGGTAACTTACTCAGGAAACGCCATGATATAACTTATGAAAAATTGTTGAAAACGGCGTAAAGCACCAAACAATAAATCAATCAATCACATCACGTCTAAATTTACATTTTAAAATCTTTAGCTATAAAGTCAAATCAAATGTCATCTTTATCCCGCAGTGAATTTTACTTTCATTTTAGAAATGAAACGTTCTTCTGAAAACGGGTGTCAATATGAAAAAAATATATAAAACAAAAATCAACTTTCAACAAAATCATAAGTGTCCAAAGGGAGACAGCTTCAATTGATGCATCCATCAGACATTCAAAATTGTCGAATTGCTTCCCTTTGACCTAAACGCAGTCTGTCGTAACATATAGGTTACAATACACCAAATCAATTCCTTTTTTGTTTCCATGTCAATTGACCAGTTTCAGCCCTAAATTGTCACACTTTCTAAGCGTTTGAAGAAATAATTCAACTGGCGAAAATGGTTACCGTCATTTTGGACCAAATTGGGCCCTGACAAAACCGGTTTTTCATATTCCCTACTTTTTCACTTTCAAACAAGATCAAACATGCTAAGAATGATCAAATCAATAATTTCCAGTGCATCATAAACACATTTACAATGAATTTAATCTCAATGTAATATATTTAACGCATTGGGACTATTTGGCTCTAGATCAGCATGACCGCGGATGTATTTGGCGTAATTTGACTTATAGTCGGACAGTTAATACTCTATACACTGAGACTCAAACTCAGCTTAATCTTCACTATACGCAGATGAAGTAATACTTCAACACACCAGAGGATGTTCATGTTTATTTATTTATTTATTTATTTATTGGGGTTTTACGCCGCTTTCAACATTATTTCAGTTATACCACCTTTACAGTTCACTTATTCATGATCCCTGGGTAATCAAACCAGTACTAGGCTAGAAAATGTGCTTTGCCCAAGGGCACTTCACCATGACAGTAGCGCCGCGACTGGTGATCGAACTCGGGACACCTGGTCTCGAAATCCACGACGCTAATCACTCGACCACAGCGGATTCCAGATTCATGTATATGAGCCGTTCCACGAACAAACCAATATTGTGGACTCTGCGTAATGTATCGACCCTGATCAGTCTAAGCATGCCGATCAGGCTAACCCGGGTAAACACTTTTCGCCTCCTGTGGATTTTCTGTTTCAGGAATAATTACTCTATACCTTTATCCCATTGAGACGGCATGCGTCGGTCCGGATTAGCCTGCACGGACTGCGCAGTCTGATTTGGGTCGATACATTACGCAGAGTCCATAATGTTGGTTTTTCTCGTGGGACAGCTCATATATATTAATATTTTTGTAGAGGAAATCAGGGACGTGAACTGTCCACCGGACTCGAGCCATTTAGGAGGAAATGGAGGCCGTTCAGGAAAATCGGTGCTTGGTTCAAGAAGAACAAAGGCAAAATAATCAAAGCGCTTCAAACTGTTGGCAGAATCATCGGAGGGATCGTGAAAGCTATTGGAAAATAATAATGGGGACAATTTATTCTCTTCTCAACTGAACCGGGTCAATGATAAACTGGAGATTCGTTTGTATTATGCTTGAGAAATATCTTACTATCTAACATAGAAATCTCTTTATTGAAGATAACATATGCTCCTTTTCTTATTTTAGATATCTCTTTAACTTTGAAAGATATCTCTCTAACGTAGAGCGCTATTTTACTAACGTAAAGAGCTATCTCTCAAAGCACGTCAACTAGATATCTCTCTAAATTAAGAAGAAATATTTTTAATACTTAGAGAGACATCTTTTTTAAACTTAGAGAGACATCTTTCCACATCTTGTAAATATGTGTAATAACTTTCTGTTGATTGCTGAACAGATTAGAACTAGATCAAACTGTTCCGAGTCGCAGACGTATCCGAATCTACACAGCTAAAAAAGACAACCTTGCGACTTTCCATTAAGACAGTATACACAATCGATACTCCTGATCTATTTTCAACTATACCCAATACAATTGTACAGTATGTATATTGTGCTTGAAGTTTGGCACTAATGTCTACATCCTTTCAATACTACGATATAGGTCTTTATAATTGTTGTAATATTATAGTTTGTTGTAATGGGCCGGTGGCCTCTAATCAAATACAATTTTGTATCTTGTACTTCTTTCGACAGTGCCATGTTATCCCAATAAATTTAACACATATCTGTAAACTTAACTTGTACTTGATCCACGTTGCGGGAAAACGGACCGTCGTGAAAGCTATTGCAAAATGAAAAGATATTGATAGTTCTTTCTCAACTGAAACCGCGTTTATGAATCAAAGCACTGAAAGTGCTGCGGTCTTCGGACTGCAGGAAGGTTGGAGAAGTAGGGAAAATGTGAAAGGAAATAATGCTTTTATTGTTAAGAAGTTGAAAGATCACATCAAAAATAGTAAATATTATTAAACAGCCAATTTAAAAACAGGAGGACATTATTGGCACTTTATCGCTCACCTGAGTGCAAGAGCTCACAAGAATACACATTTAAAACATGACGAAACAAAGGTAAATTTGACAGCAGGTTAAGGCAGAATATTTTGAAATTTCTACCTGATCGTATTGAGAAATATGTCAATGTTAAATCAACTTCCATCAAGTAGAAATAATTCTCTAAACCATGTACTAGACTGGAAGAAAGTGTTTGGTCAATGTAAAACTCATCAAGACAATTATTCTGACAACGATTCAAAATGCTTCTCCAGAGTGTTATCAAGATATTCCTTAATTTGGTCTAGTGACCTATTTTTATTTACCTTATATGACCCATATTCGAAAATGGACTAGATATTATCAAAACAAACATTCTGACAAAGTTTCAAGCTGCTAAAGGAAAGAATGCGGCTTACAGAGTATTAACAAGATTTTCCTACAATTTGGCCAAGTGACCTAGTTTTTAACCCAGCATGACCCATATTCTAACTCTTGGCTCAGATATCATTAAGATAAACATTCTGACCAAATTTTAAAAAATGTGGCTTCTAGTGTTGACAATATTTTCCTTCAATTTAGCCCTGTGACCTAGTTTTTGAATAATCATGACCAATATTCAGACTTGGCCTGCATATCATCAAGACCAACATTCTGAAACAGTTTAAACATGCTCAAGTTAAAAATGCAGCATCATGAGTGTAAACAAGATTACCTTTCAATTTGGCTTCGTGACTTAGTTTCTGACTAGTCTAACTTGACCTAAATATAATTCAGACAAAATGTCAAGATATTGAAGCAAATCATGCGACCCCTAGAGTGTTAACAAGATTTTCCTGCAATTTGGCCAAGTGACCTTGTTCGAACCTGACTTAGATATCATTAAGACAAACATTCTTACGAGAATGCCGTTGATAACTCCACATCGCTTGCGGGCACCTGCACAGTGAGATCGGGTCGCCCGGTTGAGGAAGTGGTTGGCGTTTGCACGCTTCTGCTACAACTTAGTTCTTGGTGCTTTGTTGGCTGAAGAGGAGAGGCATGGTCTCATTCAATTCGCAGCCACTCTCCCTCTCCTGTGGGTTCTGCACTCTCCTTCTCCTTCAGTCCTCCCCTCTTTTCTAAGGCATCTTGTAGTACTGTTACTCTGACACTTTTGTGATAAACTGTGTGTTAACTTGTTACGTTCTTTGAAAAACGCGACCGGATTATCTCATGAATGATGCGATGAGCCGGCTTTTATAACCAGCGAGCCACAGTAGGTGATCGGCCAGACGCCGACCTGTCCCCGGTCAAAATGTCTGCCCGATTTACGGCTGGGCTCTAAACGGCGTCTGGATTGTCTGGGTAGTCCAAAATTTGGCCCGGCGCTCGCCCGATATGTGTGATGCCCGGCCGGACATCGGCCAGGCACCAACCGATTTATATGCGATCAGTTTGCGATGAGGTTTTAAGTCCGAGTTAAAAGTAACTCGATGCCTGCAAGCAGTCCCGAAGGCTTCCGGCCGAAAATGCATAGAAATTCGCCGCAAACTACTCGCAAACCTATCGCAAGGTAATTATGACTGATAAGTTTAAGTGATACTAGGGACATGTAGGCTACATTCTTTATTCATAAATATGCTTTTGAAAACTATATAAATCTGCATATATAGTCTGTCGGCTACATACACCGGTATAGTAGGTACTATGCCGACGGATTCCGAAATCCGCCACTGCATTTACAGGTCCCCCTGGTAAATCCCCGAGTGCATTTTTTACGCGCCTTCTTTGTTAACAATTTATTTTTCCATAAGCTTCCATATTTGACCCCTCGGCGCATTAATTTCTAAGCATTTGTTTAACTTATATTGGAGTACTCACTGAACGCTAGAAAATAGATATTATAGTCAAAGTTTTAAAACTGTTCAAACGTTGTCTTGAAATATTAGAATCACAATTCTGGGATGATAATAATTTCACTTTCCAGTACCATAAACATCTAAATATTGATCGTTTATGCTTCATTTTTACTGGGTAGACATACCCAGTAAGCCAAGGTTTGTACATTTTCATGACTTTCAATTGACAGTTTTTCAACATTTACTGCCAAAATAATTTTGAACTATATACTTACTTTGTTGTCACGATTAGCAATATATTTTCAAAAGTTTCAACATTTCAAAATTTTGATGTCCATCTGGAGTTCAGCACCTTGAACCCAGATATAAGCTTCACTACAGTAGCAACTGCCCGTATACCAATATACGCACAGCGAATCAATTAGGACCGCTTTTAATGGGATTGTGAAATGTTATACCACCGGAATCGATAATTCCGTATCATAATATGTCCTGTATGTCTGTTTGTACGAGGCAAGAAGTTTCACATTAACAATAAATAGGGACCCACCGGCGATACTAGGCGTGTTTTTCCTTGAGACGTAATCTTTTCATATTATGACCTTGGCATTGATCTATAAACCTACATATATAGAATACATTGATGTTTGACCTACTTATATAAAACATTGATGTTTGACCTACTTATAAAAACATACTTTGATGTATTGAAATGATATTATATCCCCATTATTTTTACTGTCATGTCCCTTAATAAATTGGCAATAGCTCGAACATGTGATAATTCGAATACATCGTTTAACTCGAAACAATTTTTTGAACGGATGTGTCTCTTGAAATCAGCGTAGAAGCGATTCTACTGCATTCTGGATATGTGTTTATTACAAGCTTGATTTGCGTAATACACAGTAAAGTAACAAATGAATAACGAAGTCGAAAATGCATCAATAAAAAGAGCATAAATTGATAGAACACTGGAACAGATCGATAACTCGGAAAGATCGATAACTCGGATTCATTTCGACTTCAAGTTACCGCCGGTCTACTGTTACTTCTATTCCAAAAGGTAGAACGTGAAAACAACATTTTCTGGTATGGTGTGATTCATTTATAAATGTATTTTGTCAATCTGTTTGGACAAACGTTCAAACGAACCAGTGCATGAGAAAATGTACACGTTGGCATTTCAGAACAGTGTAGATGCAGATCACTTGCCCACCTGCTCAGTCTTATCAAGGTGACTCAATCTTCAAACAAGCTTTAATAAGTAGAGGTTATTACATGAGTGGTCATTCAATACGAAATTTTAGAAAACGAATTTAATAAAATTCTGTATTGAATGAACACGAATGTTATATTCTATTTATATCATAAATTCCAATTCGACGATTATTAGCGCAAAATATATATAACGTCGCTATATAGCGCGGTCATTTTCAATGCTTTTCATTATGACGTTACGCAGCATTGTTATTACACTAGTTGAATACGCAATTTATACAATGGCTTTATTACACTCCTGGCGACGTCAGTTATGATATAAGTAATATATATGAACAGCGTAGATATTGATTCGACTGTACGGATGCACAAGCTGGTCTGGATAAAATGCTGTTCTCAAAAGCCAACGTTTACCTTTTCACATGCACGGATGGATTTAAACATCGTTCGAAAAATAATGAGTCAGTCACATCACGTCGACAGCTCACTTATTCGTGGTCCCATAAACCAAACAGTATGAGGCTATCAAGTACAGCAATTACAGCAAAAAAGGTTGCAGGGTGGAGCGAAGCTGTCCTTAGACGAAATATATTCGAATCGCTTATTCCATATACGAACGCATATTGACACATATCGAGGGCTTGGCGTGAAACGGTTGTAACTAAAATTGGTGTTTTATTTACCAAGGTTAATCACCTCGCCATAAAGTCTTTATAAGCATTAAATCATTTTTCTTGGTAAACAATGGAAATTTAGGTGCCATTGCTCGTTCTGAGCAATGGCACCTACATTTGCGTTGTTTACAAAGGGGTCAAAATTGCCCCTAAACCAGGGTTTTTAAAATAGGTTTTTAGTTACAACCGTTTCACGCTAAGCCCTCGATATGCGATAGACGTCTTTTTGAATTATTGTGGCAAAAGGAAAAATGTCTCATAATGAGCAATTTCTTCTTTTTACATACTATTTGCTGGTTGAATGGTGTTTTACGCCGCTTTCTACGTTAATTCAGTTATATCATTCCGTTTCCTGTTATACCGGTGTGACTTGAGATTTGTAGGTCTGTGAGATGTTGTAGGTTTTATACAAATGTGCATGCGCACCGAACGTGCAACACAGACAGCGTGAAAGCCGTCAAACCGTTATTATTTAGCCTGACATCACAGCAGCAGTCGTAGGAATATCCCCGCAACCCCAAACACCAAAAATGGAAACCAGTACTATTTGTTTGAGGTTTTAACTATGTCCCGAATCGGAATCGAACCCTGGTCTCCCGCTCCCGATGAGGACGTCCTAACCAGTACATGGGGATGGTACATGTAGTTTATTGAAATAATTGTTTCTTATCTCGCCGAAATGTTTGTTTAACTGATAAACTAGTCATCAACCCTGATTGTTGACACGTTTCTACGTATTCATGAAATTAGTTTGTTAATTAACGATAAGTGAGTTGTGAGAGATTTAGACCAGGATGAGACTTCTCGAAGATGCAGGCTGTCTCGGGATCGAACCCTGGTTTCCCACTCCCAATGCGGACGTTCTAACCAGTACTCCACAGGGATGGTACATGGTAGTTTATTGAAAGGGTTGTTTCTTATCTCGCCGAAATTTTTGTTCAACTGATAAACTAGTCATCAACCATGAGTGTTGACACGTTTCTACGTATTCATGAACTTAGTTTGTTTATTAACGATGAAAACGCATCGGTGGTGTAGTGCTAGAGCGTCCGTCTGGAGTGCGGGAGGTCGTTGGTTCGATCCATGGTCAGGTCATACCAAATACTTTAAAAATGGTAGTAATGGCTGCTCTCCTTGGCGCTCAGGGTTGCAGGGTTAACATTACGACCAGGATACATGGACCAGTAGTACTGGTAACTTATCCAGGATAAATGTGTTAAAAGCGGCGTAAAACACCAAACAATCAAATTATTAACAATAAGTAAATTATGAGAGATTTAGACCAAGATGAGACTTCTCGAAGATACAGAGCGATCCTGGTCGGCATTGTTCCCCATTCCAGTGAAGGTTGATGCACAACAGGTTATGCACATGTTGTTTCAAGTCAGATGCAGCAACAGTAGGATTAAAGTTGATTATGGACAGCTGAGAAAACATCACATCGTTAGGAGGATGTATTTTTTCCGTAACCCTTTCACTGCATACATTCACAAAGTCGAGTCTTCCGTGTTAAAAAATTGACCATTCAATTAATTCGTCCAACATAAAATTGAGTGAAATTCAATGTCCAAGTTGTCCAAGTTGCAAGCAATGCAGCTTTCAGGAGAGACAGTTCGTGACGAACTGTTTCACCTGAATCTGCAGGGTTTTTGTCAGAAGCCTTTAATTGTTTTTGAGCAGAGAAAGGGTTAAGATGGGTTTTCCTTGAAATGAGGAAGGGGAATTCCCATACTTCAAAACAAAAACAGGATGCGGTTGTTATTACATTTACTTAACTAAAAACATTAAAAACATGATTGTTTATACTTGACATTCTAAGAAAGGGCTATGGACTCTTCCAAATGCGATAGCTGGACACGTCCCTTTTAAAAATTCAGCAATGAAAGGGATAATCATGATCTTCATACCGTTTCGAAAAATAAATACCCAATAGAATATCACAGGAAAAGGAGGTGTGGATCAGAACCTGCAACTTAAAACATCGCTGAAAATACCTCGGAGTGAAAACAGGTTGAGATATACCATTGAGAACGGCGCTTAGCTCAAGTAAATCGAAATTAATTTGGTAGTCATTTGCGAAGAGTGTAGATCTAGATAAGACCTACGCAAATGCGCAGTCTGGTCTAAATCTAAACTATTCTCCAAGGCTATGTTGAAACATTTTGAATTGAATTGATATGTTTATATTTTTATGACGTCAGTGTATTCTTGTCATGTTTACACTGTTTATCACTTATCATGCCGTGCGTATTTCATAACATTAACCATATATTTGATGATGTGTTTGTTTGTTTATTTGAATGTTGTTTTACACCACTTTTTTTTAGTTATATTACATCGTTGCCTGTGTATGTTACGAGTTATACTGGTTCATTTATCCTGGCACCAACAAATAAGCCGAAATGTAAACCGCGCACTCTTTAGCGTAAGTTGGGAAACCCGTTATTATCAGTTTCAAATTCCGACTAGAGATCGAATCCGCGACGTCCCACACCCTTGGCGGACTATCTATCACTGTACCACGAGGTACACGTACAACATAAATGAAAGCATCTTTGCACAAGGAAGATATATCACTGCACCACGAGGTACACGTACAACATAAATGAAAGCATCTTTGCACAAGGACGATATATCATTACACCACGAGGTACACGTACAACATAAATGAAAGCATCTTTGCACAAGGAAGATATATCACTACACCACGAGGTACACGTACAACATAAATGAAAGCATCTTTGCACAAGGACGATATATCATTACACCACGAGGTACACGTACAACATAAATGAAAGCATCTTTGCACAAGGAAGATATATCACTGCACCACGAGGTACACGTACAACATAAATGAAAGCATCTTTGCACAAGGACGATATATCATTACACCACGAGGTACACGTACAACATAAATGAAAGCATCTTTGCACAAGGAAGATATATCACTACACCACGAGGTACACGTACAACATAAATGAAAGCATCTTTGCACAAGGACGATATATCATTACACCACGAGGTACACGTACAACATAAATGAAAGCATCTTTGCACAAGGACGATATATCATTACACCACGAGGTACACGTACAACATAAATGAAAGCATCTTTGCACAAGGACTATCTAACACTGCACCACGAAGTACACGTACAAAAGAAATGAAAGCATCTTTGCACAAGGACGATCTATCACTACACCACGAGGTACTTGTACAACAGAAATGAAAGCATCTTTGCACAAGGACGATCTATCATTACACCACGAGGTACACGTACAACAGAAATGAAAGCATCTTTGCACAAGAACGATCTATCACTACACCACAAAGTACACGTACAACAGAAATGAAAGCATCTTCGCACAAGGACGATATATCACTGCACGACGAGGTACACGTACAAAAGAAATGAAAGCATCTTTGCACAAGGACGATCTGTCACTACACCACGAGGTACTTGTACAACAGAAATGAAAGCATCTTTGCACAAGGACGATCTATCATTACACCACGAGGTACACGTACAACAGAAATGAAAGCATCTTTGCACGAGGACGATCTATCATTACACCACGAGGTACACGTACAACAGAAATGAAAGCATTTTTGCACAAGGACGATATATCACTGCACCACAAAGTACACGTACAACATCAATGAAAGCATATTTGCACAAGGACGATCTATCACTGCAACACGAGGTACACATACAACAGAAATGAAAGCATCTTTGCACAAGGACGATCTATCACTACACCACGAGGTACTTGTACAACAGAAATGAAAGCATCTTTGCACAAGGACGATCTATCATTACACCACGAGGTACACGTACAACATCAATGAAAGCATCTTTGCACAAGGACGATCTATCACTGCAACACGAGGTACATATACAACAGAAATGAAAGCATCTTTGCACAAGGACGATCTATCACTACACCACGAGGTACTTGTACAATAGAAATGAAAGCATCTTTGCACAAGGACGATCTATCATTACACCACGAGGTACACGTACAACAGAAATGAAAGCATTTTTGCATAAGGACGATATATCACTGCACCACAAAGTACACGTACAACATAAATGAAAGCATCTTTGCACAAGGACGACACATCACTGCACCACGAGGTAAACGTACAACAGCAATGAAAGCATCTTTGCACAAGGACGATACATCACTGCACCACAAAGTACACGTACAACAGAAAGGAAAGCATTTTTGCACAAGGACGATATATCATTACACCACAAAGTACACGTACAACAGCAATGAAAGCATCTTTGCACAAGGACGATACATCACTGCACCACAAAGTACACGTACAACAGAAATGAAAGCATTTTTGCACAAGGACGATATATCACTGCACCACAAAGTACAAGTAAAACATAAATGAAAGCATCTTTGCACAAGGACGATCTATCACTACACCACAAAGTACACGTACAACAGATATGAAAGCATCTTTGCACAAGGACGATATATCACTGCATGAAGAGGTACTTGTACAACAAAAATGAAAGCATCTTTGCACAAGGACGATCTATCACTACAACACGAGGTACTTGTACAACAGAAATGAAAGCATATTTGCACGAGGACGATCTATCATTACACCACGAGGTACACGTACAACAGAAATGAAAGCATTTTTGCACAAGGACGATATATCACTGCACCACAAAGTACACGTACAACATTAATGAAAGCATCTTTGCACAAGGACGATCTATCACTGCAACACGAGGTACACATACAACAGAAATGAAAGCATCTTTGCACAAGGACGATCTATCACTACACCACGAGGTACTTGTACAACATAAATGAAAGCATCTTTGCACAAGGACGATACATCACTGCAACACGAGGTACTTGTACAACAGAAATGAAAGCATCTTTGCACAAGGACGATACATCACTGCACCACGAGGTACACGTACATCATCAATGAAAGCATCTTTGCACAAGGACGATCTATCACTGCAACACGAGGTACTTGTATAACAGAAATGAAAGCATCTTTGCACAAGGACGATACATCACTGCACCACGAGGTACACGTACAACAGCAATGAAAGCATTTTTGCACAAGGACGATACATCACTGCACCACAAAGTACACGTACAACAGAAATGAAAGCATTTTTGTACAAGGACGATATATTACTACACCACAAAGTACACGTACAACAGCAATGAAAGCATCTTTGCACAAGGACGATCTATCACTGCAACACGAGGTACTTGTACAACAGAAATGAAAGCATCTTTGCACAAGGACGATACATCACTGCACCACGAGGTACACGTACAACAGCAATGAAAGCATCTTTGCACAAGGACGATACATCACTGCACCACAAAGTACACGTACAACAGAAATGAAAGCATTTTTGTACAAGGACGATATACTACTACACCACAAAGTACACGTACAACAGCAATGAAAGCATCTTTGCACAAGGACGATACATCACTGCACCACAAAGTACACGTACAACAGAAATGAAAGCATCTTTGCACAAGGGCGATCTATCACTGCACCACAAAGTACACGTACAACAGAAATGAAAGCATCTTTGCACAAGGACGATATATCACTGCACCACGAGGTACACGTACAACAGCAAGGAAAGCATCTTTGCACAAGGACGATACATCACTACACCACAAAGTACACGTACAACAAAAATGAAAGCATTTTTTCACAAGGACGATATATCACTGCACCACAAAGTACACGTACAACATAAATGAAAGCATCTTTGCACAAGGACGATCTATCACTGCACCACAAAGTACACGTACAACAGAAATGAAAGCATCTTTGCACATTGACGATCTATCACTGCACCACGAGGTACACGTACAACAGAAATGAAAGCATCTTTGCACAGTGACGATCTATCACTGCACCACGAGGTACACGTACAACAGAAATGAAAGCATCTTTGCACAAGGACGACCTATCAGTACACCACGAGGTACACGTACAACAGCAATGAAAGCATCTTTGCACAAGGGCCTGGATTATGTTGCAAACGTCAAGTGTCGAGTTGCGAGTCGCGATAGCTCAGTAGGATACTATGATGGCTAACAATATCAATAGAGGGGTCGTCAGTTCAAACCCCGAAACGGAAATTCATTATCAACTCTAATTGTGCAAGGCCATTGCGACAGCGTCATTCGTTCTTTACCAATGGACCGCATAGTCAATGTAGGAAGGAAGCAAGATACCTTGGAGGAATGGTTGTCATGTGATGTTTATTTATACAGAGGACTAGATGAGGAGGAGTAAAAAGGGCTTTCTTATATAATATCTGTATTATCACTCATTAAAACCCATATTGTGGGTACGTGAAAGAATCGTCTAACTGAGACGATTCTTTTGAGTACCTACAACATAGATTCGGAAATCAAATAAGGATTTTAGAGCATGAAAAACGCTCCTTATCTAGGGCTCTGGATTTATGGGTGCGAGAAATCCAGGAAACACACGTTAGGTGAACTGGGCAACCTGATATAACAGAAATACAGCTGGAAATGGTGTTTAACTCTTATCAATCAATCAATCAATCAATCAATCAATCACACTCACTCACTCACTCACTCACTCACTCACTCACTCACTCACTCACTCACTACACAATGCAGAGTACCGGTAACAGCTAAACGATGTTAGTCATGGCTTTCAATACTATATATACTAATACAACGAGTTTAAGACTTTCCCACCTGCAGACGTGCAACGGACGACTTTTGAAAACATTGGGTCAAAAGTAGAATTTGCTCATTAATGCACACTGTGGCCACACTGTTTCCCCGTCTTATCAATTATTAATCTCTCATTTATGAAGGTTATTCACTTGTCGGCAAGATATTTTCAATGTTGTCTGCTGCAGATTGTTTGTTGTAAATCTGTGAAAGTTTTAACAGGCAGAAAATGTTTACCTTATTTTTACATGTTCTTAAGGATGAACAAGTGAAACGAGAAAGTATTGCGCAGTTTCAGCACACGCTTTATTGTCTGACGTGTTTCTTACAGTGTATAAATACACGTACGTTTACGCAGTACTTAATACGCTTTGTCTCATTTTAACTGATTATTCTGAAGTATGAAGTCGACGATTATTGTTTGTATTGTACTGGCTACTCTTCTCTCATTGACTGAGAGCCAGGGGAACATGAACTTGTTTCAAAGCAGTAAGTTATCTTTATTGAATATTTTAATAGTAGCAGACATTTATAAATACATTTACTTTTCTTATCTTTTCTTTCACCCTTTCCCACATACAACACATCAGTTGCAGGTGACTTTACAAACATCTAGGCATAAGTATGGAAACTCTCTTTAAATTTAAGTATCATTATTGAATTGAAATTGAAAACATTTTTGCGCTAGGAAAACTTGTTCATTATGTTAAAAGAGAGTTTTGGTGAAAGTTTTATAATAGTCAGATATCACGGAGAATAGTCGTACTACAACCGAGTGCCCAAGGTATTACATCGCTAACATTATGTACATTTTAATGATAGTAATGTAATTGTTTTCATGATCATTTCCTTTTTTATTTTGTTTCGATAAATAGAAAATAAATATACATGGAATTATCACGACACACAGGTATTCAGTTTACATAGACACATGCTTTCATTCATACCAAAAACAAGTACACCAAAATAAACAATCCTTCTATTTTCTTTTCTTTTTTTATCCTTTTACTCACTATACATCTCATATTGTTTTATTATTATCCATTATATTGCTCTGATTCATAACGTTTTGCAGAGCTGTTATTTATTTAGTATGCAGATGTGCACACTCAGCATCGAAATAAAATAGTGTAGTATATTGTAATGTGTTTGATTTACTTCAGGTGCCGCTTGTGGCATGAATTGTGCGGACAGCGTGTGTTACTTTTCGATAGGTTGTACAAATTGTCAACGAAACTACTGTAAACACTTCAGGTACTTTATTTATCTATTCTCTGTTTGTGTTGGTGTTAAATGTCGCATTCAACAATATTTCAGTTATATTACGGCGATTTCTGGGCAAATTACCATTTCTACTGAGTGGACAATTCATCCAGACTCAATCATGTCAGTCGATTTGCTACTCAAGCATGTCAGTCGTTTTGCTATTCAATCATGTCAATCGTATTGCTACTCAAGCATGTCAGTCGTTTTGCTACTCAATCATGTCAATCGTATTGCTACTCAATCATGACAGTCGTTTTGCTACTCAATCATGTCAATCGTATTGCTACTCAATCATGTCAATCGTATTGCTACTCAAACATGTCAATCGTATTGCTACTCAAGCATGTCAGTCGTTTTGCTACTCAATCATGTCAATCGTATTGCTACTCAATCATGTCAGTCGTTTTTCTAATCACACAGTTGTCGCCAATGAGGGGAAGCCATTACTACCTGTTTTCAAAGTGACACGCCTACTTGTTTAATTCCTTTTTAACCGTTTTCCGCTTGAAATACCATACCAACTAAACAATTTTTTTTTTCATTGGAATTGTTGTATACTTCTAAACTTTACTTCGAACATACACCTTACAATACCACTACATGTTGTCTATAACATGTAAATTCATTATTATTCTGTCTGTCTTTCTTTTATAATAAAGATAGCAAACTTTTAACCCTTTCCCTCATGTAGACGCTTTCTAACGCCTCTGCAGCAGACAGCTTTTTGAAAAATTAGTGACAAAAGAAGAAATTGCTCAAAACGAGCAATTTCTCCTTTTGCCACAAAGTTTTCCACTTTTAGTCATAGGTTATCCATTCAATTATAGAGATTTTCTATTTTTTGACAAAATTTGTCTGCTGCAGAATTGTCATATGAGGGATAAGCGCCCATGTGTCATTGATGCATAACAGATAAGCAGAGCGCAAGCCTGTAGTGAGTCCAATCAGAGACATATAAATGTAATATGTCTCTGTCCAATGAAAAGTAATCTCTGGTCAAATGACACATTTAAGTGTCAAGTCCGAAATTAATTAGGTACAAACAAACAGATTTTATAAACTGTCATACGTCTATAAAAGAAGTATTTTCTATGTTTGTTCTTTTCTTCTTATGTTCCGAGTCATATACACATCTTAAATCCCCTATAATTAACCGCATTAGGTTGTGCATAATTCAGTTGTTGAGCATCTTTGTAAGGTTTCCAACTTGTGTTATTTTCATCGTATCTTAACTACTAGAAGGATTTGGTAAAGAAATTAAGCAAAGTGTTCTGCCTGTTTTCTAAATAAATTGCAAAGAGGGGCTTATATAACTAGAAATAGTGTCATTTTATTTCAACAGTCGGGGGAAAGGAGAACTTTCATATTAGAACATTGCTTTCTAAACTCGTCGAATGAATGAATGAATAAACGAATGGCGCTTTTCGTTTTATATTTACAGGCGGGGAAGAACTCTGTGTTTAAGAAACTGTCCAACAGGTTATGAATGTCATGCTATGGGATTTTGTACCATGGTACGAGGCTGAAGAATTGATGAAAAAACTTTTCTGTAATAGTAATCCTGAGAGACTACACGTACATGGTGTTTCCTAATAAACTCGTTTGCACCTAGTTGACATATCCGTGTTTATATTCCTATTACAATAAAAAAATGTACTTTACGACACTGTGCAACAGACACTTGGGTCAGTAAATAGGATAATTGCTGTAATTAAGATGACTTCCTTTCACCACAATGACTTTTACCCTCTCCCACAGACAACAATTCTGCAGCAGACGACTTTGAAAACATACCTGCAAAAACATGGAACATGTTTTAAATGAAAGGGTAATTGAACATTGGGGAAAATGAATTATTTGCACATCAGAATCTGCAACAATGTTTTCAAAGTTGGTCTGCTGCCGAGGCGTAAGAACGTCTCTGCATGTGGGACAGGATTACCTCGTCGCCAATACGTCATGCACTTCAAAGTGCCAAGAAGTTACAATGTTCTTCATGTGCATCGTCGCCAATACGTCATGCACTTCAAATTGCCATTACCTCGTCGCCAATACGTCATGCACTTCAAATTGCCATTACCTCGTCGTCAATAAGTCATGCACTTTAAAGTGCCATTACCTCGACGCCAATACGTCATGCACTTCAAATTGCCATTACCTCGTCGCCAATACGTCATGCACTTCAAAGTGTCATTACCACGTCGCCAATATGTCATGCACTTCAAAGTGTCATTACTTCGTCGTCAATACGTCATGCACTTCAAAGTGTCATTACCTCATCGCCAATACGTCATGCACTTCAAAGTGTAATTACCTCGTCGCCAATACGTCATGCACTTCAAAGTGACATTACCTCGTCTCAAAAACGTCATGCACTTCAAAGTGCCATTACCTCGACGCCAATACGTCATGAACTTCAAAGTGCCATTACCTCGTCGCCAATACGTCATGCACTTCAAAGTGCCATTACCTCGACGCCAATACGTCATGCACTTCAAAGTGTCATTACCTCGTCGCCAATACGTCATGCAATTAAAAGTGACATTACCTCGTCTCAAAAACGTCATGCACTTCAAAGTGACATTACCTCGACGCCAATACGTCATGCACTTCAAAGTGTCATTACCTCGACGACAATACGTCATGCACTTCAAAGTGTCATTACCTCGTCGCCAATATGTCATGCACTTCAAAGTGTCATAACCTCGTCGCCAATACGTCATGCACTTCTAAGTGCCATTACCTCGACGCCAATACATCATGCACTTCAAAGTGTCATTACCTCGTCTCAAAAACGTCATGGACTTCAAAGTGTCATTACCTCGTCTCAAAAACGTCATGCACTTCAAAGTGCCATTACCTCGACGCCAATACGTCATGCACTTCAAAGTGCCATTACCTCGTCGCCAATATGTCATGCACTTCAAAGTGTCATTACCTCGTCGCCAATACGTCATGCACTTCAAAGTGACATTACCTCGTCTCAAAAACGTCATGCACTTCAAAGTGCCATTACCTCGACGCCAATACGTCATGCACTTCAAAGTGCCATTACCTCGACACCAATACGTCATGCACTTCAAAGTGTCATTACCTCGTCGCCAATATGTCATGCACTTCAAAGTGTCATAACCTCGTCGCCAATACGTCATGCACTTCTAAGTGCCATTACCTCGACGCCAATACATCATGTACTTCAAAGTGTCATGACCTCGTCTCAAAAAAACGTCATGCACTTCAAAGTGCCATTACCTCGACGCCAATACGTCATGCACTTCAAAGTGCCATTACCTCGACGCCAATACATCATGCACTTCAAAGTGACATTACCTCGTCTCAAAAACGTCATGCACTTCAAAGTGCCATTACCTCGACGCCAATACGTCATGAACTCCAAAGTGCCATTACCTCGTCGCCAATACGTCATTCACTTCAAGTGTCATTACCTCGTCGCCAATACGTCATTCACTTCAAAGTGCCAAGAGATTATACTGTTCTTCATGCACTTCAAAGTGTCAAGAGATTACACTGTTCTTCATGCACTTCAAAGTGCCAAGAGGTTACACTGTTCTTCATGCACTTCAAAGTGCCAAGAGGTTACACTGTTCTTCATGCACTTCAAAGTGCAAAGAGGTTACACTGTTCTTCATGCACTTCAAAGTGCCAATAGGTTACACTGTTCTTCATGCACTTCAAAGTGCCAAGAGATTACACTGTTCTTTCATGTACTTCAAAGTGCCAAGAGGTTACACTGTTCTTCATGCACTTCAAAGTGCCAAGAGGTTACACTGTTCTTCATGCACTGCAAAGTGCCAAGAGGTTACACTGTTCTTCATGCACTTCAAAGTGCCAAGAGGTTACACTGTTCTTCATGCACTTCAAAGTGCCAAGGGGTTACACTGTTCTTCATGCACTTCAAAGTGCCAAGAGGTTACACTGTTCTTCATGCACTACAAAGTGCCAAGAGGTTACACTGTTCTTCATGCACTTCAAAGTGTACTTAAGGTACTTAAAAGAGTACCAACAACAAAGGGCTAAGTTGAGTCATACAAGAGATATTGATGAGGAAAAGACCAGTTTATTCCTCCTTATCTAGTCCTCTGAATTGTACTATTGAACTAACGACTCCATATTTCGGACAGCGATGCATTTCGTTGGCGCAAAGTAAGTATACCATTAGGCGCGCTATAACATGTCATTTAATGACTCGCTCAGAAATTGAACCCTGGTTTGGTGCCCCATGCGAACACATAGCATGTTCGACAATTGCCTTTAATGGCTGTCATACATCTGGGAAATAACACTACAAATAATCATTTGCAAGAAGAAACAATTAAATGCTTTTAAAATATGTAGACACGACTAAGCTAAGGGTTGCGTCAAGCGGTGCCGATTCCAAAATGCATCTTTGCCACGAACAGTTTGAGTTTCAGCATTACTACGCGCATTCAGGGTCCATTTAGTTCTCCATTTGTTTTATTTAGGTTTCACGCAGTTTTCAACATTATTTCAATTATACCAGGGCGACAGTTGATCCCTTGGGAAACAAACCAGGGTCTAATTTCACCAATCTTACTTAGCGCTAAGTAATACGCATTTAAAAGCATACCCTTATATTTTTTAAAACATGAATGGTGGATTATGTTTAAGTAAATGACTAGGTTGACATAAATAGTTACCTTGCTGAACAACAATACTTGTTAAGAATATTTTTGCATTTTCATTAGGACAACACAAATGATGGACATAAGCTCCTAAGTATTTAAGTATTACTTAGGGCTAAGTATCATTGGTGTAATTGAGGCCAGTATTAGATTAGAAATATGCCTTCCCGAAGATCACTCCACCTGAACCGTCGTGACTGGGGATCGAAACCGGGACGCCCGCGTTCGAATCACCGACGCTAAACCACTCGGCTACGGCGGGTTCCTACAACCCAGCTATGCGTTAGGACTGAAAACAGTGTGGAAAGAGGAGCCATTGCTACACATGATTTCAAAGGGCGTTTTGTTTGTATTGTTGGGTGTTTTACGCCGTTTTCAAAATCGTATATGTCAAATCACCCGCACTGTTCACATACTCATGCGTCCTGGTTGATTCAACCCAGCTACTCAGTAGTACTGAACACACTGCGACAAAGGGAGCAATTGCCCGCCCTGCTTTTACAGGTCGTTTTGTTTGTATTGTTGGGTGTTTTAGACCGTTTTCAACATAATTCCAGTCATACCACCCCGTCAGTTCACACACTCGTGATCCCTGGGTGAATCATCCCAGCTATGCAAGAGACCTGAACACATTGTGGCAAAAGAAGCAATTGCCCGTTATGCTTTAAAATATCGGTTTGGTTGCATGATAGGGGTTTTGATCTTGGAAGCGAGTTGTTGCATGACTCAATAAGTGTGGAAAGAGGCATAAAATATATGCATGTGGGAAAGGGTCAGTTTGTGTTCACTGATATTCGCACCTCTGCAGGCCAAATCCCTTTCGGCGGTACAGTGAACGATGTTCCCATAACCCCGTTCCCACATGCATAAACTCCCTATAAATGAACTATCGAAAACATTGTGATAAAAGCAGCCAGTACTCATCATGTTTTTAAAGGTCGTTTTGCTTGCATTGTTGGGGGTTTAGGCCGTTTTCAACAGCATGCATGCCCAATCGCAATAACAGTTCACATACTCCTGTTTTCTGGGTGATTCTACCCAGCTCGGCAATAGGACTGAAAACAGTGTGGCAAGAGGAGCCATTGCTTATCCTGTTTTCGAAGGTCGTTCTGATTGCGTTGTTGTTCTTTTTAGGCCGTTTTCAACAGCATTTATGTCCAACTACCCTCACAGTTCACATACTCATGCGTCTCCTGGGTGAATCAACCCAACTATGCGATAGGCCTAAAAAACAGTGTGGTAAGAGGAGCCATTCATTGCCCATCGTGCTTTCAATGGTCGTTTTGATTGCGTTGTTGGTTTTCTAGGCCGTTTACAACAGCATTTATGTTAAATACCCCTCACCGCTCGCACACACATGCTTCCTGGGTGAATCGACCCATCTACGCGATAGGACTGAAAACAGTGCGGTATAAGGAACCATTGCTCATCATGTTTTCAAAGGTCGTTCTGCGTGCACTGTACGGAGTTTTAGGCCGTTTTCAACAGCATTTATGTCCAATCACACCCACAGTTCACATACTCATGCGTCCTGGGCGAATCAAGCCAACTATGCAATAGGACTGAACACAGTGTGGTAAGAGGAGCCATTGTTCGTCATGTTTTCAAAGGTCAATGTGATTGCATTGTTGGGGTTTATAGGCCGTTTTCAACAGCATTTATGTCCAATCACCCTCACAGTTCAACAAACTCACGGGACCTGGGTGAATCAACCCAGCTATGCGTTAGGACTGAAAACAGTGTGGAAAGAGGAGCCATTGCTACACATGATTTCAAAGGGCGTTTTGTTTGTATTGTTGGGTGTTTTACGCCGTTTTCAAAATCGTATATGTCAAATCACCCGCACTGTTCACATACTCATGCGTCCTGGTTGATTCAACCCAGCTACTCAGTAGTACTGAACACACTGCGACAAAGGGAGCAATTGCTCGCCCTGCTTTTACAGGTCGTTTTGTTTGTATTGTTGGGTGTTTTAGACCATTTTCAACATCATTCCAGTCATACCACCCCGTCAGTTCACACACTCGTGATCCCTGGGTGAATCATCCCAGCTATGCAATAGACCTGAACACATTGTGGCAAAAGAAGCAATTGCCCGTTATGCTTTAAAATATCGGTTTGGTTGCATGATAGGGGTTTTGATCTTGGAAGCGAGTTGTTGCATGACTCAATAAGTGTGGAAAGAGGCATAAAATATATGCATGTGGGAAAGGGTCAGTTTGTGTTCACTGATATTCGCACCTCTGCAGGCCAAATCCCTTTCGGCGGTACAGTGAACGATGTTCCCATAACCCCGTTCCCACATGCATAAACTCCCTATAAATGAACTATCGAAAACATTGTGATAAAAGCAGCCAGTACTCATCATGTTTTTAAAGGTCGTTTTGCTTGCATTGTTGGGGGTTTAGGCCGTTTTCAACAGCATGCATGCCCAATCGCAATAACAGTTCACATACTCCTGTTTTCTGGGTGATTCTACCCAGCTCGGCAATAGGACTGAAAACAGTGTGGCAAGAGGAGCCATTGCTTATCCTGTTTTCGAAGGTCGTTCTGATTGCGTTGTTGTTCTTTTTAGGCCGTTTTCAACAGCATTTATGTCCAACTACCCTCACAGTTCACATACTCATGCGTCTCCTGGGTGAATCAACCCAACTATGCGATAGGCCTAAAAAACAGTGTGGTAAGAGGAGCCATTCATTGCCCATCGTGCTTTCAATGGTCGTTTTGATTGCGTTGTTGGTTTTCTAGGCCGTTTACAACAGCATTTATGTTAAATACCCCTCACCGCTCGCACACACATGCTTCCTGGGTGAATCGACCCATCTACGCGATAGGACTGAAAACAGTGCGGTATAAGGAACCATTGCTCATCATGTTTTCAAAGGTCGTTCTGCGTGCACTGTACGGAGTTTTAGGCCGTTTTCAACAGCATTTATGTCCAATCACACCCACAGTTCACATACTCATGCGTCCTGGGCGAATCAAGCCAACTATGCAATAGGACTGAACACAGTGTGGTAAGAGGAGCCATTGTTCGTCATGTTTTCAAAGGTCAATGTGATTGCATTGTTGGGGTTTATAGGCCGTTTTCAACAGCATTTATGTCCAATCACCCTCACAGTTCAACAAACTCACGGGACCTGGGTGAATCAACCCAGCTATGCGTTAGGACTGAAAACAGTGTGGAAAGAGGAGCCATTGCTACACATGATTTCAAAGGGCGTTTTGTTTGTATTGTTGGGTGTTTTACGCCGTTTTCAAAATCGTATATGTCAAATCACCCGCACTGTTCACATACTCATGCGTCCTGGTTGATTCAACCCAGCTACTCAGTAGTACTGAACACACTGCGACAAAGGGAGCAATTGCTCGCCCTGCTTTTACAGGTCGTTTTGTTTGTATTGTTGGGTGTTTTAGACCATTTTCAACATCATTCCAGTCATACCACCCCGTCAGTTCACACACTCGTGATCCCTGGGTGAATCATCCCAGCTATGCAATAGACCTGAACACATTGTGGCAAAAGAAGCAATTGCCCGTTATGCTTTAAAATATCGGTTTGGTTGCATGATAGGGGTTTTGATCTTGGAAGCGAGTTGTTGCATGACTCAATAAGTGTGGAAAGAGGCATAAAATATATGCATGTGGGAAAGGGTCAGTTTGTGTTCACTGATATTCGCACCTCTGCAGGCCAAATCCCTTTCGGCGGTACAGTGAACGATGTTCCCATAACCCCGTTCCCACATGCATAAACTCCCTATAAATGAACTATCGAAAACATTGTGATAAAAGCAGCCAGTACTCATCATGTTTTTAAAGGTCGTTTTGCTTGCATTGTTGGGGGTTTAGGCCGTTTTCAACAGCATGCATGCCCAATCGCAATAACAGTTCACATACTCCTGTTTTCTGGGTGATTCTACCCAGCTCGGCAATAGGACTGAAAACAGTGTGGCAAGAGGAGCCATTGCTTATCCTGTTTTCGAAGGTCGTTCTGATTGCGTTGTTGTTCTTTTTAGGCCGTTTTCAACAGCATTTATGTCCAACTACCCTCACAGTTCACATACTCATGCGTCTCCTGGGTGAATCAACCCAACTATGCGATAGGCCTAAAAAACAGTGTGGTAAGAGGAGCCATTCATTGCCCATCGTGCTTTCAATGGTCGTTTTGATTGCGTTGTTGGTTTTCTAGGCCGTTTACAACAGCATTTATGTTAAATACCCCTCACCGCTCGCACACACATGCTTCCTGGGTGAATCGACCCATCTACGCGATAGGACTGAAAACAGTGCGGTATAAGGAACCATTGCTCATCATGTTTTCAAAGGTCGTTCTGCGTGCACTGTACGGAGTTTTAGGCCGTTTTCAACAGCATTTATGTCCAATCACACCCACAGTTCACATACTCATGCGTCCTGGGCGAATCAAGCCAACTATGCAATAGGACTGAACACAGTGTGGTAAGAGGAGCCATTGTTCGTCATGTTTTCAAAGGTCAATGTGATTGCATTGTTGGGGTTTATAGGCCGTTTTCAACAGCATTTATGTCCAATCACCCTCACAGTTCAACAAACTCACGGGACCTGGGTGAATCAACCCAGCTATGCGTTAGGACTGAAAACAGTGTGGAAAGAGGAGCCATTGCTACACATGATTTCAAAGGGCGTTTTGTATATGTCAAATCACCCGCACTGTTCACATACTCATGCGTCCTGGTTGATTCAACCCAGCTACTCGGTAGTACTGAACACACTGCGACAAAGGGAGCAATTGCCCGCCCTGCTTTTACAGGTCGTTTTGTTTGTATTGTTGGGTGTTTTAGACCGTTTTCAACATCATTCCAGTCATACCACCCCGTCAGTTCACACACTCGTGATCCCTGGGTGAATCATCCCAGCTATGCAATAGACCTGAACACATTGTGGCAAAAGAAGCAATTGCCCGTTATGCTTTAAAATATCGGTTTGGTTGCATGATAGGGGTTTTGATCTTGGAAGCGAGTTGTTGCATGACTCAATAAGTGTGGAAAGAGGCATAAAATATATGCATGTGGGAAAGGGTCAGTTTGTGTTCACTGATATTCGCACCTCTGCAGGCCAAATCCCTTTCGGCGGTACAGTGAACGATGTTCCCATAACCCCGTTCCCACATGCATAAACTCCCTATAAATGAACTATCGAAAACATTGTGATAAAAGCAGCCAGTACTCATCATGTTTTTAAAGGTCGTTTTGCTTGCATTGTTGGGGGTTTAGGCCGTTTTCAACAGCATGCATGCCCAATCGCAATAACAGTTCACATACTCCTGTTTTCTGGGTGATTCTACCCAGCTCGGCAATAGGACTGAAAACAGTGTGGCAAGAGGAGCCATTGCTTATCCTGTTTTCGAAGGTCGTTCTGATTGCGTTGTTGTTCTTTTTAGGCCGTTTTCAACAGCATTTATGTCCAACTACCCTCACAGTTCACATACTCATGCGTCTCCTGGGTGAATCAACCCAACTATGCGATAGGCCTAAAAAACAGTGTGGTAAGAGGAGCCATTCATTGCCCATCGTGCTTTCAATGGTCGTTTTGATTGCGTTGTTGGTTTTCTAGGCCGTTTACAACAGCATTTATGTTAAATACCCCTCACCGCTCGCACACACATGCTTCCTGGGTGAATCGACCCATCTACGCGATAGGACTGAAAACAGTGCGGTATAAGGAACCATTGCTCATCATGTTTTCAAAGGTCGTTCTGCGTGCACTGTACGGAGTTTTAGGCCGTTTTCAACAGCATTTATGTCCAATCACACCCACAGTTCACATACTCATGCGTCCTGGGCGAATCAAGCCAACTATGCAATAGGACTGAACACAGTGTGGTAAGAGGAGCCATTGTTCGTCATGTTTTCAAAGGTCAATGTGATTGCATTGTTGGGGTTTATAGGCCGTTTTCAACAGCATTTATGTCCAATCACCCTCACAGTTCAACAAACTCACGGGACCTGGGTGAATCAACCCAGCTATGCGTTAGGACTGAAAACAGTGTGGAAAGAGGAGCCATTGCTACACATGATTTCAAAGGGCGTTTTGTTTGTATTGTTGGGTGTTTTACGCCGTTTTCAAAATCGTATATGTCAAATCACCCGCACTGTTCACATACTCATGCGTCCTGGTTGATTCAACCCAGCTACTCAGTAGTACTGAACACACTGCGACAAAGGGAGCAATTGCCCGCCCTGCTTTTACAGGTCGTTTTGTTTGTATTGTTGGGTGTTTTAGACCGTTTTCAACATCATTCCAGTCATACCACCCCGTCAGTTCACACACTCGTGATCCCTGGGTGAATCATCCCAGCTATGCAATAGACCTGAACACATTGTGGCAAAAGAAGCAATTGCCCGTTATGCTTTAAAATATCGGTTTGGTTGCATGATAGGGGTTTTGATCTTGGAAGCGAGTTGTTGCATGACTCAATAAGTGTGGAAAGAGGCATAAAATATATGCATGTGGGAAAGGGTCAGTTTGTGTTCACTGATATTCGCACCTCTGCAGGCCAAATCCCTTTCGGCGGTACAGTGAACGATGTTCCCATAACCCCGTTCCCACATGCATAAACTCCCTATAAATGAACTATCGAAAACATTGTGATAAAAGCAGCCAGTACTCATCATGTTTTTAAAGGTCGTTTTGCTTGCATTGTTGGGGGTTTAGGCCGTTTTCAACAGCATGCATGCCCAATCGCAATAACAGTTCACATACTCCTGTTTTCTGGGTGATTCTACCCAGCTCGGCAATAGGACTGAAAACAGTGTGGCAAGAGGAGCCATTGCTTATCCTGTTTTCGAAGGTCGTTCTGATTGCGTTGTTGTTCTTTTTAGGCCGTTTTCAACAGCATTTATGTCCAACTACCCTCACAGTTCACATACTCATGCGTCTCCTGGGTGAATCAACCCAACTATGCGATAGGCCTAAAAAACAGTGTGGTAAGAGGAGCCATTCATTGCCCATCGTGCTTTCAATGGTCGTTTTGATTGCGTTGTTGGTTTTCTAGGCCGTTTACAACAGCATTTATGTTAAATACCCCTCACCGCTCGCACACACATGCTTCCTGGGTGAATCGACCCATCTACGCGATAGGACTGAAAACAGTGCGGTATAAGGAACCATTGCTCATCATGTTTTCAAAGGTCGTTCTGCGTGCACTGTACGGAGTTTTAGGCCGTTTTCAACAGCATTTATGTCCAATCACACCCACAGTTCACATACTCATGCGTTCCTGGGCGAATCAAGCCAACTATGCAATAGGACTGAACACAGTGTGGTAAGAGGAGCCATTGTTCGTCATGTTTTCAAAGGTCAATGTGATTGCATTGTTGGGGTTTATAGGCCGTTTTCAACAGCATTTATGTCCAATCACCCTCACAGTTCAACAAACTCACGGGACCTGGGTGAATCAACCCAGCTATGCGTTAGGACTGAAAACAGTGTGGAAAGAGGAGCCATTGCTACACATGATTTCAAAGGGCGTTTTGTTTGTATTGTTGGGTGTTTTACGCCGTTTTCAAAATCGTATATGTCAAATCACCCGCACTGTTCACATACTCATGCGTCCTGGTTGATTCAACCCATCTACTCAGTAGTACTGAACACACTGCGACAAAGGGAGCAATTGCCCGCCCTGCTTTTACAGGTCGTTTTGTTTGTATTGTTGGGTGTTTTAGACCGTTTTCAACATCATTCCAGTCATACCACCCCGTCAGTTCACACACTCGTGATCCCTGGGTGAATCATCCCAGCTATGCAATAGACCTGAACACATTGTGGCAAAAGAAGCAATTGCCCGTTATGCTTTAAAATATCGGTTTGGTTGCATGATAGGGGTTTTGATCTTGGAAGCGAGTTGTTGCATGACTCAATAAGTGTGGAAAGAGGCATAAAATATATGCATGTGGGAAAGGGTCAGTTTGTGTTCACTGATATTCGCACCTCTGCAGGCCAAATCCCTTTCGGCGGTACAGTGAACGATGTTCCCATAACCCCGTTCCCACATGCATAAACTCCCTATAAATGAACTATCGAAAACATTGTGATAAAAGCAGCCAGTACTCATCATGTTTTTAAAGGTCGTTTTGCTTGCATTGTTGGGGGTTTAGGCCGTTTTCAACAGCATGCATGCCCAATCGCAATAACAGTTCACATACTCCTGTTTTCTGGGTGATTCTACCCAGCTCGGCAATAGGACTGAAAACAGTGTGGCAAGAGGAGCCATTGCTTATCCTGTTTTCGAAGGTCGTTCTGATTGCGTTGTTGTTCTTTTTAGGCCGTTTTCAACAGCATTTATGTCCAACTACCCTCACAGTTCACATACTCATGCGTCTCCTGGGTGAATCAACCCAACTATGCGATAGGCCTAAAAAACAGTGTGGTAAGAGGAGCCATTCATTGCCCATCGTGCTTTCAATGGTCGTTTTGATTGCGTTGTTGGTTTTCTAGGCCGTTTACAACAGCATTTATGTTAAATACCCCTCACCGCTCGCACACACATGCTTCCTGGGTGAATCGACCCATCTACGCGATAGGACTGAAAACAGTGCGGTATAAGGAACCATTGCTCATCATGTTTTCAAAGGTCGTTCTGCGTGCACTGTACGGAGTTTTAGGCCGTTTTCAACAGCATTTATGTCCAATCACACCCACAGTTCACATACTCATGCGTCCTGGGCGAATCAAGCCAACTATGCAATAGGACTGAACACAGTGTGGTAAGAGGAGCCATTGTTCGTCATGTTTTCAAAGGTCAATGTGATTGCATTGTTGGGGTTCATAGGCCGTTTTCAACAGCATTTATGTCCAATCACCCTCACAGTTCAACAAACTCACGGGACCTGGGTGAATCAACCCAGCTATGCGTTAGGACTGAAAACAGTGTGGAAAGAGGAGCCATTGCTACACATGATTTCAAAGGGCGTTTTGTTTGTATTGTTGGGTGTTTTACGCCGTTTTCAAAATCGTATATGTCAAATCACCCGCACTGTTCACATACTCATGCGTCCTGGTTGATTCAACCCAGCTACTCAGTAGTACTGAACACACTGCGACAAAGGGAGCAATTGCCCGCCCTGCTTTTACAGGTCGTTTTGTTTGTATTGTTGGGTGTTTTAGACCGTTTTCAACATCATTCCAGTCATACCACCCCGTCAGTTCACACACTCGTGATCCCTGGGTGAATCATCCCAGCTATGCAATAGACCTGAACACATTGTGGCAAAAGAAGCAATTGCCCGTTATGCTTTAAAATATCGGTTTGGTTGCATGATAGGGGTTTTGATCTTGGAAGCGAGTTGTTGCATGACTCAATAAGTGTGGAAAGAGGCATAAAATATATGCATGTGGGAAAGGGTCAGTTTGTGTTCACTGATATTCGCACCTCTGCAGGCCAAATCCCTTTCGGCGGTACAGTGAACGATGTTCCCATAACCCCGTTCCCACATGCATAAACTACCTATAAATGAACTATCGAAAACATTGTGATAAAAGCAGCCAGTACTCATCATGTTTTTAAAGGTCGTTTTGCTTGCATTGTTGGGGGTTTAGGCCGTTTTCAACAGCATGCATGCCCAATCGCAATAACAGTTCACATACTCCTGTTTTCTGGGTGATTCTACCCAGCTCGGCAATAGGACTGAAAACAGTGTGGCAAGAGGAGCCATTGCTTATCCTGTTTTCGAAGGTCGTTCTGATTGCGTTGTTGTTCTTTTTAGGCCGTTTTCAACAGCATTTATGTCCAACTACCCTCACAGTTCACATACTCATGCGTCTCCTGGGTGAATCAACCCAACTATGCGATAGGCCTAAAAAACAGTGTGGTAAGAGGAGCCATTCATTGCCCATCGTGCTTTCAATGGTCGTTTTGATTGCGTTGTTGGTTTTCTAGGCCGTTTACAACAGCATTTATGTTAAATACCCCTCACCGCTCGCACACACATGCTTCCTGGGTGAATCGACCCATCTACGCGATAGGACTGAAAACAGTGCGGTATAAGGAACCATTGCTCATCATGTTTTCAAAGGTCGTTCTGCGTGCACTGTACGGAGTTTTAGGCCGTTTTCAACAGCATTTATGTCCAATCACACCCACAGTTCACATACTCATGCGTCCTGGGCGAGTCAAGCCAACTATGCAATAGGACTGAACACAGTGTGGTAAGAGGAGCCATTGTTCGTCATGTTTTCAAAGGTCAATGTGATTGCATTGTTGGGGTTTATAGGCCGTTTTCAACAGCATTTATGTCCAATCACCCTCACAGTTCAACAAACTCACGGGACCTGGGTGAATCAACCCAGCTATGCGTTAGGACTGAAAATAGTGTGGAAAGAGGAGCCATTGCTACACATGATTTCAAAGGGCGTTTTGTTTGTATTGTTGGGTGTTTTACGCCGTTTTCAAAATCGTATATGTCAAATCACCCGCACTGTTCACATACTCATGCGTCCTGGTTGATTCAACCCAGCTACTCAGTAGTACTGAACACACTGCGACAAAGGGAGCAATTGCCCGCCCTGCTTTTACAGGTCGTTTTGTTTGTATTGTTGGGTGTTTTAGACCGTTTTCAACATCATTCCAGTCATACCACCCCGTCAGTTCACACACTCGTGATCCCTGGGTGAATCATCACAGCTATGCAATAGACCTGAACACATTGTGGCAAAAGAAGCAATTACCCGTTATGCTTTAAAATATCGGTTTGGTTGCATGATAGGGGTTTTGATCTTGGAAGCGAGTTGTTGCATGACTCAATAAGTGTGGAAAGAGGCATAACATATATGCATGTGGGAAAGGGTCAGTTTGTGTTCACTGATATTCGCACCTCTGCAGGCCAAATCCCTTTCGGCGGTACAGTGAACGATGTTCCCATAACCCCGTTCCCACATGCATAAACTCCCTATAAATGAACTATCGAAAACATTGTGATAAAAGCAGCCAGTACTCATCATGTTTTTAAAGGTCGTTTTGCTTGCATTGTTGGGGGTTTAGGCCGTTTTCAACAGCATGCATGCCCAATCGCAATAACAGTTCACATACTCCTGTTTTCTGGGTGATTCTACCCAGCTCGGCAATAGGACTGAAAACAGTGTGGCAAGAGGAGCCATTGCTTATCCTGTTTTCGAAGGTCGTTCTGATTGCGTTGTTGTTCTTTTTAGGCCGTTTTCAACAGCATTTATGTCCAACTACCCTCACAGTTCACATACTCATGCGTCTCCTGGGTGAATCAACCCAACTATGCGATAGGCCTAAAAAACAGTGTGGTAAGAGGAGCCATTCATTGCCCATCGTGCTTTCAATGGTCGTTTTGATTGCGTTGTTGGTTTTCTAGGCCATTTACAACAGCATTTATGTTAAATACCCCTCACCGCTCGCACACACATGCTTCCTGGGTGAATCGACCCATCTACGCGATAGGACTGAAAACAGTGCGGTATAAGGAACCATTGCTCATCATGTTTTCAAAGGTCGTTCTGCGTGCACAGTACGGAGTTTTAGGCCGTTTTCAACAGCATTTATGTCCAATCACACCCACAGTTCACATACTCATGCGTCCTGGGCGAATCAAGCCAACTATGCAATAGGACTGAACACAGTGTGGTAAGAGGAGCCATTGTTCGTCATGTTTTCAAAGGTCAATGTGATTGCATTGTTGGGGTTTATAGGCCGTTTTCAACAGCATTTATGTCCAATCACCCTCACAGTTCAACAAATTCACGGGACCTGGGTGAATCAACCCAGCTATGCGTTAGGACTGAAAACAGTGTGGAAAGAGGAGCCATTGCTACACATGATTTCAAAGGGCGTTTTGTTTGTATTGTTGGGTGTTTTACGCCGTTTTCAAAATCGTATATGTCAAATCACCCGCACTGTTCACATACTCATGCGTCCTGGTTGATTCAACCCAGCTACTCAGTAGTACTGAACACACTGCGACAAAGGGAGCAATTGCCCGCCCTGCTTTTACAGGTCGTTTTGTTTGTATTGTTGGGTGTTTTAGACCGTTTTCAACATCATTCCAGTCATACCACCCCGTCAGTTCACACACTCGTGATCCCTGGGTGAATCATCCCAGCTATGCAATAGACCTGAACACATTGTGGCAAAAGAAGCAATTGCCCGTTATGCTTTAAAATATCGGTTTGGTTGCATGATAGGGGTTTTGATCTTGGAAGCGAGTTGTTGCATGACTCAATAAGTGTGGAAAGAGGCATAAAATATATGCATGTGGGAAAGGGTCAGTTTGTGTTCACTGATATTCGCACCTCTGCAGGCCAAATCCCTTTCGGCGGTACAGTGAACGATGTTCCCATAACCCCGTTCCCACATGCATAAACTTCCTATAAATGAACTATCGAAAACATTGTGATAAAAGCAGCCAGTACTCATCATGTTTTTAAAGGTCGTTTTGCTTGCATTGTTGGGGGTTTAGGCCGTTTTCAACAGCATGCATGCCCAATCGCAATAACAGTTCACATACTCCTGTTTTCTGGGTGATTCTACCCAGCTCGGCAATAGGACTGAAAACAGTGTGGCAAGAGGAGCCATTGCTTATCCTGTTTTCGAAGGTCGTTCTGATTGCGTTGTTGTTCTTTTTAGGCCGTTTTCAACAGCATTTATGTCCAACTACCCTCACAGTTCACATACTCATGCGTCTCCTGGGTGAATCAACCCAACTATGCGATAGGCCTAAAAAACAGTGTGGTAAGAGGAGCCATTCATTGCCCATCGTGCTTTCAATGGTCGTTTTGATTGCGTTGTTGGTTTTCTAGGCCGTTTACAACAGCATTTATGTTAAATACCCCTCACCGCTCGCACACACATGCTTCCTGGGTGAATCGACCCATCTACGCGATAGGACTGAAAACAGTGCGGTATAAGGAACCATTGCTCATCATGTTTTCAAAGGTCGTTCTGCGTGCACTGTACGGAGTTTTAGGCCTTTTTCAACAGCATTTATGTCCAATCACACCCACAGTTCACATACTCATGCGTCCTGGGCGAATCAAGCCAACTATGCAATAGGACTGAACACAGTGTGGTAAGAGGAGCCATTGTTCGTCATGTTTTCAAAGGTCAATGTGATTGCATTGTTGGGGTTTATAGGCCGTTTTCAACAGCATTTATGTCCAATCACCCTCACAGTTCAACAAACTCACGGGACCTGGGTGAATCAACCCAGCTATGCGTTAGGACTGAAAACAGTGTGGAAAGAGGAGCCATTGCTACACATGATTTCAAAGGGCGTTTTGTTTGTATTGTTGGGTGTTTTACGCCGTTTTCAAAATCGTATATGTCAAATCACCCGCACTGTTCACATACTCATGCGTCCTGGTTGATTCAACCCAGCTACTCAGTAGTACTGAACACACTGCGACAAAGGGAGCAATTGCCCGCCCTGCTTTTACAGGTCGTTTTGTTTGTATTGTTGGGTGTTTTAGACCGTTTTCAACATCATTCCAGTCATACCACCCCGTCAGTTCACACACTCGTGATCCCTGGGTGAATCATCCCAGCTATGCAATAGACCTGAACACATTGTGGCAAAAGAAGCAATTGCCCGTTATGCTTTAAAATATCGGTTTGGTTGCATGATAGGGGTTTTGATCTTGGAAGCGAGTTGTTGCATGACTCAATAAGTGTGGAAAGAGGCATAAAATATATGCATGTGGGAAAGGGTCAGTTTGTGTTCACTGATATTCGCACCTCTGCAGGCCAAATCCCTTTCGGCGGTACAGTGAACGATGTTCCCATAACCCCGTTCCCACATGCATAAACTCCCTATAAATGAACTATCGAAAACATTGTGATAAAAGCAGCCAGTACTCATCATGTTTTTAAAGGTCGTTTTGCTTGCATTGTTGGGGGTTTAGGCCGTTTTCAACAGCATGCATGCCCAATCGCAATAACAGTTCACATACTCCTGTTTTCTGGGTGATTCTACCCAGCTCGGCAATAGGACTGAAAACAGTGTGGCAAGAGGAGCCATTGCTTATCCTGTTTTCGAAGGTCGTTCTGATTGCGTTGTTGTTCTTTTTAGGCCGTTTTCAACAGCATTTATGTCCAACTACCCTCACAGTTCACATACTCATGCGTCTCCTGGGTGAATCAACCCAACTATGCGATAGGCCTAAAAAACAGTGTGGTAAGAGGAGCCATTCATTGCCCATCGTGCTTTCAATGGTCGTTTTGATTGCGTTGTTGGTTTTCTAGGCCGTTTACAACAGCATTTATGTTAAATACCCCTCACCGCTCGCACACACATGCTTCCTGGGTGAATCGACCCATCTACGCGATAGGACTGAAAACAGTGCGGTATAAGGAACCATTGCTCATCATGTTTTCAAAGGTCGTTCTGCGTGCACTGTACGGAGTTTTAGGCCGTTTTCAACAGCATTTATGTCCAATCACACCCACAGTTCACATACTCATGCGTCCTGGGCGAATCAAGCCAACTATGCAATAGGACTGAACACAGTGTGGTAAGAGGAGCCATTGTTCGTCATGTTTTCAAAGGTCAATATGATTGCATTGTTGGGGTTTATAGGCCGTTTTCAACAGCATTTATGTCCAATCACCCTCACAGTTCAACAAACTCACGGGACCTGGGTGAATCAACCCAGCTATGCGTTAGGACTGAAAACAGTGTGGAAAGAGGAGCCATTGCTACACATGATTTCAAAGGGCGTTTTGTTTGTATTGTTGGGTGTTTTACGCCGTTTTCAAAATCGTATATGTCAAATCACCCGCACTGTTCACATACTCATGCGTCCTGGTTGATTCAACCCAGCTACTCAGTAGTACTGAACACACTGCGACAAAGGGAGCAATTGCCCGCCCTGCTTTTACAGGTCGTTTTGTTTGTATTGTTGGTGTTTTAGACCGTTTTCAACATCATTCCAGTCATACCACCCCGTCAGTTCACACACTCGTGATCCCTGGGTGAATCATCCCAGCTATGCAATAGACCTGAACACATTGTGGCATAAGAAGCAATTGCCCGTTATGCTTTAAAATATCGGTTTGGTTGCATGATAGGGGTTTTGATCTTGGAAGCGAGTTGTTGCATGACTCAATAAGTGTGGAAAGAGGCATAAAATATATGCATGTGGGAAAGGGTCAGTTTGTGTTCACTGATATTCGCACCTCTGCAGGCCAAATCCCTTTCGGCGGTACAGTGAACGATGTTCCCATAACCCCGTTCCCACATGCATAAACTCCCTATAAATGAACTATCAAAAACATTGTGATAAAAGCAGCCAGTACTCATCATGTTTTTAAAGGTCGTTTTGCTTGCATTGTTGGGGGTTTCGGCCGTTTTCAACAGCATGCATGCCCAATCGCAATAACAGTTCACATACTCCTGTTTTCTGGGTGATTCTACCCAGCTCGGCAATAGGACTGAAAACAGTGTGGCAAGAGGAGCCATTGCTTATCCTGTTTTCGAAGGTCGTTCTGATTGCGTTGTTGTTCTTTTTAGGCCGTTTTCAACAGCATTTATGTCCAACTACCCTCACAGTTCACATACTCATGCGTCTCCTGGGTGAATCAACCCAACTATGCGATAGGCCTAAAAAACAGTGTGGTAAGAGGAGCCATTCATTGCCCATCGTGCTTTCAATGGTCGCTTTGATTGCGTTGTTGGTTTTCTAGGCCGTTTACAACAGCATTTATGTTAAATACCCCTCACCGCTCGCACACACATGCTTCCTGGGTGAATCGACCCATCTACGCGATAGGACTGAAAACAGTGCGGTATAAGGAACCATTGCTCATCATGTTTTCAAAGGTCGTTCTGCGTGCACTGTACGGAGTTTTAGGCCGTTTTCAACAGCATTTATGTCCAATCACACCCACAGTTCACATACTCATGCGTCCTGGGCGAATCAAGCCAACTATGCAATAGGACTGAACACAGTGTGGTAAGAGGAGCCATTGTTCGTCATGTTTTCAAAGGTCAATGTGATTGCATTGTTGGGGTTTATAGGCCGTTTTCAACAGCATTTATGTCCAATCACCCTCACAGTTCAACAAACTCACGGGACCTGGGTGAATCAACCCAGCTATGCGTTAGGACTGAAAACAGTGTGGAAAGAGGAGCCATTGCTACACATGATTTCAAAGGGCGTTTTGTTTGTATTGTTGGGTGTTTTACGCCGTTTTCAAAATCGTATATGTCAAATCACCCGCACTGTTCACATACTCATGCGTCCTGGTTGATTCAACCCAGCTACTCAGTAGTACTGAACACACTGCGACAAAGGGAGCAATTGCCCGCCCTGCTTTTACAGGTCGTTTTGTTTGTATTGTTGGGTGTTTTAGACCGTTTTCAACATCATTCCAGTCATACCACCCCGTCAGTTCACACACTCGTGATCCCTGGGTGAATCATCCCAGCTATGCAATAGACCTGAACACATTGTGGCAAAAGAAGCAATTGCCCGTTATGCTTTAAAATATCGGTTTGGTTGCATGATAGGGGTTTTGATCTTGGAAGCGAGTTGTTGCATGACTCAATAAGTGTGGAAAGAGGCATAAAATATATGCATGTGGGAAAGGGTCAGTTTGTGTTCACTGATATTCGCACCTCTGCAGGCCAAATCCCTTTCGGCGGTACAGTGAACGATGTTCCCATAACCCCGTTCCCACATGCATAAACTCCCTATAAATGAACTATCGAAAACATTGTGATAAAAGCAGCCAGTACTCATCATGTTTTTAAAGGTCGTTTTGCTTGCATTGTTGGGGGTTTAGGCCGTTTTCAACAGCATGCATGCCCAATCGCAATAACAGTTCACATACTCCTGTTTTCTGGGTGATTCTACCCAGCTCGGCAATAGGACTGAAAACAGTGTGGCAAGAGGAGCCATTGCTTATCCTGTTTTCGAAGGTCGTTCTGATTGCGTTGTTGTTCTTTTTAGGCCGTTTTCAACAGCATTTATGTCCAACTACCCTCACAGTTCACATACTCATGCGTCTCCTGGGTGAATCAACCCAACTATGAGATAGGCCTAAAAAACAGTGTGGTAAGAGGAGCCATTCATTGCCCATCGTGCTTTCAATGGTCGTTTTGATTGCGTTGTTGGTTTTCTAGGCCGTTTACAACAGCATTTATGTTAAATACCCCTCACCGCTCGCACACACATGCTTCCTGGGTGAATCGACCCATCTACGCGATAGGACTGAAAACAGTGCGGTATAAGGAACCATTGCTCATCATGTTTTCAAAGGTCGTTCTGCGTGCACTGTACGGAGTTTTAGGCCGTTTTCAACAGCATTTATGTCCAATCACACCCACAGTTCACATACTCATGCGTCCTGGGCGAATCAAGCCAACTATGCAATAGGACTGAACACAGTGTGGTAAGAGGAGCCATTGTTCGTCATGTTTTCAAAGGTCAATGTGATTGCATTGTTGGGGTTTATAGGCCGTTTTCAACAGCATTTATGTCCAATCACCCTCACAGTTCAACAAACTCACGGGACCTGGGTGAATCAACCCAGCTATGCGTTAGGACTGAAAACAGTGTGGAAAGAGGAGCCATTGCTACACATGATTTCAAAGGGCGTTTTGTTTGTATTGTTGGGTGTTTTACGCCGTTTTCAAAATCGTATATGTCAAATCACCCGCACTGTTCACATACTCATGCGTCCTGGTTGATTCAACCCAGCTACTCAGTAGTACTGAACACACTGCGACAAAGGGAGCAATTGCCCGCCCTGCTTTTACAGGTCGTTTTGTTTGTATTGTTGGGTGTTTTAGACCGTTTTCAACATCATTCCAGTCATACCACCCCGTCAGTTCACACACTCGTGATCCCTGGGTGAATCATCCCAGCTATGCAATAGACCTGAACACATTGTGGCAAAAAAAGCAATTGCCCGTTATGCTTTAAAATATCGGTTTGGTTGCATGATAGGGGTTTTGATCTTGGAAGCGAGTTGTTGCATGACTCAATAAGTGTGGAAAGAGGCATAAAATATATGCATGTGGGAAAGGGTCAGTTTGTGTTCACTGATATTCGCACCTCTGCAGGCCAAATCCCTTTCGGCGGTACAGTGAACGATGTTCCCATAACCCCGTTCCCACATGCATAAACTCCCTATAAATGAACTATCGAAAACATTGTGATAAAAGCAGCCAGTACTCATCATGTTTTTAAAGGTCGTTTTGCTTGCATTGTTGGGGGTTTAGGCCGTTTTCAACAGCATGCATGCCCAATCGCAATAACAGTTCACATACTCCTGTTTTCTGGGTGATTCTACCCAGCTCGGCAATAGGACTGAAAACAGTGTGGCAAGAGGAGCCATTGCTTATCCTGTTTTCGAAGGTCGTTCTGATTGCGTTGTTGTTCTTTTTAGGCCGTTTTCAACAGCATTTATGTCCAACTACCCTCACAGTTCACATACTCATGCGTCTCCTGGGTGAATCAACCCAACTATGCGATAGGCCTAAAAAACAGTGTGGTAAGAGGAGCCATTCATTGCCCATCGTGCTTTCAATGGTCGTTTTGATTGCGTTGTTGGTTTTCTAGGCCGTTTACAACAGCATTTATGTTAAATACCCCTCACCGCTCGCACACACATGCTTCCTGGGTGAATCGACCCATCTACGCGATAGGACTGAAAACAGTGCGGTATAAGGAACCATTGCTCATCATGTTTTCAAAGGTCGTTCTGCGTGCACTGTACGGAGTTTTAGGCCGTTTTCAACAGCATTTATGTCCAATCACACCCACAGTTCACATACTCATGCGTCCTGGGCGAATCAAGCCAACTATGCAATAGGACTGAACACAGTGTGGTAAGAGGAGCCATTGTTCGTCATGTTTTCAAAGGTCAATGTGATTGCATTGTTGGGGTTTATAGGCCGTTTTCAACAGCATTTATGTCCAATCACCCTCACAGTTCAACAAACTCACGGGACCTGGGTGAATCAACCCAGCTATGCGTTAGGACTGAAAACAGTGTGGAAAGAGGAGCCATTGCTACACATGATTTCAAAGGGCGTTTTGTTTGTATTGTTGGGTGTTTTACGCCGTTTTCAAAATCGTATATGTCAAATCACCCGCACTGTTCACATACTCATGCGTCCTGGTTGATTCAACCCAGCTACTCAGTAGTACTGAACACACTGCGACAAAGGGAGCAATTGCCCGCCCTGCTTTTACAGGTCGTTTTGTTTGTATTGTTGGGTGTTTTAGACCGTTTTCAACATCATTCCAGTCATACCACCCCGTCAGTTCACACACTCGTAATCCCTGGGTGAATCATCCCAGCTATGCAATAGACCTGAACACATTGTGGCAAAAGAAGCAATTGCCCGTTATGCTTTAAAATATCGGTTTGGTTGCATGATAGGGGTTTTGATCTTGGAAGCGAGTTGTTGCATGACTCAATAAGTGTGGAAAGAGGCATAAAATATATGCATGTGGGAAAGGGTCAGTTTGTGTTCACTGATATTCGCACCTCTGCAGGCCAAATCCCTTTCGGCGGTACAGTGAACGATGTTCCCATAACCCCGTTCCCACATGCATAAACTCCCTATAAATGAACTATCGAAAACATTGTGATAAAAGCAGCCAGTACTCATCATGTTTTTAAAGGTCGTTTTGCTTGCATTGTTGGGGGTTTAGGCCGTTTTCAACAGCATGCATGCCCAATCGCAATAACAGTTCACATACTCCTGTTTTCTGGGTGATTCTACCCAGCTCGGCAATAGGACTGAAAACAGTGTGGCAAGAGGAGCCATTGCTTATCCTGTTTTCGAAGGTCGTTCTGATTGCGTTGTTGTTCTTTTTAGGCCGTTTTCAACAGCATTTATGTCCAACTACCCTCACAGTTCACATACTCATGCGTCTCCTGGGTGAATCAACCCAACTATGCGATAGGCCTAAAAAACAGTGTGGTAAGAGGAGCCATTCATTGCCCATCGTGCTTTCAATGGTCGTTTTGATTGCGTTGTTGGTTTTCTAGGCCGTTTACAACAGCATTTATGTTAAATACCCCTCACCGCTCGCACACACATGCTTCCTGGGTGAATCGACCCATCTACGCGATAGGACTGAAAACAGTGCGGTATAAGGAACCATTGCTCATCATGTTTTCAAAGGTCGTTCTGCGTGCACTGTACGGAGTTTTAGGCCGTGTTTACGAAAGAGCATGTATTGGGTACTTTGTGTGTGCAAACGGGCCTTGTTGGGTCTTTTTCTTTTGTTGGGTACCCCTTGTTGGGTATACGAAATAATCTGTTTAAAGACGTGTCCGTTATCTGTTGAGTAGTATGTCAATTATTAAATTACACCCAACAATATTTTGGACAAAAATATGACCATGAAAGCGTCCGTAGTTGTCCGAGGTTCCACAAATATATTTTATCACGTATGCGTTTGTTCTCATCATTCAAGCGTCTGAGTAATTACGGAGTACTTTTGTTTTTATCCTTATCGCTCAAGCGACGTAATTTTCCCGCGCCCGCGCAATTTTTGCACACGGTACAAAGGAATACCAGGACTAAAGGAAGACGGATAAGTGAAATAACGGAAATACTTGTTGGGTCAGTATGTCTATGTTCTTAATTTTGTTTTTACGAATGAGCATGTATTGGGTACTTTTTCAGTGTAAAATAACTAACATATTAAATGCTTTTACAATTCTTTTTGTTATCGGTTGCGAATTCATCTGTACTTGTTACAATTTCGGACGGCTAAATTTCGGATAAGGAAAAATATTATTCCGCCGACCCTTCCTCGCATTTCAGATTGTCTGTACTTGCATCGCTTTAAGTGTTTTCTAACGATTCCCTGCTTCTAAAATTAAGCAAAGACTTAATTTATGATGGACAACCCAAGTAGTTAGTGACAATTTTCGAAGGCAGCCCTTTGAAAATGGATCAAAACACGTTCGAAGCTATTTTAATAATTTTGTCGAGTTTAAATGTTATTGTGTTGGTTTTAATTAGTTTAATTATTTTTTTCGTCGCGAGAAAATGGAGCGCTCAATTTGCTAGATGGGATACGGACCTTCGATGAGAAAACAAATTGCATATTAAATCATGATTTTTATGAGATCTTCCAACGTTGTCGAAGTATTTGCATTTATCCTAAAAAATAATTTAGATTGCAAATTACTTACACACATTTATAATGAAGAGAAAATCATCCAGTATTTCATATTTGATGGATCTTTGGATGCTCTTGAAAAGATTGCATTCTTCTGCAACAAGCGGGATGTTCCATTTACATTCAGGTGGTTATTGTTTAAATGTTTTATAGTTTAAACTTAATTATTGTACATTGAATGTGAAACAAGTTCTGACAACTTATATTGATCTCCCCTCCTGTGGGATTCAAGCCCCGACCTATGGATCCAAAGTCCGGCACTCTACCCCTAGACCATGACGCCCAGCCCCACCCTGTATATTAATTGTGAAATTTCTGTCCGAGTGTGTTTTATTTATTATCTGATCCCTGGCGACAGGTATATATTCCTACTGATTAGTTTTATTGGGAGACAGTAACTTCGTACCCTAGTTATTTTGTACACCTTATATTACTCCTCAACTTAAATACTTAGGAATCAATATAATAAAGATACAATTAATTGAATATGTGGTGCATTAAATAAAGTGATATAAAAGGCATCTTTCACAGTTTGGTAAGTTATTCCGATAAAAAATAAGGGTTTAACTTTAACTGTTTACGTGGACCATGCGTTCTTAATTATCACACTTCAAACATCAAATGCAATAATATTAATTGCCAATATCATGTAGTTAATATTCCATCATATAACCTTTTATAACATGAAATGAATACGTTAATTGAAGTTTTGTGTATTTAATGTGTTGGATGTATTAAATATTAGGACGGAACGAATGTTCAAGGTAAGTTTGCATTTATTAACAATTTCTCCATTATAATGACTACCTGCATTTTACAGTAATACAAGATTTGTAGGAATTGATAATATAGAGGGTACAAAATAACTAGGGTACGAAGTTACTGTATTCCGTTTTATTTACACAGGGTACAGAACAAGATAAAGCACTAAAATGATGCGAATTTCATGTGCAACTTGCTTTTATGAAATACTGGAATTACTTATTAGTGTCCTTTTGTCCATAAATCTTGAGTGCATTGTCCATTTATATGTTAGGTAGTATGTCCATAGGATTGTTTGGTATACAGCCTACTTTTATGAAATAATTGGAAAAAATGTCCTTCTTGTCTATATCATTGATGGATTTATTCACTGTCCGGTTATATGTTGGGTACATTGTCCATTTATATCTTGGATAGTATGTCCATAGGATTGTTTGTTAGCAAATCGTTTTAATGAAATGTTGGGTCCATGTTTTTGTTGGATACATTGTCCATTAATATACTTGGTAGCCTGTACATTAGCTGCAAAAGCGTAGCTCAAAATTTGTATATTATACAGGGCTGTACAAAAAAAAAATTCAGCCACTTGTCCAGGACAAGTGACTTTCAGAATGCCACTTGTCCTGCTAAGATTCTCACTTGTCCCACTTTTCTGCAAACCAAGTTTAACATGCGACAAATTTAAGAATTGTGTGGTAGCCCGGATCGCGGTTTCTTGAGTGTTTTATTTGTTTTTTAGTGGGTTATTTTCTAGTTCTGTATAAAGATAACATTAAGAGCACACACTGTACATGATTTAAGGGTAGTGACCAATTCAAATAACATTATTGCAAAAGACCTGTAGTGCAGCATTCAGTTAAAAAAAAATGAAATTTGGAAAAGAGATTATTTTTCACTAGGTTATTTGAAATATTCTGCATAAAATGTATGTATTTTATCCATATTTACAAAAGATTCAAAAGCTATTGACAGAAATGTTAAACTTGAGACAACATAGTCAAATGATGCAATAGCACTTTTCAAATTGAAGATAACAAAATAATAAGGTCACCGATTTAGGTCCCTCACCGAAACAGGGCAGTGTTCGATACCAGGGTCAGTTTTACAAAGAAAGACATTGATAAATTCAATTTTATTAACCAAAAGTCAAATTTATCAGGTTCAATGTAATCAAAAAATCTTGTCAAAAAAAATGAAAGACAACAAAACGTTAAATTTGTTTCGTGTGTTGCGGTCAATCTCATTAAAAGCATCTCCTATTAACGCTACGCATTTACATTTAGTCAGATTGGTGTTGCGGTATTATTCGCAGCATAGCCGCCATTTTGATGATTGCGCAATGTTAATCATGGTTCCCTACTTTGAGAATTAGAAATCGGTAAACAGCGTTGAATGTAAACATCGGGGTCGTCAGGTCGCGAATGTCATTCATCCAATGAAATCGCAACTTTTAAGTCATATGATTTTTTTCCCGCCATTTATGCTAATTAATTTGGTAAACAAAGCCGTGATTGGGCAATTATCATACTCGGGGGAATCATTTATATATTCATTCCAAACAATTTTCTTTGTGTCCCTGATATTACGAGTATTATGTCGATCTTGAAGGTATTTCAAATTGATAAACGGCAAGATAATTTTTAGCAGCAGTCGTCGTATTGTCTTTAATTTGGATCGAATTTATTTTATTAACTTCTGCATGGCGAAAATTTCTTACAAGTCTTTCTGAACCGGTTTGCACCAGTTTGCAAACATCGCATACCGAAAGTAGAAATATGGATCAAAATACATTTAAGGGAATATTTTAACGAGACCGATCCATAGGTAATTAATTCCCTAGCTCTCATGAAATAACACAGCCCCAAGGAACAATTGTCACTTATGATTGGACAGATTACCGATTGGACAGCCTTATTGGATACATATATATCACGTTAATCGACTATTACTGACGCAATTCGGTTGGCTGAAATCACATCTGACAGGTGGGTAACTCCGCCTACTGTTATTGATTTGTTATGGTCACGCGCGAGTGGTTTTTCGCATGTAACATACAGTCAAATTTATACACGACAAACATGTGTGTTAGTAATTAAGCCGGGCTACCAGACACAGTAATTTACATTCACTGTTTAATACGTACATGGGTTGATATAATGGGACGTGGATTTTTGGAAAATGCCACTTGTCCGGGACTGAGATGTTGCAATTAGCGACTTGCCCGATGCGATTTATGACTTGTCCCGGGCGTCGGGCTATGGGATTTGTACAGCCCTGATATACAGTTTTTAGCTCGCCTATTCGAAGAAATAGGGGAGTTTATGAAATCCCCCCGACGTCTGCGTTGGTGTATACGCGTTGCCAGCTTGGTCAAACCTTTGTGTGCAAGGCCTTTTTTCAGACACTGTGTATGCTGTTGCTTTGAAATTTTACATACTTATTCAGGGTCATGGTATGTCTATAACTTTTCCGAAGTAGTCCATTTATCTGTTGGGTAGTCTGTCCATAGGATTGTTTGGTATGGAAATTGTTTTAATGAAATATTTGAATTGGTGTCCTTTTTGTCCATATGACTGTTGGATACACTGTCCATTTATCTGTTGGGGGAATCTGTCCATAGGATTGTTTGGTATGGAAAATGTTTTAATGAAATATTTGAATTGGTGTCCTTTTTGTCCATATGACTGTTGGATACACTGTCCATTTATCTGTTGGGGTAGTCTGTCCGTAGGATTATTTGGTATGGAAATTGTTTTTATGAAATATTTGAACTAGTGTCCATTTTGTCCATTTATCTGTTGGATACACTGTCCATTTATCTGTTGGGTAGTCTTTCCATAGGATTATTTGGTATGGAAATTGTTTTTATGAAATATTTGAGCTATTGTCCTTTTTGTCCATTTATCTGTTGGATACACTGTCCAAATGTATGTTGGGTGCATTGTCCATTTATCTGTTGGATAGTCTGACTGTCCAAAGGATTGTTTGGTATGGAAATTGTTTTAATGAAATATTTGAATTCAGTGTTCTTTTTGTCCATATGACTGTTAGATACACTGTCCATTTATCTGTTGGGGTAGTCTGTCCATAGGATTGTTTGGTATGGAAAATGTTTTAATAAAATTATTAATATTTGAATTTGTGTCCTTTTTGTCCATACAACTGTTGGATACACTGTCCAAATGTTTATCGGGTGCATTGTCCATTTATCTGTTGGATATCATAGTCTGTCCATAGAATTGTTTGGTATGGAAATTGTTTTAAAGAAATATTTGAATAAGTGTCCTTTTTGTCCATATGACTGTTGGATACACTGTTCAAATGTATATTGGGTGCATTGTCCATGTATCTGTTAGATAGTCTGTCCATAGGATTGTTTGGTATGGAAATTGTTTTAAAGAAATATTTGAATTAGTGTTCTTTTTGTCCATATGACTGTTGGATACACTGTCCATTTATCTGTTGGGGTAGTCTGTCCATAGGATTGTTTGGTATGGAAAATGTTTTAATAAAATTATTAATATTTGAATTAGTGTCCTTTTTGTCCATACAACTGTTGGATACACTGTCCAAATGTATGTTGGGTGCATTGTCCATTTATCTGTTGGATAGTCTGTCCATAGGATTGTTTGGTATGGAAAATGTTTTAATACAATTATTATTATTTGAATTAGTGTCCTTTTTGTCCATACAACTGTTGGATACACTGTCCAACTGTATATTGGGTGTATTGTCCATAGGATTGTTTGGTATGGAAATTGTTTTAAAGAAATATTTAGATAAGTGTCCTTTTTGTCCATACAACTGTTGGATACACTGTCCAAATGTATGTTGGGTGCATTGTCCATTTATCTGTTGGATGCACTGTCCAAATGTATGTTGGGTGCATTGTCCATTTATCTGTTGGATGCACTGTCCAAATGTATGTTGGGTGCATTGTCCATTTATCTGTTGGATAGTCTGTCCATAGGATTGTTTGGTATGGAAATTGTTTTAATGAAATATTTGTATTAGTGTCCTTTTTGTCCATATGACTGTTGGATACACTGTCCAAATGTATGTTGGATAGTCTGTCCATTTATCTGTTGGATAGTCTGTCCATAGGATTGTTTGGTATGGAAATTGTTTTAAAGAAATATTTGAATTAGTGTTCTTTTTGTCCATATGACTGTTGGATACACTGTCCATTTATCTGTTGGGGTAGTCTGTCCATAGGATTGTTTGGTATGGAAAATGTTTTAATAAAATTATTAATATTTGAATTAGTGTCCTTTTTGTCCATACAACTGTTGGATACACTGTCCAAATGTATGTTGGGTGCATTGTCCATTTATCTGTTGGATAGTCTGTCCATAGGATTGTTTGGTATGGAAAATGTTTTAATACAATTATTAATATTTGAATTAGTGTCCTTTTTGTCCATACAACTGTTGGATACACTGTCCAACTGTATATTGGGTGTATTGTCCATAGGATTGTTTGGTATGGAAATTGTTTTAAAGAAATATTTGGATAAGTGTCCTTTTTGTCCATACAACTGTTGGATACACTGTCCAAATGTATGTTGGGTGCATTGTCCATATTTCTGTTGGATGCACTGTCCAAATGTATGTTGGGTGCATTGTCCATTTATCTGTTGGATAGTCTGTCCATAGGATTGTTTGGTATGGAAATTGTTTTAAAGAAATATTTGAATTAGTGTTCTTTTTGTCCATATGACTGTTGGATACACTGTCCATTTATTTGTTGGGGTAGTCTGTCCATAGGATTGTTTGGTATGGAAAATGTTTTAATAAAATTATTAATATTTGAATTAGTGTCCTTTTTGTCCATACAACTGTTGGATACACTGTCCAAATGTATGTTGGGTGCATTGTCCATTTATCTGTTGGATAGTCTGTCCATAGGATTGTTTGGTATGGAAAATGTTTTAATACAATTATTAATATTTGAATTAGTGTCCTTTTTGTCCATACAACTGTTGGATATACTGTCCATTAGTATATTGGGTGTAATGTCCATAGGATTGTTTGGTATGGAAATTGTTTTAAAGAAATATTTGGATAAGTGTCCTTTTTGTCCATACAACTGTTGGATACAATGTCCAAATGTATGTTGGGTGCATTGTCCGTTTATCTGTTGGATGCACTGTCCAAATGTATGTTGGGTGCATTGTCCATTTATCTGTTGGATAGTCTGTCCATAGGATTGTTTGGTATGGAAATTGTTTTAATGAAATATTTGTATTAGTGTCCTTTTTGTCCATATGACTGTTGGATAGTCTGTCCATTTATACTGGTGTGGGAAAGCCAGGAAAACATGGGTAGGTGCACTGACCGCCGTGATATGACCAAAGCTGTTGAAAGCGGCGTTAAACTCCAAACAAAAAAACAAAAAAATGTTGATTGAGGAGTTCAAATATATTGTGTTCTTTTTGGTTGACATGGCAACTGAAATAATTTGGCCGAATTAAGCTTTTTTACATATTCATTTGAGGGGCCTCTGATTTGTTTGGGTATGCAGTTTTCTCAAAATAATTCTTTTATTTCAGGACTGGTGTTTGGTGAAGATGGCATCTATGAAGATCCGGCAGTTGTAGGCGAGTAAATAAATTTTGAAAGAATGGGATTACTCCAAAAGCACTGAACACATTGCAAAATGTGAAAATTGCAAACTCAGTTGATGAGAGTCTGTTCATGAGCAGTAATGGAAAATGCAACACTGCTCATACCCCATAGCACAGGCTTAAGCAGTATTCGATTTTATCGGAGGTAAATGTGTTGAAATCAATATCTCAAAGGATCAGATAGTAAACCAAAAGCTAGATGAACACTATTATTAGGCCAACCTTAAACATATCTTTGTTTCCCCTCCAGCTAGCTACCCATGCCATTTAAGGATGGGTAGGTAGGAAAAATATTTAAAATTAGTATAATGTTAATCATATAGAAGTGATATATAAACCAGTCGGTGTCTACTGCAACTTTACAGTAAAATCAAATTTTCAGTCTGTAAACCTCGGTAGCCTGTGTTAGTTTGAATGTAACGCAACTAAAGTCATAGGATTATCAAACATTTCAAAAAAAATTAATTTATTTTGATGTTCATGATAAAATATTTTGGGTAGGGGCACTTTTGAGTGGGTAGGTAGCTGGAGGGGAACAAACAATATTTTATTTTAGGCCTTACTGTGGTAATTTCTTCAGGGATGCATCTAGAGCGGTCTTTCAGGATTCACAATTTTTGAAAGAGCCCCCCCAGTGTTCACATCTTGCGAAAAGGTTGGGCACCGCATTTAAATATTGGCATGGTGTATCAAAAGTTTGTCTTGGACAGACTACCCAGTTGTTTTAGTGACAAGTATTCAACACGGATATGGACAGTGGAGGTATACACCAAGACGTTCTTGACAATGTCTTGAACAGACTACTCAATTGTTTTAGTGACAAGTATTCAGCATGGGTAGGGACAGTGACTTATTATACCATTTAGTACCTCAGTGTCTTCAACAGCTACCCAATTGTTTAGTGACAAGTATTCAACATGGATATGGACAGTGACTTCATACACCAAGAAGTACTTATCAACACCTGCTTGATTTGCTCAGCTCAAAAAGAGTGACATTATGGCAGGCTTAGACCATCTCGGCAGTTTACCAGTACTACTTGCACTTTGGCCAGTAACTGACAACTGCCTGTCTCGAATCAGTGTTGGGGCAAGAATGGCTGTAATAATGATTTCATGGTCAGTCACTCAGTCTCAACAAAAGTAATGTGGTCGGGCTGTGGCTCTAACTCAGGACCCCTGAATTGAAGTCAGATAAAACAATCTGACATCCTGCCGACCCTACTATCGGGCCTAGCTGTGAGCTGACTATTGATTCAAGATGGGTATTAATGTTAATTTTATGTTAATATTCAACTTTACTTTCATACTATTGTGACATGTTACTTTTCTTATGCATATAACAGGGAATGGTGAAGAAGTTCTGCCAGCTGTGGATAATGATAATGAAGTCCTTCCAGCATTACTAAGTGGAGACACTGACTTTGGAGATGACCCTGATTACAATCCAGATTTAAACGAAAGTGAGTTTATTGTTGGTTGATTTATGTTCCTTCCAATGGTCATTGATGTGTTGATGGATATGTTTTCAGCCTGAAAATCTTAAAAGGTGGATCCCTCGGAAGCAAAAACATCAAAGCAAAAGGAGAAAATAGCAGACACAGTGTGATTGTGTTGCTGCATAAGCTATAATGAAAATGCCGGCTAAGCAGTATTCTATAATACTTTAAAAAGGTTTAGGATAAACCAGTTGTCTTGAATATGTTTTTCATCAGATTATTTTCTGTTAGTTTAAGGTTTACAAATATAACTGTTTTGCTTAGTCATGTTAAATTTGATCAGTGAACTTGCATTAATAACAAGATGTGAATGAATGTTCGAATATTTGACAGAAATGCAATTTTCGAATGTTTTCTTTTTAGTTTTTAGCTCGACTATTCGAAGAATATGAGAGCTATATACTACTCACCCTGGCGTCGGCGTCCACGTCACACTTTGGTTAAGGTTTTGCATGCAAGTTCTTAAATACTACATGTATTGCATTGAAACTTTCTACAACCCTACCAAACTATCACACCAATGTAGATTATCAAGTTAGATAACTCTATCCTGCATTTTATGCAAGTTATGGCCCTTTTTTACTTAGAAATTCTGGTTAAAGTTTTGCGTGCAACTAAATTAAGAGTCCATATCTCAGTATTTACTTGGTGCATTGCATTGAAACTTTCTACAACCCTACCCAACTATTACACCTGTGTAGATTATCAAGTATGATAACTCTATTCTGCATTTTTTGCAAGTTATGGCCCTTCTTTTACTTAGAAATACTGGTTAAAGTTTTGCGTGCAACTAAATTAAGAGTCCATATCTCAGTATTTACTTGGTGCATTGCATTGAAACTTTCTACAACCCTACCCAACTATCACACCTGTGTAGATTATTAAGTATGATAACTCTATCCTGCATTTTATGCAAGTTATGGCCTTTTTGGACTTATAAATTCTGGTTAAAGTTTTGCATGCAACTACATAAAGAGACCATCTCTTAGTAACTACTTGATGCATTGCATTGAAACTTTATACAGCCCTTACCAACCATCACATCTATGTAAACAATCAAGTATGATTACTCTATCCAGCATTTTATGCAAGTTATGGACCTTTTTGGACTTAGAAATTATGGTTAAAGTTTTGCAACTACATTTAGAGTGTAATCTCAGTAACAACTTGAAAAATTGTATTGAAACTTTATACAACCTTTCCCAATTGTACAACTATAAACACAACTAATTAAGATAACTCTATCCTGTATATGGTGCAAATTGTTGCCCTTTTTTTACATAGAAATTATGGTTAAAGGTTTGCGTGCAACTACATTAAGAGTCCATATCTTAGTAACTACTTGATGCATTCCATTGAAAGGTTATACAACCCTATCTAACCATCACACCTATGAAAATAATCATGTTAAATAACACTATCCTGCTTTTGTATGTAATGTTTTGTATGCAACTACATTAGAGTCCATTATCTCAGTAACTTAAATAAGCGGTGGAATAGTCGAGCGCGCTGTCCTCCGACAGCTCTTGTTAATATCATTTTTGATCAAGATGTAAAGAAAACCACAAATTATAGCTAATTGCATAATAACCCCATTTTTGTTGGCCAGTGTTTATAGCTCACCTGAGCTTTGCAGCTTTTAGCCTGCTCTTTTGTCCGTCGTCCTTAGACTGTCCACATTGTGGGTTGTTTACTCTCTAGCTTGAACTTTTCTTAAGTAATCTTAATCAAACCTGAACACATGTATATGGCCATAAGTACTCGGATGAGTTCGATTATGGTCTGGACCAGTATGTTCAGAGGAAACCGCTGTGGTCGAGTGGTTAGCGTCGGGGATTTCGAAACCGGGTGTCCCGGGTTCGATCCCCAGTCGCGGCACTACGGTCATTGTGGAGTGCCCTTGGGCAAGGCACATTTTCTAGCCTAGTACTGGTTTGTTCACCCAGGGATCATGAATATGTGAACTGTCGCCGTGATATAACTGAAATATTGTTGAAAGCGGCGTAAAACCCCAATAAATAAAGTATGTTCAGAGTTAAGCGCTCTTGATTTCTGAAATTGCAATGCATATCATGCTCCCGACATTATTATTCTATATAGAATTGTGATTTTCAGAAAATCCGATAACATCTCAAAGAAATGATTTTTCTGAAATCAATTTTATGTCCATTTCAGGAGTAGTACGTGATGAGTTTGAATTTGAGAATGAGGATGATGATGAGAATAACTGTAAAGACTCGCAAAAAAGTAAAAAAAGAAAGAAGATTGGAACTCGTGTTAAATGGACTCCTCAAGAATTGGCAGAAATACAAAAATACTTTAAAGACAATTTGACAACTAAAACTACACCAGGCCGAAGAGAATGTGATGCGGCAATAACAAAGAGTAAAGCAAAGAATGGAGTTCTCCAACACAGAAATTGGGAAACAATCAAAAAGAAAGTCTGGAATTTAATAAAGAAACTGTAACACACCAGTCTAAAGTTTAATATACTGAACACAAATTTCTGCATCCTTGGGAGAAGAGATTTGCATTAATACAAAGAACTAGCGATATCATTGGCAGAAATGACATAATTTGAGATGTTGTGCACATGCTTGTTCAAATGCACACACAGGATGTGCATTCAGGTTACAAAATAAGATGTCTTAAACAGTCGAGAAAGAACGCATTTTTTAAATTTTCATTTCGGCCATTATCAAAGCAGACAAACGGTATTTAGCTCATATGATTTTTTGAAAGGCGATGTTGTATTGGTCTGCGTTGCACAGCCTGGTTGAGTGTTTTGTTTAGGTCCGCTTTTCTCTTGAAACATCAAAGCTATTAATTTTGACCCTGTACAACTTGGGATGACTAGTTGCGTATCTCTACCTTCTATTTTGCACAACATTTTCAGCCGACTGTTGTACAGGGTCCATAACTCTCACATGCATTTTGCTTCAGTTATGGCACTTTTTAGCTCACCTATGCACGACGTGCAAGGTGAGCTATTGTGATCACTTTTTGTCCGGCGTCCGGCCGTCGTGCGTCGTCAACATTTGAGCTTGTTAACACTCTACAGGCTACATTTTGTATCCAATCTTCATGAAAGTTTATCAGAACGTTCATCTCCATAAAATCTTGGACAAGTTCGAAACTGGGCCATATGAGGTCAAAAACTAGGTCACTAGGTCGAATTGAAGGGAAATCTTGTTAACACTCTGGAGGCCACATTTTCAACTTGATCATGTTGAATGTTTGAATGTTGCCATTTTCTCTGATTGATTACAACACTAAATATACAGATATATCAAATAAGGATATGGACAGATTATCCAGTTAACAATAAGATGTATCCAACACATATTTGAACAAGAAACATCCAGTGGCAATGTTTTCAACAGATTATCAAAATTAATAATAGACGAGCCAGCACATGGGCTCATTTACGGGGGGAGGTGGGTTACTGGTTGAACTTCTGACCTTAATGAATATTGACAAACTATTTTCAATGATATTATTGACAGATTACCCAATAAGCAGATAAGCATATCTTGGTTGGTTATTATACAACCTTATTGGGTATAAGTTGTCTAACCCAATAATTTTCAGACTTGTACCTAATAAGGTTGGATGGTACTTAATTAACACTCGTTTGTGAGAATGACTTTTTTTATACCCAATAGTTGCTATCCAATAACAGCACGGACAATGTACCCAATATATGTCTATCTGTGGGTACGTCCGTTTTCAACAGCATTTATGTCCAATCACACCCACAGTTCACATACTCATGCGTCCTGGGCGAATCAAGCCAACTATGCAATAGGACTGAACACAGTGTGGTAAGAGGAGCCATTGTTCGTCATGTTTTCAAAGGTCAATGTGATTGCATTGTTGGGGTTTATAGGCCGTTTTCAACAGCATTTATGTCCAATCACCCTCACAGTTCAACAAACTCACGGGACCTGGGTGAATCAACCCAGCTATGCGTTAGGACTGAAAACAGTGTGGAAAGAGGAGCCATTGCTACACATGATTTCAAAGGGCGTTTTGTTTGTATTGTTGGGTGTTTTACGCCGTTTTCAAAATCGTATATGTCAAATCACCCGCACTGTTCACATACTCATGCGTCCTGGTTGATTCAACCCAGCTACTCAGTAGTACTGAACACACTGCGACAAAGGGAGCAATTGCCCGCCCTGCTTTTACAGGTCGTTTTGTTTGTATTGTTGGGTGTTTTAGACCGTTTTCAACATCATTCCAGTCATACCACCCCGTCAGTTCACACACTCGTGATCCCTGGGTGAATCATCCCAGCTATGCAATAGACCTGAACACATTGTGGCAAAAGAAGCAATTGCCCGTTATGCTTTAAAATATCGGTTTGGTTGCATGATAGGGGTTTTGATCTTGGAAGCGAGTTGTTGCATGACTCAATAAGTGTGGAAAGAGGCATAAAATATATGCATGTGGGAAAGGGTCAGTTTGTGTTCACTGATATTCGCACCTCTGCAGGCCAAATCCCTTTCGGCGGTACAGTGAACGATGTTCCCATAACCCCGTTCCCACATGCATAAACTCCCTATAAATGAACTATCGAAAACATTGTGATAAAAGCAGCCAGTACTCATCATGTTTTTAAAGGTCGTTTTGCTTGCATTGTTGGGGGTTTAGGCCGTTTTCAACAGCATGCATGCCCAATCGCAATAACAGTTCACATACTCCTGTTTTCTGGGTGATTCTACCCAGCTCGGCAATAGGACTGAAAACAGTGTGGCAAGAGGAGCCATTGCTTATCCTGTTTTCGAAGGTCGTTCTAATTGCGTTGTTGTTCTTTTTAGGCCGTTTTCAACAGCATTTATGTCCAACTACCCTCACAGTTCACATACTCATGCGTCTCCTGGGTGAATCAACCCAACTATGCGATAGGCCTAAAAAACAGTGTGGTAAGAGGAGCCATTCATTGCCCATCGTGCTTTCAATGGTCGTTTTGATTGCGTTGTTGGTTTTCTAGGCCGTTTACAACAGCATTTATGTTAAATACCCCTCACCGCTCGCACACACATGCTTCCTGGGTGAATCGACCCATCTACGCGATAGGACTGAAAACAGTGCGGTATAAGGAACCATTGCTCATCATGTTTTCAAAGGTCGTTCTGCGTGCACTGTACGGAGTTTTAGGCCGTTTTCAACAGCATTTATGTCCAATCACACCCACAGTTCACATACTCATGCGTCCTGGGCGAATCAAGCCAACTATGCAATAGGACTGAACACAGTGTGGTAAGAGGAGCCATTGTTCGTCATGTTTTCAAAGGTCAATGTGATTGCATTGTTGGGGTTTATAGGCCGTTTTCAACAGCATTTATGTCCAATCACCCTCACAGTTCAACAAACTCACGGGACCTGGGTGAATCAACCCAGCTATGCGTTAGGACTGAAAACAGTGTGGAAAGAGGAGCCATTGCTACACATGATTTCAAAGGGCGTTTTGTTTGTATTGTTGGGTGTTTTACGCCGTTTTCAAAATCGTATATGTCAAATCACCCGCACTGTTCACATACTCATGCGTCCTGGTTGATTCAACCCAGCTACTCAGTAGTACTGAACACACTGCGACAAAGGGAGCAATTGCCCGCCCTGCTTTTACAGGTCGTTTTGTTTGTATTGTTGGGTGTTTTAGACCGTTTTCAACATCATTCCAGTCATACCACCCCGTCAGTTCACACACTCGTGATCCCTGGGTGAATCATCCCAGCTATGCAATAGACCTGAACACATTGTGGCAAAAGAAGCAATTGCCCGTTATGCTTTAAAATATCGGTTTGGTTGCATGATAGGGGTTTTGATCTTGGAAGCGAGTTGTTGCATGACTCAATAAGTGTGGAAAGAGGCATAAAATATATGCATGTGGGAAAGGGTCAGTTTGTGTTCACTGATATTCGCACCTCTGCAGGCCAAATCCCTTTCGGCGGTACAGTGAACGATGTTCCCATAACCCCGTTCCCACATGCATAAACTCCCTATAAATGAACTATCGAAAACATTGTGATAAAAGCAGCCAGTACTCATCATGTTTTTAAAGGTCGTTTTGCTTGCATTGTTGGGGGTTTAGGCCGTTTTCAACAGCATGCATGCCCAATCGCAATAACAGTTCACATACTCCTGTTTTCTGGGTGATTCTACCCAGCTCGGCAATAGGACTGAAAACAGTGTGGCAAGAGGAGCCATTGCTTATCCTGTTTTCGAAGGTCGTTCTAATTGCGTTGTTGTTCTTTTTAGGCCGTTTTCAACAGCATTTATGTCCAACTACCCTCACAGTTCACATACTCATGCGTCTCCTGGGTGAATCAACCCAACTATGCGATAGGCCTAAAAAACAGTGTGGTAAGAGGAGCCATTCATTGCCCATCGTGCTTTCAATGGTCGTTTTGATTGCGTTGTTGGTTTTCTAGGCCGTTTACAACAGCATTTATGTTAAATACCCCTCACCGCTCGCACACACATGCTTCCTGGGTGAATCGACCCATCTACGCGATAGGACTGAAAACAGTGCGGTATAAGGAACCATTGCTCATCATGTTTTCAAAGGTCGTTCTGCGTGCACTGTACGGAGTTTTAGGCCGTTTTCAACAGCATTTATGTCCAATCACACCCACAGTTCACATACTCATGCGTCCTGGGCGAATCAAGCCAACTATGCAATAGGACTGAACACAGTGTGGTAAGAGGAGCCATTGTTCGTCATGTTTTCAAAGGTCAATGTGATTGCATTGTTGGGGTTTATAGGCCGTTTTCAACAGCATTTATGTCCAATCACCCTCACAGTTCAACAAACTCACGGGACCTGGGTGAATCAACCCAGCTATGCGTTAGGACTGAAAACAGTGTGGAAAGAGGAGCCATTGCTACACATGATTTCAAAGGGCGTTTTGTTTGTATTGTTGGGTGTTTTACGCCGTTTTCAAAATCGTATATGTCAAATCACCCGCACTGTTCACATACTCATGCGTCCTGGTTGATTCAACCCAGCTACTCAGTAGTACTGAACACACTGCGACAAAGGGAGCAATTGCCCGCCCTGCTTTTACAGGTCGTTTTGTTTGTATTGTTGGGTGTTTTAGACCGTTTTCAACATCATTCCAGTCATACCACCCCGTCAGTTCACACACTCGTGATCCCTGGGTGAATCATCCCAGCTATGCAATAGACCTGAACACATTGTGGCAAAAGAAGCAATTGCCCGTTATGCTTTAAAATATCGGTTTGGTTGCATGATAGGGGTTTTGATCTTGGAAGCGAGTTGTTGCATGACTCAATAAGTGTGGAAAGAGGCATAAAATATATGCATGTGGGAAAGGGTCAGTTTGTGTTTACTGATATTCGCACCTCTGCAGGCCAAATCCCTTTCGGCGATACAGTGAACGATGTTCCCATAACCCCGTTCCCACATGCATAAACTCCCTATAAATGAACTATCGAAAACATTGTGATAAAAGCAGCCAGTACTCATCATGTTTTTAAAGGTCGTTTTGCTTGCATTGTTGGGGGTTTAGGCCGTTTTCAACAGCATGCATGCCCAATCGCAATAACAGTTCACATACTCCTGTTTTCTGGGTGATTCTACCCAGCTCGGCAATAGGACTGAAAACAGTGTGGCAAGAGGAGCCATTGCTTATCCTGTTTTCGAAGGTCGGTCTGATTGCGTTGTTGTTCTTTTTAGGCCGTTTTCAACAGCATTTATGTCCAACTACCCTCACAGTTCACATACTCATGCGTCTCCTGGGTGAATCAACCCAACTATGCGATAGGCCTAAAAAACAGTGTGGTAAGAGGAGCCATTCATTGCCCATCGTGCTTTCAATGGTCGTTTTGATTGCGTTGTTGGTTTTCTAGGCCGTTTACAACAGCATTTATGTTAAATACCCCTCACCGCTCGCACACACATGCTTCCTGGGTGAATCGACCCATCTACGCGATAGGACTGAAAACAGTGCGGTATAAGGAACCATTGCTCATCATGTTTTCAAAGGTCGTTCTGCGTGCACTGTACGGAGTTTTAGGCCGTTTTCAACAGCATTTATGTCCAATCACACCCACAGTTCACATACTCATGCGTCCTGGGCGAATCAAGCCAACTATGCAATAGGACTGAACACAGTGTGGTAAGAGGAGCCATTGTTCGTCATGTTTTCAAAGGTCAATGTGATTGCATTGTTGGGGTTTATAGGCCGTTTTCAACAGCATTTATGTCCAATCACCCTCACAGTTCAACAAACTCACGGGACCTGGGTGAATCAACCCAGCTATGCGTTAGGACTGAAAACAGTGTGGAAAGAGGAGCCATTGCTACACATGATTTCAAAGGGCGTTTTGTTTGTATTGTTGGGTGTTTTACGCCGTTTTCAAAATCGTATATGTCAAATCACCCGCACTGTTCACATACTCATGCGTCCTGGTTGATTCAACCCAGCTACTCAGTAGTACTGAACACACTGCGACAAAGGGAGCAATTGCCCGCCCTGCTTTTACAGGTCGTTTTGTTTGTATTGTTGGGTGTTTTAGACCGTTTTCAACATCATTCCAGTCATACCACCCCGTCAGTTCACACACTCGTGATCCCTGGGTGAATCATCCCAGCTATGCAATAGACCTGAACACATTGTGGCAAAAGAAGCAATTGCCCGTTATGCTTTAAAATATCGGTTTGGTTGCATGATAGGGGTTTTGATCTTGGAAGCGAGTTGTTGCATGACTCAATAAGTGTGGAAAGAGGCATAAAATATATGCATGTGGGAAAGGGTCAGTTTGTGTTTACTGATATTCGCACCTCTGCAGGCCAAATCCCTTTCGGCGATACAGTGAACGATGTTCCCATAACCCCGTTCCCACATGCATAAACTCCCTATAAATGAACTATCGAAAACATTGTGATAAAAGCAGCCAGTACTCATCATGTTTTTAAAGGTCGTTTTGCTTGCATTGTTGGGGGTTTAGGCCGTTTTCAACAGCATGCATGCCCAATCGCAATAACAGTTCACATACTCCTGTTTTCTGGGTGATTCTACCCAGCTCGGCAATAGGACTGAAAACAGTGTGGCAAGAGGAGCCATTGCTTATCCTGTTTTCGAAGGTCGGTCTGATTGCGTTGTTGTTCTTTTTAGGCCGTTTTCAACAGCATTTATGTCCAACTACCCTCACAGTTCACATACTCATGCGTCTCCTGGGTGAATCAACCCAACTATGCGATAGGCCTAAAAAACAGTGTGGTAAGAGGAGCCATTCATTGCCCATCGTGCTTTCAATGGTCGTTTTGATTGCGTTGTTGGTTTTCTAGGCCGTTTACAACAGCATTTATGTTAAATACCCCTCACCGCTCGTACACACATGCTTCCTGGGTGAATCGACCCATCTACGCGATAGGACTGAAAACAGTGCGGTATAAGGAACCATTGCTCATCATGTTTTCAAAGGTCGTTCTGCGTGCACTGTACGGAGTTTAAGGCCGTTTTCAACAGCATTTATGTCCAATCACACCCACAGTTCACATACTCATGCGTCCTGGGCGAATCAAGCCAACTATGCAATAGGACTGAACACAGTGTGGTAAGAGGAGCCATTGTTCGTCATGTTTTCAAAGGTCAATGTGATTGCATTGTTGGGGTTTATAGGCCGTTTTCAACAGCATTTATGTCCAATCACCCTCACAGTTCAACAAACTCACGGGACCTGGGTGAATCAACCCAGCTATGCGTTAGGACTGAAAACAGTGTGGAAAGAGGAGCCATTGCTACACATGATTTCAAAGGGCGTTTTGTTTGTATTGTTGGGTGTTTTACGCCGTTTTCAAAATCGTATATGTCAAATCACCCGCACTGTTCACATACTCATGCGTCCTGGTTGATTCAACCCAGCTACTCAGTAGTACTGAACACACTGCGACAAAGGGAGCAATTGCCCGCCCTGCTTTTACAGGTCGTTTTGTTTGTATTGTTGGGTGTTTTAGACCGTTTTCAACATCATTCCAGTCATACCACCCCGTCAGTTCACACACTCGTGATCCCTGGGTGAATCATCCCAGCTATGCAATAGACCTGAACACATTGTGGCAAAAGAAGCAATTGCCCGTTATGCTTTAAAATATCGGTTTGGTTGCATGATAGGGGTTTTGATCTTGGAAGCGAGTTGTTGCATGACTCAATAAGTGTGGAAAGAGGCATAAAATATATGCATGTGGGAAAGGGTCAGTTTGTGTTTACTGATATTCGCACCTCTGCAGGCCAAATCCCTTTCGGCGATACAGTGAACGATGTTCCCATAACCCCGTTCCCACATGCATAAACTCCCTATAAATGAACTATCGAAAACATTGTGATAAAAGCAGCCAGTACTCATCATGTTTTTAAAGGTCGTTTTGCTTGCATTGTTGGGGGTTTAGGCCGTTTTCAACAGCATGCATGCCCAATCGCAATAACAGTTCACATACTCCTGTTTTCTGGGTGATTCTACCCAGCTCGGCAATAGGACTGAAAACAGTGTGGCAAGAGGAGCCATTGCTTATCCTGTTTTCGAAGGTCGGTCTGATTGCGTTGTTGTTCTTTTTAGGCCGTTTTCAACAGCATTTATGTCCAACTACCCTCACAGTTCACATACTCATGCGTCTCCTGGGTGAATCAACCCAACTATGCGATAGGCCTAAAAAACAGTGTGGTAAGAGGAGCCATTCATTGCCCATCGTGCTTTCAATGGTCGTTTTGATTGCGTTGTTGGTTTTCTAGGCCGTTTACAACAGCATTTATGTTAAATACCCCTCACCGCTCGTACACACATGCTTCCTGGGTGAATCGACCCATCTACGCGATAGGACTGAAAACAGTGCGGTATAAGGAACCATTGCTCATCATGTTTTCAAAGGTCGTTCTGCGTGCACTGTACGGAGTTTAAGGCCGTTTTCAACAGCATTTATGTCCAATCACACCCACAGTTCACATACTCATGCGTCCTGGGCGAATCAAGCCAACTATGCAATAGGACTGAACACAGTGTGGTAAGAGGAGCCATTGTTCGTCATGTTTTCAAAGGTCAATGTGATTGCATTGTTGGGGTTTATAGGCCGTTTTCAACAGCATTTATGTCCAATCACCCTCACAGTTCAACAAACTCACGGGACCTGGGTGAATCAACCCAGCTATGCGTTAGGACTGAAAACAGTGTGGAAAGAGGAGCCATTGCTACACATGATTTCAAAGGGCGTTTTGTTTGTATTGTTGGGTGTTTTACGCCGTTTTCAAAATCGTATATGTCAAATCACCCGCACTGTTCACATACTCATGCGTCCTGGTTGATTCAACCCAGCTACTCAGTAGTACTGAACACACTGCGACAAAGGGAGCAATTGCCCGCCCTGCTTTTACAGGTCGTTTTGTTTGTATTGTTGGGTGTTTTAGACCGTTTTCAACATCATTCCAGTCATACCACCCCGTCAGTTCACACACTCGTGATCCCTGGGTGAATCATCCCAGCTATGCAATAGACCTGAACACATTGTGGCAAAAGAAGCAATTGCCCGTTATGCTTTAAAATATCGGTTTGGTTGCATGATAGGGGTTTTGATCTTGGAAGCGAGTTGTTGCATGACTCAATAAGTGTGGAAAGAGGCATAAAATATATGCATGTGGGAAAGGGTCAGTTTGTGTTTACTGATATTCGCACCTCTGCAGGCCAAATCCCTTTCGGCGATACAGTGAACGATGTTCCCATAACCCCGTTCCCACATGCATAAACTCCCTATAAATGAACTATCGAAAACATTGTGATAAAAGCAGCCAGTACTCATCATGTTTTTAAAGGTCGTTTTGCTTGCATTGTTGGGGGTTTAGGCCGTTTTCAACAGCATGCATGCCCAATCGCAATAACAGTTCACATACTCCTGTTTTCTGGGTGATTCTACCCAGCTCGGCAATAGGACTGAAAACAGTGTGGCAAGAGGAGCCATTGCTTATCCTGTTTTCGAAGGTCGGTCTGATTGCGTTGTTGTTCTTTTTAGGCCGTTTTCAACAGCATTTATGTCCAACTACCCTCACAGTTCACATACTCATGCGTCTCCTGGGTGAATCAACCCAACTATGCGATAGGCCTAAAAAACAGTGTGGTAAGAGGAGCCATTCATTGCCCATCGTGCTTTCAATGGTCGTTTTGATTGCGTTGTTGGTTTTCTAGGCCGTTTACAACAGCATTTATGTTAAATACCCCTCACCGCTCGCACACACATGCTTCCTGGGTGAATCGACCCATCTACGCGATAGGACTGAAAACAGTGCGGTATAAGGAACCATTGCTCATCATGTTTTCAAAGGTCGTTCTGCGTGCACTGTACGGAGTTTAAGGCCGTTTTCAACAGCATTTATGTCCAATCACACCCACAGTTCACATACTCATGCGTCCTGGGCGAATCAAGCCAACTATGCAATAGGACTGAACACAGTGTGGTAAGAGGAGCCATTGTTCGTCATGTTTTCAAAGGTCAATGTGATTGCATTGTTGGGGTTTATAGGCCGTTTTCAACAGCATTTATGTCCAATCACCCTCACAGTTCAACAAACTCACGGGACCTGGGTGAATCAACCCAGCTATGCGTTAGGACTGAAAACAGTGTGGAAAGAGGAGCCATTGCTACACATGATTTCAAAGGGCGTTTTGTTTGTATTGTTGGGTGTTTTACGCCGTTTTCAAAATCGTATATGTCAAATCACCCGCACTGTTCACATACTCATGCGTCCTGGTTGATTCAACCCAGCTACTCAGTAGTACTGAACACACTGCGACAAAGGGAGCAATTGCCCGCCCTGCTTTTACAGGTCGTTTTGTTTGTATTGTTGGGTGTTTTAGACCGTTTTCAACATCATTCCAGTCATACCACCCCGTCAGTTCACACACTCGTGATCCCTGGGTGAATCATCCCAGCTATGCAATAGACCTGAACACATTGTGGCAAAAGAAGCAATTGCCCGTTATGCTTTAAAATATCGGTTTGGTTGCATGATAGGGGTTTTGATCTTGGAAGCGAGTTGTTGCATGACTCAATAAGTGTGGAAAGAGGCATAAAATATATGCATGTGGGAAAGGGTCAGTTTGTGTTCACTGATATTCGCACCTCTGCAGGCCAAATCCCTTTCGGCGGTACAGTGAACGATGTTCCCATAACCCCGTACCCACATGCATAAACTCCCTATAAATGAACTATCGAAAACATTGTGATAAAAGCAGCCAGTACTCATCATGTTTTTAAAGGTCGTTTTGCTTGCATTGTTGGGGGTTTAGGCCGTTTTCAACAGCATGCATGCCAATCGCAATAACAGTTCACATACTCCTGTTTTCTGGGTGATTCTACCCAGCTCGGCAATAGGACTGAAAACAGTGTGGCAAGAGGAGCCATTGCTTATCCTGTTTTCGAAGGTCGTTCTGATTGCGTTGTTGTTCTTTTTAGGCCGTTTTCAACAGCATTTATGTCCAACTACCCTCACAGTTCACATACTCATGCGTCTCCTGGGTGAATCAACCCAACTATGCGATAGGCCTAAAAAACAGTGTGGTAAGAGGAGCCATTCATTGCCCATCGTGCTTTCAATGGTCGTTTTGATTGCGTTGTTGGTTTTCTAGGCCGTTACAACAGCATTTATGTTAAATACCCCTCACCGCTCGCACACACATGCTTCCTGGGTGAATCGACCCATCTACGCGATAGGACTGAAAACAGTGCGGTATAAGGAACCATTGCTCATCATGTTTTCAAGGTCGTTCTGCGTGCACTGTACGGAGTTTTAGGCCGTTTTCACAGCATTTATGTCCAATCACACCCACAGTTCACATACTCATGCGTCCTGGGCGAATCAAGCCAACTATGCAATAGGACTGAACACAGTGTGGTAAGAGGAGCCATTGTTCGTCATGTTTTCAAAGGTCAATGTGATTGCATTGTTGGGGTTTATAGGCCGTTTTTCAACAGCATTTATGTCCAATCACCCTCACAGTTCAACAAACTCACGGGACCTGGGTGAATCAACCCAGCTATGCGTTAGGACTGAAAACAGTGTGGAAAGAGGAGCCATTGCTACACATGATTTCAAAGGGCGTTTTGTTTGTATTGTTGGGTGTTTTACGCCGTTTTCAAAATCGTATATGTCAAATCACCCGCACTGTTCACATACTCATGCGTCCTGGTTGATTCAACCCAGCTACTCAGTAGTACTGAACACACTGCGACAAAGGGAGCAATTGCCCGCCCTGCTTTTACAGGTCGTTTTGTTTGTATTGTTGGGTGTTTTAGACCGTTTTCAACATCATTCCAGTCATACCACCCCGTCAGTTCACACACTCGTGATCCCTGGGTGAATCATCCCAGCTATGCAATAGACCTGAACACATTGTGGCAAAAGAAGCAATTGCCCGTTATGCTTTAAAATATCGGTTTGGTTGCATGATAGGGGTTTTGATCTTGGAAGCGAGTTGTTGCATGACTCAATAAGTGTGGAAAGAGGCATAAAATATATGCATGTGGGAAAGGGTCAGTTTGTGTTCACTGATATTCGCACCTCTGCAGGCCAAATCCCTTTCGGCGGTACAGTGAACGATGTTCCCATAACCCGTTCCCACATGCATAAACTCCCTATAAATGAACTATCGAAAACATTGTGATAAAAGCAGCCAGTACTCATCATGTTTTTAAAGGTCGTTTTGCTTGCATTGTTGGGGGTTTAGGCCGTTTTCAACAGCATGCATGCCCAATCGCAATAACAGTTCACATACTCCTGTTTTCTGGGTGATTCTACCCAGCTCGGCAATAGGACTGAAAACAGTGTGCAAGAGGAGCCATTGCTTATCCTGTTTTCGAAGGTCGTTCTGATTGCGTTGTTGTTCTTTTTAGGCCGTTTTCAACAGCATTTATGTCCAACTACCCTCACAGTTCACATACTCATGCGTCTCCTGGGTGAATCAACCCAACTATGCGATAGGCCTAAAAAACAGTGTGGTAAGAGGAGCCATTCATTGCCCATCGTGCTTTCAATGGTCGTTTTGATTGCGTTGTTGGTTTTCTAGGCCGTTTACAACAGCATTTATGTTAAATACCCCTCACCGCTCGCACACACATGCTTCCTGGGTGAATCGACCCATCTACGCGATAGGACTGAAAACAGTGCGGTATAAGGAACCATTGCTCATCATGTTTTCAAAGGTCGTTCTGCGTGCACTGTACGGAGTTTTAGGCCGTTTTCAACAGCATTTATGTCCAATCACACCCACAGTTCACATACTCATGCGTCCTGGGCGAATCAAGCCAACTATGCAATAGGACTGAACACAGTGTGGTAAGAGGAGCCATTGTTCGTCATGTTTTCAAAGGTCAATGTGATTGCATTGTTGGGGTTTATAGGCCGTTTTCAACAGCATTTATGTCCAATCACCCTCACAGTTCAACAAACTCACGGGACCTGGGTGAATCAACCCAGCTATGCGTTAGGACTGAAAACAGTGTGGAAAGAGGAGCCATTTATACACATGATTTCAAAGGGCGTTTTGTTTGTATTGTTGGGTGTTTTACGCCGTTTTCAAAATCGTATATGTCAAATCACCCGCACTGTTCACATACTCATGCGTCCTGGTTGATTCAACCCAGCTACTCAGTAGTACTGAACACACTGCGACAAAGGGAGCAATTGCCCGCCCTGCTTTTACAGGTCGTTTTGTTTGTATTGTTGGGTGTTTTAGACCGTTTTCAACATCATTCCAGTCATACCACCCCGTCAGTTCACACACTCGTGATCCCTGGGTGAATCATCCCAGCTATGCAATAGACCTGAACACATTGTGGCAAAAGAAGCAATTGCCCGTTATGCTTTAAAATATCGGTTTGGTTGCATGATAGGGGTTTTGATCTTGGAAGCGAGTTGTTGCATGACTCAATAAGTGTGGAAAGAGGCATAAAATATATGCATGTGGGAAAGGGTCAGTTTGTGTTCACTGATATTCGCACCTCTGCAGGCCAAATCCCTTTCGGCGGTACAGTGAACGATGTTCCCATAACCCCGTTCCCACATGCATAAACTCCCTATAAATGAACTATCGAAAACATTGTGATAAAAGCAGCCAGTACTCATCATGTTTTTAAAGGTCGTTTTGCTTGCATTGTTGGGGGTTTAGGCCGTTTTCAACAGCATGCATGCCCAATCGCAATAACAGTTCACATACTCCTGTTTTCTGGGTGATTCTACCCAGTTCGGCAATAGGACTGAAAACAGTGTGGCAAGAGGAGCCATTGCTTATCCTGTTTTCGAAGGTCGTTCTGATTGCGTTGTTGTTCTTTTTAGGCCGTTTTCAACAGCATTTATGTCCAACTACCCTCACAGTTCACATACTCATGCGTCTCCTGGGTGAATCAACCCAACTATGCGATAGGCCTAAAAAACAGTGTGGTAAGAGGAGCCATTCATTGCCCATCGTGCTTTCAATGGTCGTTTTGATTGCGTTGTTGGTTTTCTAGGCCGTTTACAACAGCATTTATGTTAAATACCCCTCACCGCTCGCACACACATGCTTCCTGGGTGAATCGACCCATCTACGCGATAGGACTGAAAACAGTGCGGTATAAGGAACCATTGCTCATCATGTTTTCAAAGGTCGTTCTGCGTGCACTGTACGGAGTTTTAGGCCGTTTTCAACAGCATTTATGTCCAATCACACCCACAGTTCACATACTCATGCGTCCTGGGCGAATCAAGCCAACTATGCAATAGGACTGAACACAGTGTGGTAAGAGGAGCCATTGTTCGTCATGTTTTCAAAGGTCAATGTGATTGCATTGTTGGGGTTTATAGGCCGTTTTCAACAGCATTTATGTCCAATCACCCTCACAGTTCAACAAACTCACGGGACCTGGGTGAATCAACCCAGCTATGCGTTAGGACTGAAAACAGTGTGGAAAGAGGAGCCATTGCTACACATGATTTCAAAGGGCGTTTTGTTTGTATTGTTGGGTGTTTTACGCCGTTTTCAAAATCGTATATGTCAAATCACCCGCACTGTTCACATACTCATGCGTCCTGGTTGATTCAACCCAGCTACTCAGTAGTACTGAACACACTGCGACAAAGGGAGCAATTGCCCGCCCTGCTTTTACAGGTCGTTTTGTTTGTATTGTTGGGTGTTTTAGACCGTTTTCAACATCATTCCAGTCATACCACCCCGTCAGTTCACACACTCGTGATCCCTGGGTGAATCATCCCAGCTATGCAATAGACCTGAACACATTGTGGCAAAAGAAGCAATTGCCCGTTATGCTTTAAAATATCGGTTTGGTTGCATGATAGGGGTTTTGATCTTGGAAGCGAGTTGTTGCATGACTCAATAAGTGTGGAAAGAGGCATAAAATATATGCATGTGGGAAAGGGTCAGTTTGTGTTTACTGATATTCGCACCTCTGCAGGCCAAATCCCTTTCGGCGGTACAGTGAACGATGTTCCCATAACCCCGTTCCCACATGCATAAACTCCCTATAAATGAACTATCGAAAACATTGTGATAAAAGCAGCCAGTACTCATCATGTTTTTAAAGGTCGTTTTGCTTGCATTGTTGGGGGTTTAGGCCGTTTTCAACAGCATGCATGCCCAATCGCAATAACAGTTCACATACTCCTGTTTTCTGGGTGATTCTACCCAGCTCGGCAATAGGACTGAAAACAGTGTGGCAAGAGGAGCCATTGCTTATCCTGTTTTCGAAGGTCGTTCTGATTGCGTTGTTGTTCTTTTTAGGCCGTTTTCAACAGCATTTATGTCCAACTACCCTCACAGTTCACATACTCATGCGTCTCCTGGGTGAATCAACCCAACTATGCGATAGGCCTAAAAAACAGTGTGGTAAGAGGAGCCATTCATTGCCCATCGTGCTTTCAATGGTCGTTTTGATTGCGTTGTTGGTTTTCTAGGCCGTTTACAAAAGCATTTATGTTAAATACCCCTCACCGCTCGCACACACATGCTTCCTGGGTGAATCGACCCATCTACGCGATAGGACTGAAAACAGTGCGGTATAAGGAACCATTGCTCATCATGTTTTCAAAGGTCGTTCTGCGTGCACTGTACGGAGTTTTAGGCCGTTTTCAACAGCATTTATGTCCAATCACACCCACAGTTCACATACTCATGCGTCCTGGGCGAATCAAGCCAACTATGCAATAGGACTGAACATAGTGTGGTAAGAGGAGCCATTGTTCGTCATGTTTTCAAAGGTCAATGTGATTGCATTGTTGGGGTTTATAGGCCGTTTTCAACAGCATTTATGTCCAATCACCCTCACAGTTCAACAAACTCACGGGACCTGGGTGAATCAACCCAGCTATGCGTTAGGACTGAAAACAGTGTGGAAAGAGGAGCCATTGCTACACATGATTTCAAAGGGCGTTTTGTTTGTATTGTTGGGTGTTTTACGCCGTTTTCAAAATCGTATATGTCAAATCACCCGCACTGTTCACATACTCATGCGTCCTGGTTGATTCAGCCCAGCTACTCAGTAGTACTGAACACACTGCGACAAAGGGAGCAATTGCCCGCCCTGCTTTTACAGGTCGTTTTGTTTGTATTGTTGGGTGTTTTAGACCGTTTTCAACATCATTCCAGTCATACCACCCCGTCAGTTCACACACTCGTGATCCCTGGGTGAATCATCCCAGCTATGCAATAGACCTGAACACATTGTGGCAAAAGAAGCAATTGCCCGTTATGCTTTAAAATATCGGTTTGGTTGCATGATAGGGGTTTTGATCTTGGAAGCGAGTTGTTGCATGACTCAATAAGTGTGGAAAGAGGCATAAAATATATGCATGTGGGAAAGGGTCAGTTTGTGTTCACTGATATTCGCACCTCTGCAGGCCAAATCCCTTTCGGCGGTACAGTGAACGATGTTCCCATAACCCCGTTCCCACATGCATAAACTCCCTATAAATGAACTATCGAAAACATTGTGATAAAAGCAGCCAGTACTCATCATGTTTTTAAAGGTCGTTTTGCTTGCATTGTTGGGGGTTTAGGCCGTTTTCAACAGCATGCATGCCCAATCGCAATAACAGTTCACATACTCCTGTTTTCTGGGTGATTCTACCCAGCTCGGCAATAGGACTGAAAACAGTGTGGCAAGAGGAGCCATTGCTTATCCTGTTTTCGAAGGTCGTTCTGATTGCGTTGTTGTTCTTTTTAGGCCGTTTTCAACAGCATTTATGTCCAACTACCCTCACAGTTCACATACTCATGCGTCTCCTGGGTGAATCAACCCAACTATGCGATAGGCCTAAAAAACAGTGTGGTAAGAGGAGCCATTCATTGCCCATCGTGCTTTCAATGGTCGTTTTGATTGCGTTGTTGGTTTTCTAGGCCGTTTACAACAGCATTTATGTTAAATACCCCTCACCGCTCGCACACACATGCTTCCTGGGTGAATCGACCCATCTACGCGATAGGACTGAAAACAGTGCGGTATAAGGAACCATTGCTCATCATGTTTTCAAAGGTCGTTCTGCGTGCACTGTACGGAGTTTTAGGCCGTTTTCAACAGCATTTATGTCCAATCACACCCACAGTTCACATACTCATGCGTCCTGGGCGAATCAAGCCAACTATGCAATAGGACTGAACACAGTGTGGTAAGAGGAGCCATTGTTCGTCATGTTTTCAAAGGTCAATGTGATTGCATTGTTGGGGTTTATAGGATGTTTTCAACAGCATTTATGTCCAATCACCCTCACAGTTCAACAAACTCACGGGACCTGGGTGAATCAACCCAGCTATGCGTTAGGACTGAAAACAGTGTGGAAAGAGGAGCCATTGCTACACATGATTTCAAAGGGCGTTTTGTTTGTATTGTTGGGTGTTTTACGCCGTTTTCAAAATCGTATATGTCAAATCACCCGCACTGTTCACATACTCATGCGTCCTGGTTGATTCAACCCAGCTACTCAGTAGTACTGAACACACTGCGACAAAGGGAGCAATTGCCCGCCCTGCTTTTACAGGTCGTTTTGTTTGTATTGTTGGGTGTTTTAGACCGTTTTCAACATCATTCCAGTCATACCACCCCGTCAGTTCACACACTCGTGATCCCTGGGTGAATCATCCCAGCTATGCAATAGACCTGAACACATTGTGGCAAAAGAAGCAATTGCCCGTTATGCTTTAAAATATCGGTTTGGTTGCATGATAGGGGTTTTGATCTTGGAAGCGAGTTGTTGCATGACTCAATAAGTGTGGAAAGAGGCATAAAATATATGCATGTGGGAAAGGGTCAGTTTGTGTTCACTGATATTCGCACCTCTGCAGGCCAAATCCCTTTCGGCGGTACAGTGAACGATGTTCCCATAACCCCGTTCCCACATGCATAAACTCCCTATAAATGAACTATCGAAAACATTGTGATAAAAGCAGCCAGTACTCATCATGTTTTTAAAGGTCGTTTTGCTTGCATTGTTGGGGGTTTAGGCCGTTTTCAACAGCATGCATGCCCAATCGCAATAACAGTTCACATACTCCTGTTTTCTGGGTGATTCTACCCAGCTCGGCAATAGGACTGAAAACAGTGTGGCAAGAGGAGCCATTGCTTATCCTGTTTTCGAAGGTCGTTCTGATTGCGTTGTTGTTCTTTTTAGGCCGTTTTCAACAGCATTTATGTCCAACTACCCTCACAGTTCACATACTCATGCGTCTCCTAGGTGAATCAACCCAACTATGCGATAGGCCTAAAAAACAGTGCGGTAAGAGGAGCCATTCATTGCCCATCGTGCTTTCAATGGTCGTTTTGATTGCGTTGTTGGTTTTCTAGGCCGTTTACAACAGCATTTATGTTAAATACCCCTCACCGCTCGCACACACATGCTTCCTGGGTGAATCGACCCATCTACGCGATAGGACTGAAAACAGTGCGGTATAAGGAACCATTGCTCATCATGTTTTCAAAGGTCGTTCTGCGTGCACTGTACGGAGTTTTAGGCCGTTTTCAACAGCATTTATGTCCAATCACACCCACAGTTCACATACTCATGCGTCCTGGGCGAATCAAGCCAACTATGCAATAGGACTGAACACAGTGTGGTAAGAGGAGCCATTGTTCGTCATGTTTTCAAAGGTCAATGTGATTGCATTGTTGGGGTTTATAGGCCGTTTTCAACAGCATTTATGTCCAATCACCCTCACAGTTCAACAAACTCACGGGACCTGGGCGAATCAACCCAGCTATGCGTTAGGACTGAAAACAGTGTGGAAAGAGGAGCCATTGCTACACATGATTTCAAAGGGCGTTTTGTTTGTATTGTTGGGTGTTTTACGCCGTTTTCAAAATCGTATATGTCAAATCACCCGCACTGTTCACATACTCATGCGTCCTGGTTGATTCAACCCAGCTACGCAGTAGTACTGAACACACTGCGACAAAGGGAGCAATTGCCCGCCCTGCTTTTACAGGTCGTTTTGTTTGTATTGTTGGGTGTTTTAGACCGTTTTCAACATCATTCCAGTCATACCACCCCGTCAGTTCACACACTCGTGATCCCTGGGTGAATCATCCCAGCTATGCAATAGACCTGAACACATTGTGGCAAAAGAAGCAATTGCCCGTTATGCTTTAAAATATCGGTTTGGTTGCATGATAGGGGTTTTGATCTTGGAAGCGAGTTGTTGCATGACTCAATAAGTGTGGAAAGAGGCATAAAATATATGCATGTGGGAAAGGGTCAGTTTGTGTTCACTGATATTCGCACCTTTGCAGGCCAAATCCCTTTCGGCGGTACAGTGAACGATGTTCCCATAACCCCGTTCCCACATGCATAAACTCCCTATAAATGAACTATCGAAAACATTGTGATAAAAGCAGCCAGTACTCATCATGTTTTTAAAGGTCGTTTTGCTTGCATTGTTGGGGGTTTAGGCCGTTTTCAACAGCATGCATGCCCAATCGCAATAACAGTTCACATACTCCTGTTTTCTGGGTGATTCTACCCAGCTCGGCAATAGGACTGAAAACAGTGTGGCAAGAGGAGCCATTGCTTATCCTGTTTTCGAAGGTCGTTCTGATTGCGTTGTTGTTCTTTTTAGGCCGTTTTCAACAGCATTTATGTCCAACTACCCTCACAGTTCACATACTCATGCGTCTCCTGGGTGAATCAACCCAACTATGCGATAGGCCTAAAAAACAGTGTGGTAAGAGGAGCCATTCATTGCCCATCGTGCTTTCAATGGTCGTTTTGATTGCGTTGTTGGTTTTCTAGGCCGTTTACAACAGCATTTATGTTAAATACCCCTCACCGCTCGCACACACATGCTTCCTGGGTGAATCGACCCATCTACGCGATAGGACTGAAAACAGTGCGGTATAAGGAACCATTGCTCATCATGTTTTCAAAGGTCGTTCTGCGTGCACTGTACGGAGTTTTAGGCCGTTTTCAACAGCATTTATGTCCAATCACACCCACAGTTCACATACTCATGCGTCCTGGGCGAATCAAGCCAACTATGCAATAGGACTGAACACAGTGTGGTAAGAGGAGCCATTGTTCGTCATGTTTTCAAAGGTCAATGTGATTGCATTGTTGGGGTTTATAGGATGTTTTCAACAGCATTTATGTCCAATCACCCTCACAGTTCAACAAACTCACGGGACCTGGGTGAATCAACCCAGCTATGCGTTAGGACTGAAAACAGTGTGGAAAGAGGAGCCATTGCTACACATGATTTCAAAGGGCGTTTTGTTTGTATTGTTGGGTGTTTTACGCCGTTTTCAAAATCGTATATGTCAAATCACCCGCACTGTTCACATACTCATGCGTCCTGGTTGATTCAACCCAGCTACTCAGTAGTACTGAACACACTGCGACAAAGGGAGCAATTGCCCGCCCTGCTTTTACAGGTCGTTTTGTTTGTATTGTTGGGTGTTTTAGACCGTTTTCAACATCATTCCAGTCATACCACCCCGTCAGTTCACACACTCGTGATCCCTGGGTGAATCATCCCAGCTATGCAATAGACCTGAACACATTGTGGCAAAAGAAGCAATTGCCCGTTATGCTTTAAAATATCGGTTTGGTTGCATGATAGGGGTTTTGATCTTGGAAGCGAGTTGTTGCATGACTCAATAAGTGTGGAAAGAGGCATAAAATATATGCATGTGGGAAAGGGTCAGTTTGTGTTCACTGATATTCGCACCTCTGCAGGCCAAATCCCTTTCGGCGGTACAGTGAACGATGTTCCCATAACCCCGTTCCCACATGCATAAACTCCCTATAAATGAACTATCGAAAACATTGTGATAAAAGCAGCCAGTACTCATCATGTTTTTAAAGGTCGTTTTGCTTGCATTGTTGGGGGTTTAGGCCGTTTTCAACAGCATGCATGCCCAATCGCAATAACAGTTCACATACTCCTGTTTTCTGGGTGATTCTACCCAGCTCGGCAATAGGACTGAAAACAGTGTGGCAAGAGGAGCCATTGCTTATCCTGTTTTCGAAGGTCGTTCTGATTGCGTTGTTGTTCTTTTTAGGCCGTTTTCAACAGCATTTATGTCCAACTACCCTCACAGTTCACATACTCATGCGTCTCCTAGGTGAATCAACCCAACTATGCGATAGGCCTAAAAAACAGTGTGGTAAGAGGAGCCATTCATTGCCCATCGTGCTTTCAATGGTCGTTTTGATTGCGTTGTTGGTTTTCTAGGCCGTTTACAACAGCATTTATGTTAAATACCCCTCACCGCTCGCACACACATGCTTCCTGGGTGAATCGACCCATCTACGCGATAGGACTGAAAACAGTGCGGTATAAGGAACCATTGCTCATCATGTTTTCAAAGGTCGTTCTGCGTGCACTGTACGGAGTTTTAGGCCGTTTTCAACAGCATTTATGTCCAATCACACCCACAGTTCACATACTCATGCGTCCTGGGCGAATCAAGCCAACTATGCAATAGGACTGAACACAGTGTGGTAAGAGGAGCCATTGTTCGTCATGTTTTCAAAGGTCAATGTGATTGCATTGTTGGGGTTTATAGGCCGTTTTCAACAGCATTTATGTCCAATCACCCTCACAGTTCAACAAACTCACGGGACCTGGGCGAATCAACCCAGCTATGCGTTAGGACTGAAAACAGTGTGGAAAGAGGAGCCATTGCTACACATGATTTCAAAGGGCGTTTTGTTTGTATTGTTGGGTGTTTTACGCCGTTTTCAAAATCGTATATGTCAAATCACCCGCACTGTTCACATACTCATGCGTCCTGGTTGATTCAACCCAGCTACGCAGTAGTACTGAACACACTGCGACAAAGGGAGCAATTGCCCGCCCTGCTTTTACAGGTCGTTTTGTTTGTATTGTTGGGTGTTTTAGACCGTTTTCAACATCATTCCAGTCATACCACCCCGTCAGTTCACACACTCGTGATCCCTGGGTGAATCATCCCAGCTATGCAATAGACCTGAACACATTGTGGCAAAAGAAGCAATTGCCCGTTATGCTTTAAAATATCGGTTTGGTTGCATGATAGGGGTTTTGATCTTGGAAGCGAGTTGTTGCATGACTCAATAAGTGTGGAAAGAGGCATAAAATATATGCATGTGGGAAAGGGTCAGTTTGTGTTCACTGATATTCGCACCTTTGCAGGCCAAATCCCTTTCGGCGGTACAGTGAACGATGTTCCCATAACCCCGTTCCCACATGCATAAACTCCCTATAAATGAACTATCGAAAACATTGTGATAAAAGCAGCCAGTACTCATCATGTTTTTAAAGGTCGTTTTGCTTGCATTGTTGGGGGTTTAGGCCGTTTTCAACAGCATGCATGCCCAATCGCAATAACAGTTCACATACTCCTGTTTTCTGGGTGATTCTACCCAGCTCGGCAATAGGACTGAAAACAGTGTGGCAAGAGGAGCCATTGCTTATCCTGTTTTCGAAGGTCGTTCTGATTGCGTTGTTGTTCTTTTTAGGCCGTTTTCAACAGCATTTATGTCCAACTACCCTCACAGTTCACATACTCATGCGTCTCCTGGGTGAATCAACCCAACTATGCGATAGGCCTAAAAAACAGTGTGGTAAGAGGAGCCATTCATTGCCCATCGTGCTTTTAATGGTCGTTTTGATTGCGTTGTTGGTTTTCTAGGCCGTTTACAACAGCATTTATGTTAAATACCCCTCACCGCTCGCACACACATGCTTCCTGGGTGAATCGACCCATCTACGCGATAGGACTGAAAACAGTGCGGTATAAGGAACCATTGCTCATCATGTTTTCAAAGGTCGTTCTGCGTGCACTGTACGGAGTTTTAGGCCGTTTTCAACAGCATTTATGTCCAATCACACCCACAGTTCACATACTCATGCGTCCTGGGCGAATCAAGCCAACTATGCAATAGGACTGAACACAGTGTGGTAAGAGGAGCCATTGTTCGTCATGTTTTCAAAGGTCAATGTGATTGCATTGTTGGGGTTTATAGGATGTTTTCAACAGCATTTATGTCCAATCACCCTCACAGTTCAACAAACTCACGGGACCTGGGTGAATCAACCCAGCTATGCGTTAGGACTGAAAACAGTGTGGAAAGAGGAGCCATTGCTACACATGATTTCAAAGGGCGTTTTGTTTGTATTGTTGGGTGTTTTACGCCGTTTTCAAAATCGTATATGTCAAATCACCCGCACTGTTCACATACTCATGCGTCCTGGTTGATTCAACCCAGCTACTCAGTAGTACTGAACACACTGCGACAAAGGGAGCAATTGCCCGCCCTGCTTTTACAGGTCGTTTTGTTTGTATTGTTGGGTGTTTTAGACCGTTTTCAACATCATTCCAGTCATACCACCCCGTCAGTTCACACACTCGTGATCCCTGGGTGAATCATCCCAGCTATGCAATAGACCTGAACACATTGTGGTAAAAGAAGCAATTGCCCGTTATGCTTTAAAATATCGGTTTGGTTGCATGATAGGGGTTTTGATCTTGGAAGCGAGTTGTTGCATGACTCAATAAGTGTGGAAAGAGGCATAAAATATATGCATGTGGGAAAGGGTCAGTTTGTGTTCACTGATATTCGCACCTCTGCAGGCCAAATCCCTTTCGGCGGTACAGTGAACGATGTTCCCATAACCCCGTTCCCACATGCATAAACTCCCTATAAATGAACTATCGAAAACATTGTGATAAAAGCAGCCAGTACTCATCATGTTTTTAAAGGTCGTTTTGCTTGCATTGTTGGGGGTTTAGGCCGTTTTCAACAGCATGCATGCCCAATCGCAATAACAGTTCACATACTCCTGTTTTCTGGGTGATTCTACCCAGCTCGGCAATAGGACTGAAAACAGTGTGGCAAGAGGAGCCATTGCTTATCCTGTTTTCGAAGGTCGTTCTGATTGCGTTGTTGTTCTTTTTAGGCCGTTTTCAACAGCATTTATGTCCAACTACCCTCACAGTTCACATACTCATGCGTCTCCTAGGTGAATCAACCCAACTATGCGATAGGCCTAAAAAACAGTGCGGTAAGAGGAGCCATTCATTGCCCATCGTGCTTTCAATGGTCGTTTTGATTGCGTTGTTGGTTTTCTAGGCCGTTTACAACAGCATTTATGTTAAATACCCCTCACCGCTCGCACACACATGCTTCCTGGGTGAATCGACCCATCTACGCGATAGGACTGAAAACAGTGCGGTATAAGGAACCATTGCTCATCATGTTTTCAAAGGTCGTTCTGCGTGCACTGTACGGAGTTTTAGGCCGTTTTCAACAGCATTTATGTCCAATCACACCCACAGTTCACATACTCATGCGTCCTGGGCGAATCAAGCCAACTATGCAATAGGACTGAACATAGTGTGGTAAGAGGAGCCATTGTTCGTCATGTTTTCAAAGGTCAATGTGATTGCATTGTTGGGGTTTATAGGCCGTTTTCAACAGCATTTATGTCCAATCACTTTCACAGTTCAACAAACTCACGGGACCTGGGTGAATCAACCCAGCTATGCGTTAGGACTGAAAACAGTGTGGAAAGAGGAGCCATTGCTACACATGATTTCAAAGGGCGTTTTGTTTGTATTGTTGGGTGTTTTACGCCGTTTTCAAAATCGTATATGTCAAATCACCCGCACTGTTCACATACTCATGCGTCCTGGTTGATTCAACCCAGCTACTCAGTAGTACTGAACACACTGCGACAAAGGGAGCAATTGCCCGCCCTGCTTTTACAGGTCGTTTTGTTTGTATTGTTGGGTGTTTTAGACCGTTTTCAACATCATTCCAGTCATACCACCCCGTCAGTTCACACACTCGTGATCCCTGGGTGAATCATCCCAGCTATGCAATAGACCGGAACACATTGTGGCAAAAGAAGCAATTGCCCGTTATGCTTTAAAATATCGGTTTGGTTGCATGATAGGGGTTTTGATCTTGGAAGCGAGTTGTTGCATGACTCAATAAGTGTGGAAAGAGGCATAAAATATATGCATGTGGGAAAGGGTCAGTTTGTGTTCACTGATATTCGCACCTCTGCAGGCCAAATCCCTTTCGGCGGTACAGTGAACGATGTTCCCATAACCCCGTTCCCACATGCATAAACTCCCTATAAATGAACTATCGAAAACATTGTGATAAAAGCAGCCAGTACTCATCATGTTTTTAAAGGTCGTTTTGCTTGCACTGTTGGGGGTTTAGGCCGTTTTCAACAGCATGCATGCCCAATCGCAATAACAGTTCACATACTCCTGTTTTCTGGGTGATTCTACCCAGCTCGGCAATAGGACTGAAAACAGTGTGGCAAGAGGAGCCATTGCTTATCCTGTTTTCGAAGGTCGTTCTGATTGCGTTGTTGTTCTTTTTAGGCCGTTTTCAACAGCATTTATGTCCAACTACCCTCACAGTTCACATACTCATGCGTCTCCTGGGTGAATCAACCCAACTATGCGATAGGCCTAAAAAACAGTGTGGTAAGAGGAGCCATTCATTGCCCATCGTGCTTTCAATGGTCGTTTTGATTGCGTTGTTGGTTTTCTAGGCCGTTTACAACAGCATTTATGTTAAATACCCCTCACCGCTCGCACACACATGCTTCCTGGGTGAATCGACCCATCTACGCGATAGGACTGAAAACAGTGCGGTATAAGGAACCATTGCTCATCATGTTTTCAAAGGTCGTTCTGCGTGCACTGTACGGAGTTTTAGGCCGTTTTCAACAGCATTTATGTCCAATCACACCCACAGTTCACATACTCATGCGTCCTGGGCGAATCAAGCCAACTATGCAATAGGACTGAACACAGTGTGGTAAGATTTTCAAAGGTCAATGTGATTGCATTGTTGGGGTTTATAGGCCGTTTTCAACAGCATTTATGTCCAATCACCCTCACAGTTCAACAAACTCACGGGACCTGGGTGAATCAACCCAGCTATGCGTTAGGACTGAAAACAGTGTGGAAAGAGGAGCCATTGCTACACATGATTTCAAAGGGCGTTTTGTTTGTATTGTTGGGTGTTTTACGCCGTTTTCAAAATCGTATATGTCAAATCACCCGCACTGTTCACATACTCATGCGTCCTGGTTGATTCAACCCAGCTACTCAGTAGTACTGAACACACTGCGACAAAGGGAGCAATTGCCCGCCCTGCTTTTACAGGTCGTTTTGTTTGTATTGTTGGGTGTTTTAGACCGTTTTCAACATCATTCCAGTCATACCACCCCGTCAGTTCACACACTCGTGATCCCTGGGTGAATCATCCCAGCTATGCAATAGACCTGAACACATTGTGGCAAAAGAAGCAATTGCCCGTTATGCTTTAAAATATCGGTTTGGTTGCATGATAGGGGTTTTGATCTTGGAAGCGAGTTGTTGCATGACTCAATAAGTGTGGAAAGAGGCATAAAATATATGCATGTGGGAAAGGGTCAGTTTGTGTTCACTGATATTCGCACCTCTGCAGGCCAAATCCCTTTCGGCGGTACAGTGAACGATGTTCCCATAACCCCGTTCCCACATGCATAAACTCCCTATAAATGAACTATCGAAAACATTGTGATAAAAGCAGCCAGTACTCATCATGTTTTTAAAGGTCGTTTTGCTTGCATTGTTGGGGGTTTAGGCCGTTTTCAACAGCATGCATGCCCAATCGCAATAACAGTTCACATACTCCTGTTTTCTGGGTGATTCTACCCAGCTCGGCAATAGGACTGAAAACAGTGTGGCAAGAGGAGCCATTGCTTATCCTGTTTTCGAAGGTCGTTCTGATTGCGTTGTTGTTCTTTTTAGGCCGTTTTCAACAGCATTTATGTCCAACTACCCTCACAGTTCACATACTCATGCGTCTCCTGGGTGAATCAACCCAACTATGCGATAGGCCTAAAAAACAGTGTGGTAAGAGGAGCCATTCATTGCCCATCGTGCTTTCAATGGTCGTTTTGATTGCGTTGTTGGTTTTCTAGGCCGTTTACAACAGCATTTATGTTAAATACCCCTCACCGCTCGCACACACATGCTTCCTGGGTGAATCGACCCATCTACGCGATAGGACTGAAAACAGTGCGGTATAAGGAACCATTGCTCATCATGTTTTCAAAGGTCGTTCTGCGTGCACTGTACGGAGTTTTAGGCCGTTTTCAACAGCATTTATGTCCAATCACACCCACAGTTCACATACTCATGCGTCCTGGGCGAATCAAGCCAACTATGCAATAGGACTGAACACAGTGTGGTAAGAGGAGCCATTGTTCGTCATGTTTTCAAAGGTCAATGTGATTGCATTGTTGGGGTTTATAGGCCGTTTTCAACAGCATTTATGTCCAATCACCCTCACAGTTCAACAAACTCACGGGACCTGGGTGAATCAACCCAGCTATGCGTTAGGACTGAAAACAGTGTGGAAAGAGGAGCCATTGCTACACATGATTTCAAAGGGCGTTTTGTTTGTATTGTTGGGTGTTTTACGCCGTTTTCAAAATCGTATATGTCAAATCACCCGCACTGTTCACATACTCATGCGTCCTGGTTGATTCAACCCAGCTACTCAGTAGTACTGAACACACTGCGACAAAGGGAGCAATTGCCCGCCCTGCTTTTACAGGTCGTTTTGTTTGTATTGTTGGGTGTTTTAGACCGTTTTCAACATCATTCCAGTCATACCACCCCGTCAGTTCACACACTCGTGATCCCTGGGTGAATCATCCCAGCTATGCAATAGACCTGAACACATTGTGGCAAAAGAAGCAATTGCCCGTTATGCTTTAAAATATCGGTTTGGTTGCATGATAGGGGTTTTGATCTTGGAAGCGAGTTGTTGCATGACTCAATAAGTGTGGAAAGAGGCATAAAATATATGCATGTGGGAAAGGGTCAGTTTGTGTTCACTGATATTCGCACCTCTGCAGGCCAAATCCCTTTCGGCGGTACAGTGAACGATGTTCCCATAACCCCGTTCCCACATGCATAAACTCCCTATAAATGAACTATCGAAAACATTGTGATAAAAGCAGCCAGTACTCATCATGTTTTTAAAGGTCGTTTTGCTTGCATTGTTGGGGGTTTAGGCCGTTTTCAACAGCATGCATGCCCAATCGCAATAACAGTTCACATACTCCTGTTTTCTGGGTGATTCTACCCAGCTCGGCAATAGGACTGAAAACAGTGTGGCAAGAGGAGCCATTGCTTATCCTGTTTTCGAAGGTCGTTCTGATTGCGTTGTTGTTCTTTTTAGGCCGTTTTCAACAGCATTTATGTCCAACTACCCTCACAGTTCACATACTCATGCGTCTCCTGGGTGAATCAACCCAACTATGCGATAGGCCTAAAAAACAGTGTGGTAAGAGGAGCCATTCATTGCCCATCGTGCTTTCAATGGTCGTTTTGATTGCGTTGTTGGTTTTCTAGGCCGTTTACAACAGCATTTATGTTAAATACCCCTCACCGCTCGCACACACATGCTTCCTGGGTGAATCGACCCATCTACGCGATAGGACTGAAAACAGTGCGGTATAAGGAACCATTGCTCATCATGTTTTCAAAGGTCGTTCTGCGTGCACTGTACGGAGTTTTAGGCCGTTTTCAACAGCATTTATGTCCAATCACACCCACAGTTCAC
>JASEVX010000013.1:5516768-5566768 GCA_031761405.1 Serripes groenlandicus
TTGTTGCATGACTAAATAAGTGTGGAAAGAGGCATAAAATATATGCATGTGGGAAAGGGTCAGTTTGTGTTCACTGATATTCGCACCTCTGCAGGCCAAATCCCTTTCGGCGGTACAGTGAACGATGTTCCCATAACCCCGTTCCCACATGCATAAACTCCCTATAAATGAACTATCGAAAACATTGTGATAAAAGCAGCCATTACTCATCATGTTTTTAAAGGTCGTTTTGCTTGCATTGTTGGGGGTTTAGGCCGTTTTCAACAGCATGCATGCCCAATCGCAATAACAGTTCACATACTCCTGTTTTCTGGGTGATTCTACCCAGCTCGGCAATAGGACTGAAAACAGTGTGACAAGAGGAGCCATTGCTTTATCCTGTTTTCGAAGGTCGTTATGATTGCGTTGTTGTTCTTTTTAGGCCGTTTTTCAACAGCATTTATGTCCAACTACCCTCAAGTCAGTTCCATACTCATGCGTCTCCTGGGTGCATCAGCGCAAATATGCGATAGGCCTGACAACAGTGTGGTAAGAGGAGGCATTGCCCATCGTGCTTTCAATGGTCGTTTTGATTGCGTTGTTGGTTTTCTAGGCCGTTTACAACTGCATTTATGTTAAATACCCCTCACTGCTCACACACACATGCTTCCTGGGTGAATCAACCCATCTACGCGATAGGTCTGAAAACAGACGCTGTGGTATAAGGAACCATTGCTCATCATGTTTTCAAAGGTCGTTCTGAGTGCACTGTACGGAGTTTTAGGCCGTTTTCAACAGCATTTATGTCCGATCACACCCCACAGTTCACATACTCATGCGTCCTGGTTGATTCAACCCAGCTACTCAGAAGTACTGAACACACTGCGACAAAGGGAGCAATTGCCCGCCCTGCTTTTACAGGTCGTTTTTGTTTGTATTGTTGGGTGTTTTTAGACCGTTTTCAACATCATTCCTGTCATACCACCCCGTCAGTTCACACACTCGTGATCCCTGGGTGAATCATCCCAGCTATGCAGTAGACCTGAACACATTGTGGCAAAAGAAGCAATTGCCCGTTTTCTGCTTTAAAATATCGGTTTGGCTGCCTGATAGGGGGTTTTGACTTTGGAAGCGAGTTGTTGCATGACTAAATAAGTGTGGAAAGAGGCATAAAATAAATTGCATGTGGGGAAAGGGTCAGTTTGTGTTCACTGATATTCGCACCTCTGCAGGCCAAATCCCTTTCGGCGGTACAGTGAACGATGTTCCCATAACACCGTTCCCACATGCATAAACTCCCTATAAATGAACTATCGAAAACATTGTGATAAAAGCAGCCATTACTCATCATGTTTTTAAAGGTCGTTTTGCTTGCATTGTTGGGGGTTTAGGCCGTTTTCAACAGCATGCCATGCCCAATCGCAATAACAGTTCACATACTCCTGTTTTCTGGGTGATTCTACCCAGCTCGGCAATAGGACTGAAAACAGTGTGACAAGAGGAGCCATTGCTTTATCCTGTTTTCGAAGGTCGTTCTGATTGCGTTGTTGTTCTTTTTAGGCCGTTTTCAACAGCATTTATGTCCAACTACCCTCACAGTTCACATACTCATGCGTCTCCTGGGTGCATCAGCGCAACTATGCGATAGGCCTGAAAACAGTGTGGTAAGAGGAGGCATTGCCCATCGTGCTTTCAATGGTCGTTTTGATTGCGTTGTTGGTTTTCTAGGCCGTTTACAACAGCATTTATGTTAAATACCCCTCACTGCTCACACACACATGCTTCCTGGGTGAATCAACCCATCTACGCGATAGGTCTGAAAACAGTGTGGTATAAGGAACCATTGCTCATCATGTTTTCAAAGGTCGTTCTGAGTGCACTGTACGGAGTTTTAGGGCCGTTTTCAACAGCATTTATGTCCGATCACACCCACAGTTCACATACTCATGGCGTCCTGGTTGATTCAACCCAGCTACTCAGTAGTACTGAACACACTGCGACAAAGGGAGCAATTGCCCCGCCCTGCTTTTACAGGTCGTTTTGTTTGTATTGTTGGGTGTTTTAAACCGTTTTCAACATCATTCCCTGTCATACCACCCCGTCAGTTCACACACTCGTGATCCCTTGGGTGAATCATCCCAGCTATGCAGTAGACCTGAACACATTGTGGCAAAAGAAGCAATTGCCCGTTATGCTTTAAAATATCGGTTTGGCTTGCCTGATAGGGGTTTTGATCTTGGAAGCGAGTTGTTGCATGACTAAATAAGTGTGGAAAGAGGCATAAAATAAATGCATGTGGGAAAGGGTCAGTTTGTGTTCACTGATATTCGCACCTCTGCAGGCCATATCCCTTTCGGCGGTACAGTGAACGATGTTCCCATAACCCCGTTCCCACATGCATAAACTCCCTATAAATGAACTATCGAAAACATTGTGATAAAAGCAGCCAATTACTCATCATGTTTTTAAAGGTCGTTTTGCTTGCATTGTTTGGGGGTTTAGGCCGTTTTCAACAGCATGCATGCCCAATCGCAATAACAGTTCACATACTCCTGTTTTTCTGGGTGATTCTTCCCCGCTCGGCAATAGGACTGAAAACAGTGTGACAAGAGGAGCCATTGCTTTATTCCTGTTTTCGAAGGTCGTTCTGATTGCGTTGTTGTTCTTTTTAGGCCGTTTTCAACAGCATTTATGTCCAACTACCCTCACAGTTCACATACTCATGCGTCTCCTGGGTGCATCAGCGCAACTATGCGATAGGCCTGAAAACAGTGTGGTAAGAGGAGGCATTGCCCATCGTGCTTTCAATGGTCGTTTTGATTGCGTTGTTGGTTTTCTAGGCCGTTTACAACAGCATTTATGTTAAATACCCCTCACTGCTCACACACACATGCTTCCTGTGTGAATCAACCCATCTACGCGATAGGTCTGAAAACAGTGTGGTATAAGGAACCATTGCTCATCATGTTTTCAAAGGTCGTTCTGAGTGCACTGTACGGAGTTTTAGGCCGTTTTCAACAGCATTTATGTCCGATCACACCCACAGTTCACATACTCATGCGTCCTGGTTGATTCAACCCAGCTACTCAGTAGTACTGAACACACTGCGACAAAGGGAGCAATTGCCCGCCCTGCTTTTACAGGTCGTTTTGTTTGTATTGTTGGGTGTTTTAGACCATTTTCAACATCATTCCTGTCATACCACCCCGTCAGTTCACACACTCGTGATCCCTGGGTGAATCATCCCAGCTATGCAGTAGACCTGAACACATTGTGGCAAAATAAGCAATTGCCCGTTATGCTTTAAAATATCGGTTTGGCTGCCTGATAGGGGTTTTGATCTTGGAAGCGAGTTGTTGCATGACTAAATAAGTGTGGAAAGAGGCATAAAATATATGCATGTGGGAAAGGCTCAGTTTGTGTTCACTGATATTCGCACCTCTGCAGGCCAAATCCCTTTCGGCGGTACAGTGAACGATGTTCCCATAACCCCGTTCCCACATGCATAAACTCCCTATAAATGAACTATCGAAAACATTGTGATAAAAGCAGCTATTACTCATCATGTTTTTAAAGGTCGTTTTGCTTGCATTGTTGGGGGTTTAGGCCGTTTTCAACAGCATGCATGCCCAATCGCAATAACAGTTCACATACTCCTGTTTTCTGGGTGATTCTACCCAGCTCGGCAATAGGACTGAAAACAGTGTGACAAGAGGAGCCATTGCTTTATCCTGTTTTCGAAAGTCGTTATGATTGCGTTGTTGTTCTTTTTAGGCCGTTTTCAACAGCAGTTATGTCCAACTACCCTCACAGTTCACATACTCATGCGTCTCCTGGGTGCATCAGCGGAACTATGCGATAGGCCTGAAAACAGTGTGGTAAGAGGAGGCATTGCCCATCGTGCTTTCAATGGTCGTTTTGATTGCGTTGTTGGTTTTCTAGGCCGTTTACAACAGCATTTATGTTAAATACCCCTCACTGCTCACACACACATGCTTCCTGGGGGAATCAACTCATCTACGCGATAGGTCTGAAAACAGTGTGGTATAAGGAACCATTGCTCATCATGTTTTCAAAGGTCGTTCTGAGTGCACTGTACGGAGTTTTAGGCCGTTTTCAACAGCATTTATGTCCAATCACACCCACAGTTCACATACTCATGCGTCCTGGTTGATTCAACCCAGCTACTCAGTAGTACTGAACACACTACGACAAAGGGAGCAATTGCCCGCCCTGCTTTTACAGGTCGTTTTGTTTGTATTGTTGGGTGTTTTGAACCGTTTTCAACATCATTCCAGTCATACCACCCCGTCAGTTCACACACTCGTGATCCCTGGGTGAATCATCCCAGCTATGCAGTAGACCTGAACACATTGGCGGCAAAAGAAGCAATTGCCCGTTATGCTTTAAAATATCGGTTTGGCTGCATGATAGGGGTTTTGATCTTGGAAGCGAGTTGTTGCATGACTAAATAAGTGTGGAAAGAGGCATAAAATATATGCATGTGGGAAAGGGTCAGTTTGTGTTCACTGATATTCGCACCTCTGCAGGCCAAATCCCTTTCGGCGGTACAGTGAACGATGTTCCCATAACCCCGTTCCCACATGCATAAACTCCCTATAAATGAACTATCGAAAACATTGTGATAAAAGCAGCCATTACTCATCATGTTTTTAAAGGTCGTTTTGCTTGCATTGTTGGGGGTTTAGGCCGTTTTCAACAGCAATAATCGCAATAACAGTTCACATACTCCTGTTTTCTGGGTGATTCTACCCAGCTCGGCAATAGGACTGAAAACAGTGTGACAAGAGGAGCCATTGCTTTATCCTGTTTTCGAAAGTCGTTCTGATTGCGTTGTTGTTCTTTTTAGGCCGTTTTCAACAGCATTTATGTCCAACTACCCTCAAAGTTCACATACTCATGCGTCTCCTTGGTGCATCAACGGAACTATGCGATAGGCCTGAAAACAGTGTGGTAAGAGGAGGCATTGCCCATCGTGCTTTCAATGGTCGTTTTGATTGCGTTGTTGGTTTTCTAGGCCGTTCACAACAGCATTTATGTTAAATACCCCTCACTGCTCACACACACATGCTTCCTGGGTGAATCAACCCATCTACGCGATAGGTCTGAAAACAGTGTGGTATAAGGAACCATTGCTCATCATGTTTTCAAAGATCGTTCTGAGTGCACTGTACGGAGTTTTAGGCCGTTTTCAACAGCATTTATGTCCAATCACACCCACACCCACAGTTCACATACTCATGCGTCCTGGTTGATTCAACCCAGCTACTCAGTAGTACTGAACACACTGCGACAAAGGGAGCAATTGCCCGCCCTGCTTTTACAGGTCGTTTTGTTTGTATTGTTGGGTGTTTTAGACCGTTTTCAACATCATTCCAGTCATACCACCCCGTCAGTTCACACACTCGTGATCCCTGGGTGAATCATCCCAGCTATGCAGTAGACCTGAACACATTGTGGCAAAAGAAGCAATTGCCCGTTATGCTTTAAAATATCGGTTTGGCTACATGATAGGGGTTTTGATCTTGGAAGCGAGTTGTTGCATGACTAAATAAGTGTGGAAAGAGGCATAAAATATATGCATGTGGGAAAGGGTCAGTTTGTGTTCACTGATATTCGCACCTCTGCAGGCCAAATCCCTTTCGGCGGTACAGTGAACGATGTTCCCATAACCCCGTTCCCACATGCATAAACTCCCTATAAATGAACTATCGAAAACATTGTGATAAAAGCAGCCATTACTCATCCTGTTTTTAAAGGTCGTTTTGCTTGCATTGTTGGGGGTTTAGGCCGTTTTCAACAGCATGCATGCCCAATCGCAATAACAGTTCACATACTGCTGTTTTCTGGGTGATTCTACCCAGCTCGGCAATAGGACTGAAAACAGTGTGACAAGAGGAGCCATTGCTTTATCCTGTTTTCGAAGGTCGTTCTGATTGCGTTGTTGTTCTTTTTAGGCCGTTTTCAACAGCATTTACGTCCAACTACCCTCACAGTTCACATACTCATGCGTCTCCTGGGTGCATCAACGCAACTATGCGATAGGCCTGAAAACAGTGTGGTAAGAGGAGGCATTGCCCATCGTGCTTTCAATGGTCGTTTTGATTGCGTTGTTGGTTTTCTAGGCCGTTTACAACAGCATTTATGTTAAATACCCCTCACTGCTCACACACACATGCTTCCTGGGTGAATCAACCCATCTACGCGATAGGTCTGAAAACAGTGTGGTATAAGGAACCATTGCTCATCATGTTTTCAAAGGTCGTTCTGAGTGCACTGTACGGAGTTTTAGGCCGTTTTCAACAGCATTTATGTCGAATCACACCCACAGTTCACATACTCATGCGTCCTGGTTGATTCAACCCAGCTACTCAGTAGTACTGAACACACTGCGACAAAGGGAGCAATTGCCCGCCCTGCTTTTACAGGTCGTTTTGTTTGTATTGTTGGGTGTTTTACATCGTTTTCAACATCATTCCAGTCATACCACCCCGTCAGTTCACACACTCGTGATCCCTGGGTGAATCATCCCAGCTATGCAGTAGACCTGAACACATTGTGGCAAAAGAAGCAATTGCCCGTTATGCTTTAAAATATCGGTTTGGCTGCATGATAGGGGTTTTGATCTTGGAAGCGAGTTGTTGCATGACTAAATAAGTGTGGAAAGAGGCATAAAATATATGCATGTGGGAAAGGGTCAGTTTGTGTTCACTGATATTCGCACCTCTGCAGGCCAAATCCCTTTCGGCGGTACAGTGAACGATGTTCCCATAACCCCGTTCCCACATGCATAAACTCCCTATAAATGAACTATCGAAAACATTGTGATAAAAGCAGCCATTACTCATCCTGTTTTTAAAGGTCGTTTTGCTTGCATTGTTGGGGGTTTAGGCCGTTTTCAACAGCATGCATGCCCAATCGCAATAACAGTTCACATACTCCTGTTTTCTGGGTGATTCTACCCAGCTCGGCAATAGGACTGAAAACAGTGTGACAAGAGGAGCCATTGCTTTATCCTGTTTTCGAAGGTCGTTCTGATTGCGTTGTTGTTCTTTTTAGGCCGTTTTCAACAGCATTTATGTCCAACTACCCTCAAAGTTCACATACTCATGCGTCTCCTTGGTGCATCAACGGAACTATGCGATAGGCCTGAAAACAGTGTGGTAAGAGGAGGCATTGCCCATCGTGCTTTCAATGGTCGTTTTGATTGCGTTGTTGGTTTTCTAGGCCGTTCACAACAGCATTTATGTTAAATACCCCTCACTGCTCACACACACATGTTTCCCGGGTGAATCAACCCATCTACGCGATAGGACTGAAAACAGTGTGGTATAAGGAACCATTGCTCATCATGTTTTCAAAGGTCGTTCTGAGTGCACTGTACGGAGTTTTAGGCCGTTTTCAACAGCATATATGTCCAATCACACCCACAGTTCACATACTCATGCGTCCTGGTTGATTCAACCCAGCTACTCAGTAGTACTGAACACACTGCGACAAAGGGAGCAATTGCCCGCCCTGCTTTTACAGGTCGTTTTGTTTGTATTGTTGGGTGTTTTAGACCGTTTTCAACATCATTCCAGTCATACCACTCCGTCAGTTCACACACCCGTGATCCCTGGGTGAATCATCCCAGCTATGCAATAGACCTGAACACATTGTGGCAAAAGAAGCAATTGCCCGTTATGCTTTAAAATATCGGTTTGGCTGCATGATAGGGGTTTTGATCTTGGAAGCGAGTTGTTGCATGACTAAATAAGTGTGGAAAGAGGCATAAAATATATGCATGTGGGAAAGGGTCAGTTTGTGTTCACTGATATTCGCACCTCTGCAGGCCAAATCCCTTTCGGCGGTACAGTGAACGATGTTCCCATAACCCCGTTCCCACATGCATAAACTCCCTATAAATGAACTATCGAAAACATTGTGATAAAAGCAGCCATTGCTCATCATGTTTTTAAAGGTCGTTTTGCTTGCATTGTTGGGGGTTTAGGCCGTTTTCCACAGCATGTATGCCCTTTCGCAATAACAGTTCACATACTCCTGTTTTCTGGGTGATTCTATCCAGCTCGGCAATAGGACTGAAAACAGTGTGGTAAGAGGAACCATTGCTTATCATGTTTTCAATGATCGTTCTGATTGCGTTGATGGTTTTTTTATGCCGTTTTCAACAGCATTTATGTCCAATCACCCTCACAGTTCACATACGCATGCGTCCTGGGTGACTCAACCCAACTATGAGTTTTTTTAGTCCCAAAACGCCCGCTCCACATGAATAAGTTCAGCAACTATCGGATCCATCAAGGTTCTATTGTCTCTCAGTATGTTTTACACATCAATGCTTCAGATGTTTCATGAATCATCCAAATCAAATAAAGAATTGAAAACAGAAAAGTAGTCCGAACAAATATGCAGCAGACTACTTGGAAAACATTTGGACAACATTTTGGAAAGTTGTTATATTTAAAAGTATTATTATTGAATATATTCGAAAACATGTTAGCAAAAGGGGAAATTACTCATTATCAGCAATATTTATTTTTGTCACACTGTTTTCAGCATGTGTTTGCTGCAGAGGCTTCAGAAAGCATCTACATGTAAAAAAGGGTTATCCCTTTACCACTTACAGACTACTACTGATGTATCAGAAGCAGGCAAAATGTAAACACATAGTGAGGGAAACACAGAAACTTCTCATAATGATTAATTTCTATTTTTCCCATGAAGATTTACATATTATCTCATAATTGTACATTCTTACATTAAGATTTATCCAGCTTTACTTCAGACTTTGACAATTTCAAAGTAATATAAATTAAATTCCTTATATGTGAGAATGTAAGAATACATACAATATCTATAACAATAAAAGTTAAGATTTTATCTTTAATGTTACACCTTTCACTTATTTTTATATCAAATTCAAGCCGAAGGCTCAAGGTTATCTATTGTGATCACTCACTCTCCAGTGTACATCAAATCTTCTTCGCTGAAATTGGTGGTGCAATTTTAAACCTTTCCCACATAAAACAAATCTGCAGCAGACGACTTTGTAAACATACCCGAAAACAATTGAAAAACCCCTTTAAATGAAAGTACAATAATTAAATAGAGTTAAAAACATGATGACAAAAGTACCCCTTTACACAACTAGCAGATTAATGCTTGATTATTGGGTGTTTTATGCTGCTTTCAACATTTTTAGATGATGAGTTTTTGTGATCGCCTTTTGTCCGTCGTTTGTCTTCCATTGTCAATAATTTGCTTATTAACACTCACCAATATCATCCAATCTTCATGAAATTTATTCTCTTGTTTTATCTTGCTTATTTTATAAGCCAAGTTCAAATATTGGACATGTATGGTCAAAAACTATGTCACTAGATTAATTTGAAGGAAAATCTTGTTAACATTCTGAAGGCTGCACTTTAACTTAAGCATAATGAAACTTTGTCAGAATAATTGGCTGGATGATATCTAGGCTAAATTTAAATATAGGTTATAACTCGACAAAAACTATGTCACTAGGCCACATTTGAGAAATATCTTGTTAACACTTTAGAGACTGTATTTTGTTCTGCAGCAGCTTGAAGCTTGACGATATGTATTCTTTTCCACATATATACGTTTTCTGACAACTCTGCAGCTGACCACTTTTGAAAACATTATGAAAAAAAAGCAGAAATTATTCTAACCAAGCAATTTCTACTTTTGTCAAAGTGTTATCAATTTTGTCTAGGAATTAAACCTTCTGCTGCATATGTGATGTACATGGGAGAGAGATAAGAGCTTATTTATAGTTGTCTTCAAACATTTTGTAACAAAATTTAGCTTGAGACTTTAAATTAAGCAATTTTATTTAGCTCACCTGAGCACAAAGTGCTCCAGGTGATCCATTGTGATCACATGTTGTCCATCTGTCGAGCATCAACACCAATTGCCTTGTGAACACTCTACAGGCAACATTTGGCATCCAATTTTTATGAATGTTTATCAGAACATTCATCTCTATCAAATATTTCCCATGTTCAAAACTGGATCATGTGAGGTCTAACTAAGTCACAAGGTGAAATTGAAGGGAAATCTTGTGAACACTCTGGAGGCTGCATTTTTAATTTGAGCATATATTGAAACTTTATTAGAATAATTGTCTGGATGATATCTAGTCTTAAGTTTGAATATACCGGTCATGTCATGTCCGGTCAAGAACTAGGTTTCTATGCCAAATTAATATTTTTCTTGATGATATCTAGGCCAAGTTTGAAAATGGGTCATGTCGGGTCTAAAACTAGGTCATTTCGCCAAATTAATGGAAAACTTTGTGAATATTGTGGAAGCCGCATTTTTAATATCAGCATGTTGAAACTTTTTAACAATAGATGTCTTCATGATATCTAATCGAAGTTTTAGTGAAGGTCATGTTCTGTCAAAAACTAGGTCACTAGGCTTAATTTGAGAAAAAAACTTTAAACACTCTAGAGACTGCATTATTTGCATTGATCAGCAACTTGACACTTTGTAAGACTGTTTGTCTTGTCAACAGTTAGACCATTTTCGAAAAATAGGTCATGTCAGTTTAAAATCTAGGTCACTAGGCCAAATTGAAAAATAGGTCAAGACTGGAAGCCATATTTCTTACTTGATCATTTTGAAATTTTGTCATAAATATTGTCTTAAGGATATATAAGCCATATATTTAAATATGGGTCATGTTAGGTAAAAGACAAGCTCACCAGGTCTGATAAAAGGGAAATCTTGACTGCAATATAAGTTATTGTGATTGACTATGTGCTTTGCATAACTCAGAATGCAAAAACTGACACTTAATTAGTAAGATTGTAGATCAGGCAGGCCAAATGTCAAAGTTCTAGTCACCATTTCATTTTCGTTGTATGGAGAAAGCAGATAAACCTGGTAGTTGTGACGTTTGAGTAGTAGTGTAACCAAACAATGTCAGGGCTAAAAACTAACAAGACCCAATGACAGGATATCGTTTTATTATTGAAAAAGCTGAATTTAAAAAACTCATAAAATTCACTACTTGTTGGAATGACTTGTCATTTGGGTTCAAACCTGTACAACTGTGCAACTTGGATAGTGAATTGACTATGCCACAGATCTGTCAATGCATTTCCATCGATGGACCACCAATTAATCACTAATAATTAATCAGCTGATCCATTGGTTAAATGAATATAAATTGGTATGAACAAAATATACAGAAATCTGATCTTTATCCATAATTAAATAACAATTCCAAATCGAAACCATTACTAGAATCGCAAAGACGACATACACTGTGCACAACTTCACATATGACTTTGAGTGCGATACACATTTGGAACGAAATGGAATCCCAGTTTCATTTTAGGCAATAAAAAGCAATGAACATGTCTGACATGATAAAGATGTTGCAAGATGTTTAAATACTATTTGTATAATCGTGAATGTGAGGATGCAGCCCAAACTTACATTATGGAACAGCAAAACACTCCTAATCTGCACAATTTGGTTTGCTGTACTAGTGTTTCAAACACAAACAGTAACTCTTAACCAGAACCTGGTTAAATGTAAACAAGATCTAACGTTTCGCCCCAATATGGTTTTGTGACAAGTAGACATACAAAAGTAATATAAAAGACCTGTGACAAACTTATCTCCTAGAACAAAAAGAACATTCTCATTTTTTCATACTAAAAGGCCATTGAAATAATTAAGCAACCGCCCACCTGTTTCCTTTAATCATGCCATTTTCATACATATATTTTGTGAAATGTGGACCGTGACAGGTTTGCTGACAGGTTTGCGCAAGCCTTTTTTCGAATGCATGACTTTTCGTAACATCGCTGTTCCAATCAATCGTTTATGCAGTGCTAAACTCAGGCAATGAAAAATGCAATTTCCGTCACCGGACCATTCGCGATTGAATACAAAACATCTTAAATTTAAATTCTTATATATCATAATACTTGTAATTAAACAAATGTGATATTTGTTTGCAAAAATGCAATAGATATTAAAGAGTTAAACACTATAAGTTGACACTTACTTGATAAACGTGTAGATCTGGCGGGCGAAATGTCAAGGCAAAGTTCTAGTTACCGATTCACTTTCAATGTATCGAGAAAGCAGGAAACAAGCCAGTAACTGTGCTTGATTAAGTATTCTTCGCATAATCTTACCTGTTTTAAATGGTTGTTCTCCCTTTATGTGTAAATAATCTATGATTTGAGTCAGACCAAGGAACAAACTGACTAATGTAGGAATTTATGATGACTTTTCCGAGCTAGATTATCGCGCACTTGTGCTGATATTCTCTCATAGCAACAAAGGAACATTCTTATTTTACCGGCCACTTTTTTTCATAAAATATACCTGATTTCACTTGATTCTGTTGTCAAAATGTTGTATTTCAAGTGGTTTTACGTTGGACTATAATTTTAAGCCTTTGTGGCTTTATATTGTTATACAATGATTCACAACATTTCGAGTTGGACTGAAGACAGTTCCTTGACAACAAAGCCTTCGTCGCTGCGGTCTACTTAGATAAACAATAAATTTCTTGTTTAATTTATCTACGCCAATCATTTATAAGAAATGTCTTAAAAATATGAGATGATGAATAACCATAACACTTTTACGAAAACATCAACAAAAATATTTCAATTTTCGAATTATATCCAATCAGGGCGTGGGCTGCGAACCTGAAAGTCGCCCATGAAATGACATCCGGAAAAAATTTCATACTGAATTTGATAGACCATCGAATTCTGATATATATCTTGATCTTGACTAAAGATGTTATCTAATAACTCGCTAAAGAGAGACCGATTGCTCCGCAATCGGCCTCGCTGTGCTCGATATTATTTAGCTAAAAACATAGTAACTGTTTAAAGCCTTTTGGAAATAAAGTAAAGTAAAGTATAGTTTAAGAAATTGCATTACAGAAGTAAACCTGACATTCGACCCGTCAGGTTTCGATCATTGACTATTTGATAAATAATCAATTTAAACACAAAGGTAAACGTGGAGTACCGCATGAGCTCATTTACGACTCAATGCCGTGATGGTGAGAAAATCTTCTTTGCGATTAGGGACACCCATGTTTAACGTTGGAAACACAGAAACGATCGGCTTCCCTTCTTGTTCGCCTTGGCGTTCAAGTTTGCGGAGATAACGTAGGGTCCACTTACATAACTTGTATGGTTCATTTTGTTTGCGTGAAGAAAGAGCATCCGCCTTTGTAAACCTGAGAAACACGTGTTTGGCCACGGGTCCGGTCATGCCAAATACGTTAGAAATGATAGAAGTAATTGGCTTCCGTACTTGACCTTCTGTATGCTCCAGTTTTTTTTGGGGGAACATACCATCTGATCCACTGTAGGCTAACGTTTTCAGTAGTACAACTACTGTTACCCTTAGTGCCGTGTTGTGACTACATGTAATATACTGTTGAAGACGGTGAGAACACGCATTTAAACCAACCACATCGATCTTGAAACCTACATGTAATTACGCATAACTGGAATTGAGCAGCTACTATTTAAAAAAGATGACCTAAGTTTTGATTATCACATTTACAAACATTGCATCCTTGTTCACGTTTCCTGCAGGACGATCGACATGTGCTCGGTGGTTCCGCACATGCGCCTTTGTTCTTCCGGTGATCACTGCACGAGCAAATCGCGCAACGAGATTTGTCGACATTTCTACACGCATCCGGACAGTCAGATCGTATTCTATGGTATTCCATATCATTGCTGTTTGTTGTATGACCCATGCTTATGGCTATGAACTGCGGAAAAAGCAATATGTCAGTTAGACGGTCTCAAACCCGGTACTCGTGATAGTTCTGACGTCGAACTTCACGGTAATCCAGCAAGAATCGTTGAAGCTGATGATGAAATAAATAAAAAAAAAATGTCTCCGAAGAAATACACGTGTCACATTCTAATTACCTATAAACTCCGACAGACTGATGAACATACAGAGGTGTAAATTTTCATTTGATATAATCAGGACATAATTCCACACAATACTGTATTAAGCCCTTACAAATCAATCTTGCTATATGTTTCATATACTGTAATAATAATAAAGGTATTGTTTTCGTTTGAGAAAATAGGGAAAATCCCACACAGGTCCGTTTTACTATAAATAGTCTCTCTATATAGTTCATATACTATAATGATAATGACGTCAATATTATTATAGTATATGAACCATATAGAGAGGCTGTTAATAGTAACACAGTCCTGTTTGGGATTTTCCAATTGTTCTTATATCAAAGCAAAAACATTTTTATTATAGCGTATGGACCATATAGAGAGACTACTTGTAGTATCTTCTCCCGCTCTTGTGTGTTGATTTTTCCCCCAAAAGTTTCTCAAATGAAAACTCGGACGCCTGTAAAATAATTAGCAATTAGAAAATTCTCCTTTTACCAGAATGTTTTCAAATGCCGTGTATCAAAACTGCAGCAGCCACTTTGAACACATCTTGAAAAAACGATAGAAAATCTCCACGAATGAAAGTATAATACATTTAAAAACATATATATGTAGTATTGGCAATGGCGTCTGCTAGTTAGTCTGGATGTTATCTGGTATGCTAGTTGGTCTGGTTATCAATGGCGTTTGCTTCTTGGTCTGGATCACATATGGTCATCACTGGCATCTGGTAGTAGGTTTGGTCCTCACTGGCGTCTGCTAGTTGGTCTGAATCACATCTGGTCATCAATGCCGTCTGTTAGTTTTTCTGAATCACATCTGGTCAACAATAGCGCTTGGTAGTTGGTCTGGTCCTCAATGTCATCCCGTAGTTGGTTTGGTCATTAATGTCGTCTGGTAGTTTGTCTGGATCACATCGTCTGATAGTAGGTCTGGTCCTCACTGGCGTCTGCTAGTTGGTCCGGATCACATCTGGTCATCAATGGCGTCTGCTAGTTGTTCTGGATCACATTTGGTTATCAAGGGCGTTTGCTAGTTGGTCTGGTCATCAATATCGTCTGGTAGTTGTTCTAGATCCCATCTGGTCATTAATGACGTTTTGTAGTTGGTTTGGTCATCAATGTCGTCTAGTAGTTAGTCTGGTCATCACTGGCGCCTGCTTGTTGTTCTGGAATGCATCTGGTTATCAATGGCGTCAATAGTACCCGAGCGCTCATCAACATGAACAATTATTGCCAATTTGAAAACTGTGAACTGTGTTAACATGAAAAAGTTTACAAATGGATGGACGGACGTACAGACGCACGGACGGACGACAGGAACAATGCCACCCCATAAGCTATCTGACCTTTGGCTAGTAGACCTAAAAAGAGTAACGTAGGAAAGTAAGGTTGACAAATATTCATTTGATACATAATGCCCTTTAATTAAGTTCGCCCTAAGTTATAGCAAAATGGCATATACAGATACAAATATTAAATCAGATTCAGTGAAATTATCAAAGTTTTTATGTCATTTACGAACAAAATATATAAAACAAGTGAAACCAGTTCCTTTGTTTTAAAAACCTATCGAAACGTTGGAAATTGGACAACTGAAACTCGTCGGATCTTATACATTACTATAATTATAAATATATTTCATCATGACTAGAAACTTGTTACTGATACAAAGTTTCAGTAGTTAGTGAAATACAGTTTGGAAAGTCCACAAAAGCGCACACTAATTTGCTTTTACTAACTAGAATGTTTTATACATGATGTATGCTATTAAGAATAAAAATACAATAAACCTATCATCTTTCTATCTCTAAAACCAAACCGGCAATCATTGTATTTTGGTTCATTTTCATAAAAAGACTTTTTACATATTCCTCAATCAATATGAGAATATTTTGCCAAGAGCACAGAATACTGTATATGCCCTAGAGGTAAAAGGGTCATTCTATTTAACAATTTTGTAAAAAGGTACTATTTTCCTCTTCCTCAATAATTCGGAGTATTCTCATATTTCGTAAATTTGTTATTGCTTTTATAACTTATTTAATTGTATTTATATTGTGTTCAAATGGTTTGTCTGCAAAATCAATGTATTTTTCAAAGTTAGAGGTATTCTCAACCGAAATAAATGCACTGTTAGTCATGTCGCTAACATACTTAACAACATCCTAGGCAGTTGGGCCCTATTTCTTGCTTCGATGTTTTATAAGACGTTTCCTACATTGTTTACATATAAAAGAGAAACAAATACCCTGTTTTACATTGTGTTTATAACTCTTATCGAATGTTATTCGAGTTCCGTCAGAAGTATTGATAGTTTATAAGAACAAATTTGTGCCATTGTTCTCGAAATGATATACTATTATTTCGTCCTGTTCTTCTTAGTAACAAGAGGGCCATGATGGCCCTAGATGGCTCACCCAAATTATGCAATGAGATTTATAATACAAAACACATCAAGACAATTATTCTGACAAAGATTCAAGTGTTTACAAGAATTACCTTCATTTAGTCTAGCTACCTATTTGTTTGTATCTAATATGTACCATATTCGAGAATGGACTAGATATAATCAACACACACATTCTGATAAAGTTTCAACTTGTTCGTTACTCTATTTGACTCATATTGGAAGTTGACCTAGATATCATTAAGACAAACATTCTAACAAAATGTCAAACTGATGAAGCAAAAATTGCGAGAGTGTTTACAAGATTTTCCTTAATTTTAGCCTGGTGACATACTTTAAGACCTGGTATGACCCATATTCGAACTTTGCCTAGATATCATTAAGATAAACATTTTGACCAAATTCATGATACTGAAGCAAAGAATGCGGCTTTTACAGTGTTAACAAGACTTTCCTTCAATTTGGCCTAGTGACCTAGTGTTTACCCTAACATGACCATTATTCAAACTTGGCATTTGTAGCATGCAGATTGAAATTCTGATAAAGTTTCAACATGCTCAAGTTAAAAATGCAGCCTCCAGCGTGTTAACAAGATTTCCCTTCAATTTAGCCTAGTGAACTAGTTTCTTACCCAATATTACAAATATCAAAACTTGACATAGATATCATTAAGATAAGTTCAAATTGCTGAAGCAAACATTGCGGCCTCTAGAATGTTAACGAGATTCAAACTTGACTATTATGAAGAAAAACGAGCTGATAAAGATTCAACCTGCTGAAGTTAAAAATGCGGCCTCCAGAGTGTTAACAAGATTTTCCTTTAATTTGACATAGTAACCTAGATTTTGACCTCATATGGCCAAGTTTAGAATTTGTCCAAGATTTGATGGAGCTGAATCTTCTGATAAACGTTCATGAAAATAGGATGCAAAATGTAGCCTGTAGTGTGTTACCAAGGCACGACGAACGGAGCACGACGGACGGGGGACGACAGACAACGGACGGACGGTGAACAAAATGTGATCACTTCGTGCACAGGTGAGCTAAACAACAAATACAAGTTGTATATTGTGCATTGTTACGGTCAACTAACATACACATGTAAACAACATGTATAAATGTATAAGTAATATAAAAAAATCCCGATACAAATATAATAAAACTGATATGCGGTGCAGTAATCTTTCTGGGCCAAGACGCTATAACGTATTCATCACAGATACTGTTGAAAAATCTCATCATTTTATCGCTTTTGAGATCGTCAATGTTCTGTTTCCATAACACGAAATACCAAAATAGGTTGGAAATTCAAAGTTTCGTAACATGAAATACAATTGATTGTCTAGGTTTCTTCAATTTGACTTGTCGTCTATTACAAATAGAAGCAAGTACAAACATAACAGATCCAATTCCAGTGAAGATAGCCGATACAATATGTGGTATAATATATGATCCATTAGTATCACGAATGAAACCTGAAATGAAAGTAGAAACTATACATGTTGTCATATTCCCTCGTATCAGCAAGAAATTAATATTCAACACATGTTTAAAAAGGTAAGCTGTGTTTGTACCATATCGCAAATATCAACAATTCGGAAAGCTTCAAGTGATCCTGTCATTTGTGCGTCGATGGAGAAAACATTGAAATATATGATGAAATTTATAAGTAAATGAGCTCATCGTATATAGGGATGAACTTTATTATATTGTTTGACCGTCTTCTGATAATATATGCAAGGTAATCAGACACTGAAATAAATCGTGTTCAACATATTTCATTATGTAATTATGTATCTTAATTAAGTATATGTGTACATGTACTCAATAGTACATGCCTGGTGGAGAAAAAACATACCTACCTGTTAATGGGCCTGTTATGAGAGCAAATATACCATCGATAGTCATTGGTAAACCAATTGCCACTGCTAGATATTGCTGTTCCACAACCTCCGATACGTCTACCACTATGACCGAGACTGTCACTCCGAAACCAAGCCCAACAAAGCCGGACTCAATGAAATATACACTCAAGTAATTAACCACAGCAAACAAGACCTTTGCAATAGATGACAACATAGTAGCCGTAACTGGAATGATAAACGGATCGTAAAACTGACAGTGTGCAAACGCAGCTGGTGAAGCTCGTCCAAATATGGCAAAAATGTTTAGAACAACAAGTCCTACAGCTCCTTCGGAATCACTAAACCCTTTATCAACAAAGATGTCTAGAATAAACACATTATACATCAAGGTAGTGCTAATACATATGACTATGCCCATTAACATACATACATAACTCGGTAAATGCATAATATGTTTTAACTTTGCTTTCAGGCTTAAAGTTATTGAATCTCTGGTATCATTATTGCCAGAATTAAATACTTGAATTGATGTATCAGACAAGGGGGTCGATTGTCCGTTTTCTATCACAATAACTCTGTTGTTGGCATTATTTCTGGTAAGCGGTTTCCTTAATAGCACAATCAACACTACATTGTTCAACTGTTAACCTCCAATTATCAAAATTGTTCCCTTTAATCCAAACCGTTGGCTGTAATAAAAAAACGGAGCTTGAGAATTGTTTGACAAACAACCATCGCATTTTATATCTTAAATGTAGACTCCTTTATTTGTTTCATGTACATACTGTGCGCATACATATCTGATACTTATGATTGTATATCGATATTTAATTATGTAGACTTTATTTGTTTATTTAGGTTTAACGCCGCCTCCAACAGCTAGGTTTATATCACTGCGGAGAGGAAAGCTGATATTGGTCCCGCACCTTATATTTACATCGAAAAAAAGTATGAAACCAATACTATCCTTCCTGCTGAAGCTCAAGAATTGCATTGACTCCAGTCATTTGGACAAATTAAGTTTATTTCAAACTTATTTCTTTTACTTTGATAGTGAAACATGCTTTAAGCTTATATTAATCACGGTCGATGTCTGCTTCCCAGAGACTTAACAAGTACTTGCGACTTTTGTGTGGACAAACCCCAGATGCCGATCCCACTTATGACGGCATGCGAATCCGTGTACCTTTGGTAAAAGAGACCGGCACATTAGCACTGCGTCACTGTTCCCCCTGCACTCATTTAAACCCATGTTGCCGGCTATTGGTGTTCAAGTAAGGACCAAACTGTGGCTACCATTCTTAGTGAGCGTCCAAAAGCCCCAAAGGCAATGCAGAATGTACGATTAACGTTAAATTTATAATTGCAAGATTTTGAAACGATTTATTCGAAAATGACGTAGAATATTTCCTTCATCATATATATTTGTATATATATATTGATTTCATCATGACACTTTTTGATGTCTATTGCACATGTTGATGTAGTAAATAAAGATCGGATTAAAACTGCTCGATTAAGGTAGACATGTAATAGACATATCAGATTACTAGAAATGTTTTATATATCTGCATTGCCTCGGTTATATACATGTTCCAGTACTATCGTGAATTTAGTCTTATCTCGTTTGGACAGGAACAACATATGAAAGCTTCTACTTCATCAACTCCGTTAATGTGATCATACCCTTGACTAAACCCACTCACGAGGAGGACGATTGTCTGTTTATAATTTAAAGGACCATTTCAACTAACCTTAAATAGCGTAATAGGTATGTAAGAGCTGTTCCTATTGTACCAGCAGATGATGATATTAAAGCAAGGACTACAACTCCAGCTTTACCGGCAAAATGTTGACGAATACCAACAGTACAGGAAACAAAGCAAAGTCCTTCGCCAAATGCTGTTGAAAGATAAATTTGAAAATAGAATGTTTTCTTTTGCATCATCATCAGATATTTATTGATCCGGAAGTTCTCTATTTTATGTGAAATCCTTAAATGACGTTCCTAGGAGAATAACGATTCAACTTATGATATATGGATAACGGAAATTTAAATATAACATAGAGCATTTAGGTATACAAAATAAAGGTTCCGTTCTATATCACGCATACATGGAAAACAATTAGACTACTTTACATAATCATAACTTTAAACTAGGTTTAGACTCCCTGTACATTTTCTTTCAAATTGATGGTTGAAGGGTATATGAGGTAAATGGTTGATTGGAGCTTTTGATTAATTTGGTGGAATTATTTTACGTCATTTGAATAGTACCTCAAATGTGTTTCCTGGCTAAACTACATGTCTTTGGTGCATGTACATATTGTTTAGACATCTATTAAATCTAAAACGCCAAGAATCGCCTTGCATTGTGAGGATTAACCCTTTATAAATAAACAACTATAAACCAAATGTTGGCAGTCTTTGAAGACATGTAAAATTGCGAGTTATTGTGGTAAGGCTATCATGTGGAAACATACGTAGTTCTCGCTTTTACCGCTGTGTTTTATTGATTTAATAGGGAAGTTAGTTAGCAATTAACACGACATACATGTATATCTATATACTTTTCGGTAGAATTGCATAAGAAGGCTATCATGGATGAAGTTTGGAAGTCACGTGATTTCAATGACTAAGAACACCATTTCTATCAAAATCAGTACGCCAACAAAAATGTGCAAAAGTCAAATAAGTAAAAATAAACCCTTATCGTAGGTAACTAACTCATATTATAAGGATCTGAATGTGTAAATATCATATTTAAGGATGTATTGAACTGAGAAGTGGATTTTTTTATAATATTTTACTTTTTTGTTACATTGTTATTAACTCCTCTCATTCAGTTGTAAATTAAAAATTGTATTTTCATTATGCCTTTTTATAATGTTTCAACATTTGTTTGAGATAAACAGTGGACTATTCTTCGTGAGCGTTTCAAACGCTGTACAGACGCTATGTTTGATTACATTATTTAGCTGGGTAAAATGAACATTTTAAAATCAATGTATATAAATTTTAATCTAGAACTTTTATAGGATCATATGCTTTTGAAAATAAGTAGAACATATTGGATACTTTTATCACAATTGAAGACATTTTTTAAAAATAAATAAATATATATCCATATTTTCACATTTTTATGACAAACAAGAAAAACTCAAAACTCTGATTAGGAACGTATACTTTTCTTTTCAAATATTGATAAATGATAGTTATTTCAATAATCTGGAGAAGTTTTTGGAAATAGTTAAATGTTATAAATATGTTTTTTCCTTATTCAAAAGTTGTTTAACCTGTCTGTTCTTATACCTGATATATATTGGTTCTCATCAGGGCAAGATAACGTTTATTTTACGGATTAAATTACAACATAGCATGTGAACCGCCAACGATATGGATAAAATAACTTCAAAATGTGATATAATCCACAAGAAGATAAAACATCAATGAATCTAGCATACAATTAAGCACACCAACATACAATGTTTTTGTGATTTTTTTATTATCCATACGTCCATCCACATTTCTAAATAACAATGTTACAACAAAAGTTAAATATTATAAAAAATCCACTTCACAGTTCAGTACATCATTTAATGTAATACAGTATTAGGATATCACAACGCCTCAAGTTTGTAAACACTGCATGAATACATAGATTTGTTTGTGATCTCTAAATTGCATTTGTATACCACTTGCAGATGGTTAGGCAGCAGATACCATGTGAAAAAACTGTGACAAAAGGAAATATTGCTCATAGAGAGCAATAGCTACTTTTCCACGATGTTTTCTATTCTTTTCTGAACTATTCAGAAACATAAACATGAGATGTTAACCCATACCCAGATACAGACCCTTTGTGATGTCTCTGCAGCAGACGACTTTTGAAAATATTATGGCAAAAAAGGAAACTGCTCAGTTTATTTTCTACGGAGAACATCAGAAAGGGTAAAATATTCCCAATTTTTAAAAATATTTCCCTCTGAATTCGCTTGTCTGATACCAATATAATATAATATAAATCTTCAGTGGTTGTGTGTGGCTTTCGCAAGTTATAGGTAATGAAACATATTTCATGAAGCAAGTAAAACAAATATTAAAAGACAGTCCCTTTCAAATGAGGCATAATGATATAAATACTTCTTCAAGATGTGATTTGTACAAAATTGTTAAAACATTATTAAATATAGAAAGGTATTTAAATTTAGACATTAAACCCTACTATTAACGTTCTCTGTCGCTTTTTAGATGCACAAGCAACACACTTAACGTTGAACTTGGTCGTCATTTTAATATTGAAAGAAAAATTCCGAATGTGTGTATAATGCTTTATGCAAAATGATGAGTTTCATGCCATTTTAATTTGTGAAAAGTTTAAGATTTAAAGAGATTTGTATCTAAATACGTGGTTTAAGGCTTTACCAAACTTGTATTGTCTTCTTCAAAATAAAAAATCCATTATAAAAAATAGCCCTTTATGTTTCAAAGCTGGAGAAATTTGATTGAGAACATTACTACATTGTAAGTTAAACGTAATATAAAATGTATGTATTGTGGGCCGGAGTCCTAATTACACAAATAAACTATTTCATTGTATTGTATTGAATTAACATAATCATATTGATTGGTTGTTTAACACGGCAATCAGGCGGCATCAGAAAATGGGCACAATGACACGGTTTGAAAACTACATGCTTATGAAAGTGCTTATCTGATTTCAAGATTATTTAGCAGAACTGTTCATTCAGTGACCCTCAATATGTTTTTAAGTCTAGTTGAATGGTTGAAAGTAAAAGAAACCAGGTTGCATCGTGATTTGAAAAGGGGAAATTTTACTTTTAGCTTCAAAAGACATCTCATCCTTAACCACAGGACCAATTTAAAGGTGATGAACTAAAGATTATAGATAGTATAGTCAAAGTTTTAAAACTGTTCGAAAATTGCCTTGAAAAATTAGAATCATAACTCTGGGATAAAATTAAATTAATAATTTCAATTTTCAGTATAATAAACATCTAAATATTGATCGTTTATGCTACATTTTTATTGGGTAGACATACCCAGTAAGCCGAATTTTGTACATTTTCATGGCTTTCAATTGCCTGTTTTTCACCATTTACTGAACTATTTATTATTTACTTTGTTATCACTATTAGCAATATTTGCAGGAGTTTCAACATTTCTAAATTTTGATCTACATCTGGAGTTCAGCACGTAAATATATTCATCCAGTGACTCATTACGAAAATTATTCAAGCCTTAGTAATTGGTTAAAAATATGCAGCGATGCGACATCAAAAAAGGGTTAAATGACAAAATGTTAAACTCCATTCTTATAAAAGAGCGCCATATTGATTGGTTGGAAGACATAGTTACAATGTGTGATCAGAAAAATGGTTAAATTGAACGTTCAAATGACATCTCATCCTAATAGACTGGACAGATTTCAACAAAACTTACCATGAATTGTTCAAAGATAACAATTTTAAACAACTTTTGTTGCTAGCAGGAAGGGAGTAAAATGTCTAAACTGTAAACTCCTTCTTCTCTAAATCTGCTTGTCAGATTCGAAGATAATTTAGTACAAATGTTCCTTGAGTGACACTCTACAAGACTTGTTTAAGTCGCATTGACTTGTTGAAAAAACATGGCAGCCAGATGGCATCACAAATGGGGTAAAATGATAAACCTTGATAGTTCTATTCAAGTGTTTGTCTGGTTTCAAGATTCATTTGAAATTTAGCGGAAATGTTCCTCCAAATAATTTGGTTAAGCCATATTGATAGGTTTGACAAGATAGCTGTCATTGTACATCAGAATATGGGTAAATCCTTTTAGCTATAAACAAACTCTCATCCTAAACCATTTGACTGATATCAAGCAAACTTCACGGGAATTATATTTTGGTAGTCCTCTTACAAACTGTTCAAAGATTGAATATCATAATAAATGTCCTTTGTTGATAAGGTTCATTTACAGTGTCCACTCTTAGCAGTTTCATTCACACTCTTGGTAATGAACATCTCCGATATTAGCAGTTACACATAGGCTATATAGCTATCACGCAGGTGATCGATTCAGGGCCACGATTGTCCTCTGTTTTGGAGATGTAAAACTCTTTGTAAATTTGGTTTAGGCCTTTTTAGATCACCTAAGCAGAAGGTTCAAGATATGATCTATTCTGATCACTCTCTGTCCGATAACTTTGGTTGCTGTGGCAAATTTATTCTCCTCTGAATCCACTTGTCCGATTTCAAAATAATTTAGGCCATATTGATTGGTTAAAAAACAAGGCTGCGAGGCGGCATCGGAAAAAGGGTTAAATGACATTTGTTTTTTATATTTTTATAAAAGTGCTTGTCTGATTTCCAGATGAATATGTATAAATGTTCCTTTAGTAAGCCTTTATATAATTGTTCCAAGCAATAATGCTTTGTTGCAAGAAATAGCATACAGGTTGCATCTGATACCAAGATTATTTGGTAGAAATGTTCTTCAGTGACCTTCTACCAAAAACAAAAGCCGTATTGATTTGTTGAAACACATGGCGTCAGGGCATCAGAAAAGGGACAAAATGAAATAACTTTGAAATATAATTAATTTTAAAGATCTGTCGACTGATTTCAAGATAGATTAGCAGAAATTTTCCTTCATTGACACTGTTTTAGCTTTAAACGACATCTCCTCTAAAACCATTAAAATATTATCAACCAAACTTCAAAGAAATGTCCATTTGGTGGTCCTCTTTGAAATTATTCAAAGATTTAATGCATTGTTACAAATGTCCGTTTCTGATAAGCTGTCTAATTTACAGTTCTTTCTCACTCTTGATCAAATTTTCAACTTTTTATAAAGTAGCATACTTTAACTCCGGTGTTCGATTTGGGGTCAACTTGACCCTCTTGTTATATTAATCTGTTCATTTTCATAGAAAGTTTTTGTCAAAATAGAGGCATGCAATCAATATCATTTAACAGACACTATACGTAAAGTATTAAACTGGAGATGAACGACCAGAAATTAATTTGCACATCTTAATATACTGTTATCATTGTAAACATATTGCATTCTCTGAATGCATCAGTTATTACAGTATATTGGGTAATAAGATCTTTAACAAAGTGTCATGTTGACCGAATGATATATTCAGTTTCGGGTCAATTAATTTTTACAAGACTAACAAGTATTTATGATCTCAGAAATATTTCATTTTGACTTGATGCATCCTCAATTGGAGATTTTTTAAGATAAATATTTCAATTATACCTTCAGTACTTCCAGTACTTTGATTATTTATCGTCTTATTATTCCATTCACTACACATGTTGGTGTTGATGTAAATGTATTTCGTAATCCTAGCCGTGCATTGGAATGTGAAAGTATGAGACATGTTTTTTCTTAGTTACATCTTTATTTGAAGTAAAGGTTGCAGCAAATTCATATGGCTTAAAACAATTCAGTAAACTGTTATTTAAATTTGATTTTTTTTTTTGCATATTTCAAGTTTAATATTTATAATAAAAATAATTTACGCTTTAGAAATGTTAAACACTTCAAATTAAACACCATTCGATTGCATTGAATCATTTAATTTAATATCGACTAAGTGTGATTAGGATCAATGAAAAAAATAACAATTGCATTGAACTACACATATCGTAATTAATCCGCATCTCTGGTCGTGGCGGCAAGGTACCAGTGTATGTCCATTGTAAAAGGCACCGACGCTTATCTACTACTTTCTTGTCAATGTTGAACGGTGTTTAAACTCTTTAGACTAAAATAGTTTAATGAACTAATTTTGAACTATTAATGGCAAACATAAGTCATTACAAACTACTACCTGTCACAGCACTTGTTGCCATGAGAAACGGAAGCGATGTTGTCCAAAATGATGCGATTAGCCCGAAGGAAGTCGCCAACGAACCAACGATGTTAACCTTGAGTGGTCCAAAGCGGCTTGTTAGTCCTCCGTATACAATTCCTGAAAGAAATGACACTAAACATGCATTCGTGTGAATTTATGTAAATAAGTACTTTTGTACGTTTGTTAAGGATGGATTGAACATCGAAATATATGTTTATGTTTATATATCGATTAACATCATGTCGCACATAATTGTGTTTGTATTAGTATGACTAACTAAAGCAAAACAATAAGATAGTACCAGATTAATGATAACATCTTATGTGACATAATCTAACTAAATTGTAATCTATCGATCGATATTTTATACACATGCCAGGGGTCAACGTTGTTTGACACCAATCCAGGTCAACTTGACAAATCACATGGAAAAAGCCAGCATGCGTAAGTCAGTCACACTACCATATGTGAGCGGCACTCTACGAAACACGAATGTCGTGTGCGACCAGTCTGTATTTATTCGTCCAGCAATTACTCATAGTCTGATCTTGTTCTGATCTATTTTGACAATACGGTCTAAAGCAACTTTTTGAAAGCAGTATCAATTAAGATCCTCAGCATAGATGTACTCTGTGAAGCAGAACCACCAGGCGTAGTGGATTTCGCAGTGCATTGCTCATATATTTCAGGGTATTCATTGTGGTATTTGCACGAACTAAAACTCAAGATCTAGTCACAAGTCAACATGAATGAAGACTAATATCACTCCGCGCAGATCTTAATTACTGAACGGGAAAAAGTCCAATTTATTTCCAATCAGATTATATTTTAAAAACACATCAAACTATCAAAAACATTGCAATTGTATACTGAGTGCATATTACATTATTAAATGTTTGTTTTTTTACCGTAATATATAGATAGATAGATATTTATTCAACGTAATAAAGGCCTCCGGCCCAAAATACACAATATACAATACACATTTTGTTAATTTTAAGTTGCATCCTTCTTAATCTAATATACATTACAATATGCTTACCTGTGTAAAATCATATACAACATTTAGTACTTAAGCTATTTACGACTAGGATCGTATTTCTAAAACCTTTACAGTGTCAAAATTTAGTTTTTCATGTCTGAATAGTAAATGTATATCATCAAATTGTTGATCAATTAGTCATTGATAGCAGTTTGTTGATATAAACGGCTGTCCTGTGGATTACATTCTCATCTGATGAGTTAAGGATATTAAAGAATCCTTGCAAATTATTATTCAATGAATACCAGTTTAGTAGATACTGGTTACGTATATCTGTATATTTACCACACTAACAAAATACATGGTATTCACACTCGACCGTTTGTAAATCAGAATTTTGATTGCAATACGAACATATACGTAGTTCAAAAGGCACTTTATTATGTCTACCAATCTTTACATTTAATTTATGACTCGAACAGCGGAAACGTGACATGGCCAGTCTGAACTTTACTGGTAATTCAATAGTAAGATATCGTTCTGTGTTTAAAAATGTTTTAAAATGTTTATAGTAATGACATCTACACGATTCGTTTAAGGATTCATGCCAATTTTGAGTGTGACAGTCAATTATTCTTTGTTTAAAGACCTTAATAAAAGCATTTATATCACCAACTTCATATGATACCCAAACAAAACCAAAACCATACATAAAAAACATGTTCTTTACATGTGTAGCCCAAGTTATTCTATTGACGTTGTCAAGTGACTTAAACATATATTAGCATCTCTTCGGATATCTACTGTCTTCCATTTGTGTTAACTTACACAAATATGTAATGAAGTTTGAAAAGTATGTTACACATAGCGGTAATCTACCACATTCTCCTAATACAAAACTGTTGTTGGTAGAACCTTTAACGCCTTAGTATCGTTTACATGATGAAAGTTGTATAGCTTCAATATCTGGAGAGTATTTGTATCCCCATACCTATTACGACTACTACTAGTGTACAACGCAACTGTCTTCGAATACAGCTAGCATAATGCCATCAGGCCTTGTTGCACAATTCACTCTTATAACTGAAACAAAACATACTTTAATTCTGTATTAAACAAAGTCAACTTGTCATGTACTAACCTCCGCCAAGCATAATACCTCCGTATATAGATTGTATAATTGACGTTTCGGCCCGGGTACTACTGAATGTCTCCATTATAACGGGAAAAAGAGCTCCCATACTATGGAAATGTCCAATTGAAAGTCCATATATGACATATCTAGCCAAGAATACGAACACTTTATGTAACTGCATAGTTTCTCTTCTGACATGTAACGTGTGAAATTAAGAGTTTTATGTAAGGCTTTTACTCGTACTAGTCTATAACATCAGTTGTTTTTGTGCAAATTCAAACTTTAGTTTGATTGGTCGATTTAGCTTACAAATACATCAACATTATTTTATAGCTAGTTCAGAATACACACCGGGATAAGATTTACTGTTTTTAGTTGTATGTATTAAGAGTACATGTACACACTCATTTTGAAACTAGAAAACTGAAAAATTTAAAAATTGGTTTGTCAAGACAAATTATTTAAACATTAGAACTAATTAAGTTGTATGTAAGATAATAACATTTAAGCTAATTGTTCCTTCTTATATAACGTATTGTTTATCGTTTTGAGCACATTAAGTTCTTTCTAATTGTCTTAGTATATAAAAACGGAACGATTATCACTGAATATCATATTCTATCTGGGTAAACGGACATTAAAACCATACATACCAATCCCACACTTATTAGTCACAAAACACAGCTTATATTGCGGTTATTAAAACAATTCGTTAAAACTGTATGAAATAAGCTGATCGTTTTAAGGGTTCTTTCTGTCATTAAGAAAATTAACATTGAAGTTAAAGAAACACCTTTTCAAATAGGAAGTACCAGATACACAATACATCGACTCGACTTAGCGAATCATTCATCTTTAAACGTACATGATCTCTCGCTATAGACTACATGCGGAACAACTTGTCACGCTTGTTTATATATACGGTAGGTATATCTATATAACTCGCGTTTTAATCATAATCGGGATATCCTATCATATTAGTATAGGTACGAAAGGTCCTTTATCAAATATCAATCACAATGTATTGCTTAACGAATGTCGACCGCCTCGGTGGGTTTGTGGTTGAGCGTATGCCTTGGTGTGGGAGGCCGCGGGTTAAATTCCCAGCTGGGTCATAACAATTGGTAGTAATGGCTTAACGTATTGGTGCCCAGGGTTGCGCGATTAGCATTACGACAGACAGGCTGGTGTCAGGATAAATAGACCAACAAAACTGATAACTTACCCAGGAAATACCATGATATAAGTATACATTGTTGAAAGCGGCGTAAAACACCAAACAATCAATCAATCTTTAACGAATGTCGTATATACCACAACACTATTAAACCACGCTTCCACCAACACATTATATCGTATAATGCAGACTGTTGATGTACTACGAGAACTGGCCATGTATTTATCTCATGCAGTTAAAGACAGATTAACAGTCAGAAACGCTTGTAACGGAACAAAGAAGAACGATGTCCTTTGTCTGCTATATGGTTTTGTTCTACTAGGTGTGATGGCTTTCAACTACAATGAAGACACTAACCCAATAGTTATTCCAGTCAAAATAAACAGTCTGATTATTTACGGAACCAAATAAGTTCATTGCTATTGACGACAGTAGACTTACACGATGAACCTTGAACCTACATAAACCGTCGATCGATGAAGTCAATATGAATGTCAAGAATAAACATCGAGTATACCTGAGAAGCATATGGTCATTGCAAGCAGTGTACATATGTAACTTGGTTGCTGTATTATATGTTTCAGGTTAGTGTAAATGCTTATATGTCTAGCTGGTTTTCATTTTCTACATAAGAAGTATATTTTATGAGTACATGCATGAGTTAGTTTCCGCCGATGAAAGTGTGTTGGTTAGAATGTATTTATTACTGATGTTGCATCAATATATTGACGGGACCGATGAATGAACTTACTTATTTCCACTATAATCTTGCCAAAATCTAGAGATAGAAATAGGAAGACATGTTAATATAGAAAGATATGACAGAATTTGCAAACTATGTGGCGACGGAGTTGGAAATTACTATCATTTCTTATTGAAGTGCTCTAAACTGCAGGAACTTCGCAAGAAATATATAAGCGGAAAGTACTTGCATAATTGCTCGATCCACCAGTGATGTCTTCCAAATCAATACATGTCTTTTACGGAGTGGCGTCGTTTCTATAGTTTGCCTTCAAAGTACGAGCTGATATTAACTAACAGCAACAACTAAGTTATACCTTCATTTAGATTGATTTTCTTGTAGTTATTGAGCATTCATATCATTTTGATCATTATATACTCGGATATGCCGTATGAATGTGCGTGCGTGCGCGTGTATGTACATATGTACATATGTGCATATATTTATGTGAATATGTATGTAGGGGCGTTTATGGGTGTACGTACGTATTTTCATACAAACTTAGTCAGTTATATAAACAAGATAATTACAGATCAAATTCCAACTATACCAATATAATTATACAGTATGAATTATGTGCATGAATAATTTTACCAATGTTTACATTCTATCAATGCTTCGATTAAGGTCTTTAAAATTGTTTGTAATATTATATTTTGTTGTAATGGGCCGGTGACCTCTTATCAAATACAACTTTGTTGTGTTGTATACGTATTATATCTGTCAGTGTCGCACGGCCTCCGGATCTTGTTTTACACATATATTCAATCGCATTACTGTTGACATCATGCGGTGCTTGTATTTCATCTTGAAAATGTTCAAGTATATCGGACAACCCTATAGTTCATGTGTTCATTTGTTTATTGTCCTTGTTCGTTACTGATTTATATGTCTGTAATAAGACGGTGGCAGCTGAAATACTTAGTTTGATTTTGCTTTCTGCATTCTCAAAACCTCACAATTGAGATGTATTCCACCTATTTTCAAAAGAGTACCCGTGAAGCGTTTTATAACCGTATTTCGTAGTAGTTTCTGTTTATCTGATTATAACAGCTTTCTATATAACTGTTTTGTACATGTTTGTTGATATTTTATTTAATCATTCGTATTTCAACATATAACAATGTTGTCTATCAAAGTGGCCGCTAAGGCTAACAAATATTGTAGTTCATAGGACTGTATATAGGTGGGGTTTTTATTAGCTCGTCTGTTTTTCGGATATCAAAATTTGGGCTGTTGTGTCGTCGTCGTTGTCGTCTGGGTCGTCATCACAAAATGTTAATATAATCTATAACTCAAAGACAGTTTCGTATATTTCAATGAAACTGTGTACACCTGTTTCTAGAAACAATACGCATGTCTATACCAAGTCATATAACTATATCTTTAATAATTATTCAGTTATGCCTCTTTTGGTGCTCTTGTTTTGATTTGTCTTAGACAAGAACCGATTCCCAATATTTTACTTGGATTGTCAAAGTCATTCTTTTGTATTGTTGACGATAGTTTAAGGTGGAATCATAGATTTGAAATAACGTCGAATTTGACGTCAAAACGTAGGTTGTTGCGACCATTATAATTGGTTAATGAAACCGCCATCACTTTCTCGTTTGAAGTGGTGTTCGGATAAAATAGACGGCAGACAGTAGGGAATGTAATTTCCTGCGTGCTGATATCAATTCCATACATCTGCCATGCCAAATGAGATAACAAATTGCGAATTAAAAGGAAAGTTTCGCCAAAACATTTCAAGAATATATATCTAGCCGATGTTTGATAAATCACAATGCAGTTAAACGTCTGTCGCGCTTCGTAACGTTCACTGCATAATTATAGCTAGATACGTATTTAGGATAATAAAACGAACACACCAAATGTGTCATTTGAAAACATCAATCTTTTAAATACCCCCTTTCTTCTAACACCTAGTAAATAATGGTAGGTTGTATTTGTTTTGCATTGTATTTTATTCAAAGTAGCTACGATATTGCAATTTATATAGTTAATACATTAAAAATACAACAAAAGAATACTTGCATAGATAGCGAGAATGATAGTTTCAACAATATCGATATGTGGTATCGTGATAATTTGTCATGTGACGGGTTGATACTTATGCATACGAAGATTATTACATTTCAGCCCTGTGTTCCATAGTCACCAAACCCAAAACCTGTTTTGCGAAACCTATATAGGTTTCGTCGATAATCCGTGAATTAGTCGGTAAACCAAACCTGTTTGACGGGAGTACATGCATAATACAGGTAGGTTTCGTTCCGCTCCATAGACAAAACGTGTTTACGTTGTGTTTACTATGGAACACAGGGCTGGTATAGATTCAATTCGAACAGTAAGCCATGACGAAAGGTCATGGATTGTTCTATTATCCAAAATAGGGATGAATTTTGATTATAAGTAGAATCCTGACACACCACCAGTTCGAAGACAAAGTTAGCGGTTTAACAAGAGTGTACAACTCGTAATGCTAAGGTCCTGAGTTCGAGTCGTAATGGATTACATGTACATCTTTTTATGTTATGTTTTTTATGTTATGTTTTTTATGTCGTTTTTACGTAATTGTTTATCGTGCAATGTCCTTAATTTTCGTGATTTTATATTTACCGGCAAAGGTATACATGTGGCATACAAATTTAGAACGACGTATTATAGCATACACAGCCATGCAGTCGAAGTCGTATTATAGCGATGATGCTGATTTTGATGGTGATGATGATATAGTATTATCACTATTTCTGTCAAGGTTTTTAATGATCTTTATGTAATAAAGTTATAATGAATATTAGAAAACAATGAAATCTAAAAATAAAACAAACAAATAAAATAATAACATTTTGAATAAATATTTGCAAACATACAAATAATTCAAAGCTATATGAAAAAAAAAATTGTGGTGGGATCGAACCCATGTCATAGGCCCGAAATCGAAAATCTTGCCGGCTGAACCGACTGAGCTAAGATGCTGTTATCATACCTTTGAGTTTGAACCAATATGTATTCATATATTAAACTGTACTGAGGCATTCCGAATTCCAAACAACATTTCTGGGAGATTATGACAATTGTGAGTACAATGGAGGTGGGCCACGGTAGTAACGTCAATCTGACGTCGCCGTTTGGTGGGAAATGAGTAGGTTTGAAAACGTGAATAAATATTTTAACAACGGTTATATTAACTCAATTGTTGCATCAACGTCCTCAGAAGCCATTGCTTAAAGATAAACCGTAGCCTTTGTTCACCGAAATGTCTAACATGTTATGTGTAACACATGATAATTATTATGGTAAAAACACGACACTCAAACTGTTCCCTTCAACGTCAGAACTGGCTCCTTTGCAAGTGACATTGGTTTTCCACTTATTACTCCCCTCCAACCATAATCAAAAGTGTATGTATACATCGCTAGTGACTGCTTGACTCCTGGTGAACTCGACTGAATAAACATTTCAAATGACTATTTTGATTTTTGTCTACGTTGTGATATAACTTTACTATTTAGCATTTTCCTAAATTTGCTAAATTTGACGTTCATTTGACGTCATTTTTACCTGACGTTCCTGCACGTCGGTTAACAACTTTACTATTTTGATGGTTATTATTGAACAACAACATTGAACTTTACTAACACATTATAGTTGCAGTCAATGTTAAGCGAACTGTTCAACAAATGGTTTCTGGACGAAACTTGTCATTTCACGACTAAACTTCACATGCTGAATATCACATAGATCGCAGCATATAAAACGTCAAATCCGTAAGTCAAAATTGACCCTTTCTGCTCTTGGTAACCTTTTATTATAGTCTATGGTAGCTAGGTGAGCAATATAGACAAAGCTTGGCCTTCTTATTTAATATTTAAAATAAAGGGACATTTGGCCTTCTTGTTCGAAATATTTACATACTGTCTGTTTGCATACATTATTTAAATGTATTGAACTGCATCTGCATCCTTTACGTTATGCTTCATAATCATGAGCGGCGTCTTTGATGCTTTGCATCAAAATTCGTTTTGTATAACTTAAAACAAGGTTAACTGTGATCCTCAAACAAAACTATTTTTAGATGTCATGATAACATACCAGATCTACAAACAAAGGGAGGTAATTCGTGTGGATTTCATTCTGCCAATAACTAAGGGAGGTAATTAGTATTTTTAAGTGATACGATCATCAAGTAGAATTATGATTCATGAAAACATGAGTACATGTTCCCAGTAGTTTTTTTCTTGTATTTGATTAAACAAAGGTATAAATATGTTTTTTTCTGGAATGAACCTTATCTGAGATGGCCGCATTTTTTTTCAAATAAGTGTTCAATAAAAAAAACTGAACTTTGCACACTGGTTCAAACGCAACAGGGAAATATGTAGAATTTCAAAATTCTGATTAGTTCACTGATATAAGCATGTCGAATACGTCTAAGCAAAATCCGTGACTATGCGTGCCGAAAAAAGAACAAGGGTCTTATAGAGAGAGGTTTAAACAGGTTGATCTGGATTTACACCGGTCGCATTTGTACTATGGTTGCTCACAAGGCCCGTGACAAGGTACACTTCCTATTCTACGGGCTGGGATTACGATTTATGACTTTCGACTTATGACTAAACACCCCCAGATGGCATCAACAATTAAATATAAGTCATTTGTTCCATTGATATTAGGGTTTAACTCCGTTTCAACTGTATTTCATTCATATCACGGTGCCCAGTTCACTTAATGCGTGTTTCCTAGTTTTATCGCACCAGTACTCCACACAACATTCTTCCCAGGTAACTGGCTACCTCCCAAATGGACTATTTAGCTCATTGATGAAAGACAAATGATCCTAGTCATAATGACTTTGATCCCTGGGTGAATCAAACCAGCTATTCAATAGAGTTAAATATTGTGGCCAAAGCAGCAATTACTCATGGGTTTTTTCAAAGGTAATTGTGTTTGCATTCTTTGGGTTTTAAGCCGTTTTTAACATAATTTATATTAAATCATCACGACAAGCTATTTATGCTCCCTGGGTGACGAACATGCTATTAAAAGACAACCATGAAAACATTATAGCAAAACCAGCAATTGCTAACCAAGTTTTCAAATGTTTTTTGCTTGTATTGTTGGGGTAAATGCTGCTTTCAACATTGGTTTTAAACTTCAAATCACCCTGACAGATCACATATTTATGATACTTGGGGTAAACAAAACAAATATTTAGTAGAACTGAAGACATTGTTCAGCAAAAGCTGCAATGCTCATCATAAATAGGCTTAAACAATTGGAAAGGGATCAGCTGAAAACCTCCTCCTGTAAAGAAAGTTGTCATTTATTTGAACAATTCAGCATCCGGTACTGGTGAACTGTATAGCTTGTCTAAGCCTTCCCTGGAAAGATGCACTCGTGGCTGTTACTATGCTGATAAGCCATTTAATTTACTACACAGTAAGGTATAGAATGAATTATTTTGGTATTCAGACTGGGCATAATGGCAGAAAGAGGTTCACTCTAAATCTTGGATGGCTGCACTTTCAAAAGTTAATATACATTGTTATCACTGGTGACAGGGGCGGAGGTACAAGAACGATAACTTATGATAAAGAGGAGCCTATGAGTGTTGAAAAGCTAATGGAAATGGATGGGCAGACAGTTGTGTTTTCCAGAGAACAAAAGTACACGGCTCACTTGACGGTATGGATGTGTCTGTTGGAAGCTTTTCTGGATTAACCATTGCATTATTCAGAGACCCAGAGTGCAATGAATGCTCATTCCATGAATATATTCACTCCAATGGACTGTATTCATCCAAGTTATGTGTATATTTTAAATCACGCTTGAAAGAAAATTAACGCGGAAAAAACATGAGGCAATGAAGGCTCATCGATTGATAGTGAATAACAAAATACCAGTAAATCTAAAGATTAAATTCAAGAGAAGCATTAACTCGCCATATGATGCTGAAGCATATATCCTTTCTTGCCACATAATTCATGTATCGATCTTTCCTCTTCACATGGTGATGAAGATGAAATGTACAAACCATTAGAAAATGGATTTTCATTGTCATATATTGACATAGAGGGAATTTCTTATATTGCAGAAGGAGATGTAAGGAACAATGATTAACTAGTTTTCCCCCAAGCTGCAAATCTGCCAAATGTAGGTATCATAATGCATGTCCCAGATGTAGTAATTAGATATGAATGTGGAAGAGATTCATGTAGAATGTGTCTAGGTGTCGTGGTAAACAAACGGAGATAAATGTACTTCAGCTGGTTCAAGGATGGACAACTATACGCTAGTGAGCAAAATCTTTCCTTTATACAAGTAAGGGAACCAGGAGTTTGCACAGTATCGATGAAAGACGTTGATGATGTTCATATGTTTGATACTTATTTAGGAATTTGAATATCCGTCACATTTCAGTGAACAGTTGGGACAAGGCTTCCAAACCACAATAGCTGAAGACCAGGAAGCTGCGATTGTAATAAGTAGTATGTCAGTGGGAGCTCAACAAACCACCATTCTTACTGATCCGCAACCTTAAATATATGTTCCTGTCATAACGTTCAACCCTTTCCCATATACAACAACTCTGCAGCATTTTGACGCGTCTGCTGAAGACGACTTTGAAAATATGTATTGGAAAATATCAAAATATTTCTTAATGAAAATGTAATTATTGAATAGAGTTAAAACATTAAAACATTGTTGCAAAGGGAGTATTATCTCATCATGAGTAATTTCTCCTTTTGCCGCAAAGTCTTTAAAAACGAACCATTATGATTGGTTCAGAAAACCTGGCCATTAAGGGGCGGGTCTGTCCTTATACGGCTATATTTACTTGTTGTGTCATTTTTAAGGAATACGTACGGTCCCTGGTGACCTAGTGATCAGGGCGTTCTCCTCGGGAACGGGAGGTTGCGGGTTCGATCAACAGCCGCGACATACCAAAGTCGTTAACAAATTGTACTGGTATATTTCGCAAGTGCTTTGCGCTCAGCATATATTGATAGTTCAAGGACTGGTTGGCCAGATGTCGGGATAATGTGACTGGTTGTAGTTGTCTTATGTATAGTCAAAAACGTCTCAAAGACCACATGCAGACAGGCTGTGTGCAATACAAAGATTGTTTTCAATCGTTCTGCAGGTCAACCATATGATGTACAATGGTATATGATACAGTTCTCACAATCTGGCCGTCTTGTTTATTTTTTCACATAATTGTACCGCCGCTTCAGTCAAGTAAAGGGGGAGCTATATTGGAATCACGGCTGTCACATCGTTTCTGTCCCTTGTATTACGCACCATGTTTAGCATTGTAACATTTTTACTTTAAACTTCAGACTTCATAGATACATGGTTCTTGGTGTATGAGTGACACCTGAACATTTTGGGGTCCAAAGGTTAAGGTCACAAGGCCCTAACATTTGAAAAAAAGTGTTTCCACTCCGTAACCATATACGTTTTGGGTTTTTCTATACATGTCAATATAAAGTATATTATCATCGATACATATGTATTTTTGAAGGTTGATGGATGTAGAAAATTTATTTAAGTAATTAACGATGGTGTATGGTCCCATTTGAGTAAAGTTACTGGGCTTATTAGAAAGGACGATACAACACGTTTAAGGGTTAACTCATTTTAGGTCAAGTCGAAACTTATATAGGTATCTTAATGTTTAACTTAAACCACGACCGTAAATACAACGAAATAGCAAGTATCTGTTTATCTACTACTGATTATCACGCCAATAAAAGTGTACCCATAATGCGTCCAGATGCTGCATCGGAAAATGCAATCTGATTGGCTGATTTATATTATGGGTAAAATGTTATTGATATGATATTTGCTGAATTCTGAAGTTGCATATCCAATTAATGTATGACCGTGCTTATGTAAAGAAAAACATGAAAGCAACGCTGATACTGATTGTAAACATCTCCAATCGGAATACTCTTCCAGTTATTCTAGTAACTGAACATGCAGGTGTAAAGCATCACTTATAGTATCTAGAAATTGTAGATTGGGATTCAGAGATAAGCAAGTTCAATCAAATCCGTAGTGCAAACTTTCTTTCTAGAACTGTATAACTCGATGGAAGTCTGTACATCCTCGCAGTCAATTTTTGTTCCGTAGTTGGAGCAATCAAATAGTTCTCGAACAAAATACATAACATATGGTTTCCCGTTTTGAACACCGATGTTTTTCTGCTAGCGAATATCGTGCAAGTTCCAATATTCCCCGGTTCTATCAAGCTCTGCATGAAGCAGGTGAATGAAACAAAATGTTAAATATTCAACATGTATATTATCTAATTCGTTGAACAAGTTTGCGTCTCGCATGTCTTTGAATAGATTGATCCACCCTCCGACACGTTGTCTTCTCAGCATTCCCCACCAAGCCTCAATTCTTTGGTTCGACGTACTTTTTACATACATAAAACGTGCATGGCCTGATAGGGAGTCCCGGTCATTATATCTGAAAAACGATTGCATGAACTGTAAAGATGAGTTTGCTGTAGCAAAATTATGCCTGAGTAAACGAGGTGTACAAACAGTATTCTTCAACGTCTTAATTTATAAGACTTACGCGAGTCTGAGTCAAGAATTCGCAATACAGTAGTGTGCTTAATGTGCATTATATGATCATTTACCAACCTATGCCACATAGCTCTATATCCAAGTTCATTCTTTACAACGTCAATAAGATACCAAAAGTTTCCAGTGCATCCTACATGTATACACATTTACAATGAATTTACACTCAATGTAATATATTCAATGCATTCAGGTGATGGTATACAATCATTTCTACGCAAAACAATTTGTTTATTATCTATTTGGCGGATGTACATGTATTTGGCGTTATTTAATCTCAATTAAAAATGTTGAGACAATGGTAATATACAATATATAATTCAAAACGGATTGTCCACATATAACACAATTAACTATGTACGTAGCGCACAGAGTTGCTAACACTCATTCAAAGGGTTTGAATCTCGGATAGAATCAAAGCACTCAACGTGTTGCCAGCATGGGGCTGATCACGGACAACATTAGGACAAGGATTTAGCTATCAAATATTTTTATCACATGCACTTCACAAGAAGACCTCGTTATGTCCGCTAATTGAATAGTATTTGAGTTGAATACACAATATTGTTTAAACAGAATGGGGGTCTATCGCAAACACTTTTATTTGACTGGCGGTTTGCATTGATGCATTTATCACAATTCATGATCAGTAGGTAGATTTTCATATGGTGTACAAAAGAAAATAGAAAAATATTTGTATTTTAGATCAACATGTTAATTTCAGTCATCATGCTGTCAGACAAAGAACTGGACAAGATAGACAGAGAGATGGTTAAACTATTTCTACGGTTCAATCGAAAAACTAAGGATGATGATACAGATCAATTAGAAAAAGAATTGGAGAAGTCTCGTACATTCAGAAGATGAGAAGATCACCTGATAAGTAACGAAGTAGAAATTTCAACCGAGTGTTTGCACAATGTCTGTCTGCTTGTATGTTAAATGGAATGCATTTTAAAATCAAGTTGAGCCACGAGAAATGCATTGCGAGCGGGTAAATTATAATTATTTATTTGTCAGGGATTCATCTACCGTCGACTTTTGTTACGTCGATATCGGATACCTTGATATTCCAGTTATTTCGATATGTTTTCAGATGTCCAAAACCCACCTCCTCTTAGCTGCATAAACAAATCGGTGTTAAGGTCTAAATCTATACTTGAAAAATGAAAAGCGTGAAAAACGCTCCTTACTAGTGTAATTGAGGAATAGTATAATTGAGGAAAAGCGTAATTGAGGAATAGTGTAATTGAGGAATAGTGTAATTGAGGAATAGTGTAATTGAGGACTAGTGTAATTGAGGACTAGTGTAATTGAGGAATAGTGTAATTGAGGAATAGTGTAATTGATGAATAGCGTAATTGAGGAATAGTGTAATTGAGGAAAAGCGTAATTGATGAATAGTGTAATTGAGGAATAGTGTAATTGATGAATAGCGTAATTGAGGAATAGTGTAAGTGTTCAGGCATACATGTGATAACATTGCATTATAGAAGAAAACCTGAAATTCGACCCGTCACGTTTCGAGAATTGAATCTTTGAAACATAATCAATTAAAACACAAAGGTAAACATGGAGTACATCATGAAATAATTTACGAACCAATGATGTGATAGTGAGAACATTTGCCTTAATTGTGATCAGGAACACACATGTGTAACGTTAGAAATGACAGAAACGATCGGTTTCCCTTCTTGGTCGGCTTGGCGTTCAAATTTGCGAAAATAACATAGCGTCCACAAACATTACTAGTATGGTTCATTTTGTTTGCGTGATGAAAGAGCATCCGCCTTTGTTAACGTGAAAACACGTGTTCGGATACGGGTCCAGTCATGCCAAATACGTTAGAAACGACAGAAGTAATTGGCTTCCGCTCTTGGCCTTCTTTACGCTTCAGTTTGCGGGGAGACCATCGCATCCACTACAAGCTAGAGTTTATAGTAGTACAAATACGGTTCCCGGTGGTGCCATGCTATGACTAAATGTAACATACTGTTGGAAACGGTGAGAACACGCATTTAAACCAAACACATCAATCTTGAAACCTTATTACGCCTAACTGGAATTGAGCAGCTAATATTTCAAAATTTACATACGTTTTGATGATCACATTTACAAACATTGCACCCATGTTTACGTTTTCTGCAGGACGATGGACATGTGCTATGTGGTTCTGAACATGCGCCGTTGTTCTTTCCGGTCATCACTGCACTAGCAAACCGCGCAACCAGATTTGTTGTCTTTTCTACACGCATCCGGACAGTCAGATCGTATTTTATGGCATTCCATATCATTGTTATTTGATGTATGACCCATGCTCATAGCTTATAACTGTGGAAAAGCAATTTGTCCGTTAGACGGTCTCAAACCCGGTACTCGTGATAGTTCTGACTTCGAACTCCATGGTAATCCAGTAAAAATCGTTGAAGCTGGTGATAACATAAAAAAATAAAAAGTAGAAGAAGACACACGTGTCGCCTTCCAATTACCTATAAACATACAGACATATCGAGGGCCTTAAATAATTTTATTTGGTAAACGATGGAAATTTAGGTGCCATTGCTCGTTCTGAGCAATGGCACCTAATTTGCATTGTTTACAAAGGGGTCAAAATTGCTTCGAAACCAAGGTTTTTAAAATATGTTTTTAGTTACAACCGTTTCATGCCAAGCACTCGATATGTACATACAGAGGTATGGATGTAAGACGGGGATGGAATTGAAATGATACAGGAAAAATGAAATGAATGTGAAAATGGGAAGGTTATAAATTTTTAATTTAGAGCTGAAGAAAATTCGGAAATGGAAAAAACTGGTTGTTTCAGGCTATTCTACCTCTTTTCCAACCAGGTCATAAGAGTGATTACGAAAAAGTGTCAGAATTGCAGATGCTGATAGCTTCCCATTATTGGCCCTCATGGAGTAAACAGATATCATTAAGACTGATGAATGGTGTCGGGTTAAAACTATAACGTTAGTACTTGTAGTTTATCCAGGAAATGCAGTGATAATTGTTGCAGCTGGTACATCTGATAGAGGGTCCGAAATGTAGAAATGTTCCGTGGGTGACACTCTTTCAGATTTCTTCAAGCCATGTTGAGTAGTCGAAAGATTGTGATGCCAGGGTGCGGGTCTGTTTTCCCTTAAATGGCTATAGTGAAAAATTTAAAAATCTTCATCTCCAAATGTATCTGTCCGATTTCATAATAATTTTGTAGAAACGTTCCTTCGGCAACCTTCTATCAGTTTCCTTCAAGCCATTTTGATTAGTCGAAAAGCATGGCAGCCAGAGGGTGGAGCTGTATTGTCTTATATGGCTATAGTGAAAACTTTATACATCTTCATCTCCAAATGTATATGTCCGATTTCCAAATAAGTTTGAGGAATGTTCCTTGGGTGACCCTTTATTAGATTCATTCAAGCCATTTGTATTGGTCGAAAACCATGTCCGCCAGAGGTCGTGGCTGTTTTTACCGATATATGACTATAGTGAAATATTTTAAAATTTTCTGCTCCAAAAGTATCTGGTCAATTTCCAAATAATTTTGTAGAAATGTTCCTTGGGTAACCCTCTATCAGATTAAGTCAAGCCATGTTGATTAGACGAACAACATGGCTGCCGGAGGGCGTGGCAGTTTTTTCTTATATGGCTATAGTGAAAACTTTGAAAATCATCTTCTCAAAAAGAAGATGGTCGCTTTCCTAATCATTGTTTTACCTGATTCCTTCAAGGCATGTTGATTGATAGAAACATGATGTCGCCAGGGATAGGGCTGATCTGCCTTGTTTGGATATTTTGAAAACTTAAAAATCTTCTTCTCCGAAGGTATCTGGCCAATTTCCAGATAATTTTGTAGAAACGTATTGCATTTCATAATTCAGGTGAGCGATCCAGGGCAATCGTGTCCCTCTTGTATAATAATAATTATAACACTAATAATAAAGGCTTTATACAGAGAGGACACTCATTTGATATAGTACACGTATGCACGTCAATCTGCAATGAAGGCCTCAAACATAAACAAAATGGAACATGAACACACATGTGTTACATATGAACACTCAATATTACAATTATACATACATATATAAATATGGACCTCAAATTGTGATTTCTATTACTGTATCGTAATACAGCCAAAGATCAAACTATTTTGTATAGGTTCATGAAATACAATTAAACTACAGTTATTATCGAATCAGGGTTAGTTTATCCAACGTAAATACTGGGATTTGAAATGCTGAACTGACGTTGAGTTATGAAGGGAATTACAAAAGGATGGCAAATTATTAGTGTAAGATCAAGAAAAGTATCGGAGCGAGGACCGAGGACAAATCCTGGGGCACGCCGCTACAACTTCCCTGGGAGTTAATTGTTCTCTAGAGATAAATGTCGTTTGAATTCTAGAATTAAGATAGGACTTAAACCAGCATATAGCATCATTATGTAACCCAGACATTGAAATTGCTTGTAGTAATATATTATGGCTAACTAAATCAAAGGCTTTGGATAGGTCAAGAAATAAAGTTCCAACAATTTCGTTTTTGTCTATAGCTGTGTTCTAGTCATCTAGAATCTTTATAATTGCCGTTTGACAAGTGATTTTCTCGAAAGCCCGATTGTCTATAATAACTCACATATCTTTTTAAGATTAACGAAATTATTAGTAGAATAGAGATTGGTCTGTACTTGTTTGTGTCGTGCTTATCTCCTGTTTTGTATCTATGGATAACCTTTCCCATTTTATAAGCTTCGGGAAATGTATTTGAATTGAAACTAAAATTAAACATGTGTGCAAGAATTGGAGTTATCAAAGAAGCGTGTATCTTTAGGTATTTGGCATTTAGATTATCTAATCCATTTGATTTTGAAGTATCGAGGGATTTTAGCTGGCTTTCAACAATTTCTACTGATACCAAAGGTACACATGTATTGTGAACTTTTTCGACATTAGAGAGATTATTTTCAGTTGTTGTAAAAAAGGAATCACATGGTGTATACGTTATTGTTTTGTCAACAGCAACAGTTTGGTGTATATTACAGAAGTGTGTGTTGAACAGATAAGCAGTAATAACAGGATCAGATATCAAATGTCCATTTTCATCAGTCAGACAGGGTGTTTGGGTATCACTATTTAATTCAGATAATTCAGATAATTAGTTTAGTATTTTATTTGTGACAATTCATATGATCATTAGAATAATCATATTTTGCCCTGTAGACAATTTCCTTAACTCTTTTTCTCATAAATGTAAAATGAGGAATAATTAGTTTTTTTATGAAAGGAATAATTAGTTTTTTTATGAAAGGAATTTCTCTGTTTGTAAGATTATACTCTTAAAACGCTTGTATGGAAATTCAAGAAGTTGCAAACGATATGACTTGGCATTTACCCTTCCTCACATACATGTACAAGATATCTGCAACAGACAACTTTGAAGAAATCTAGGCAAAACTATGAAAAATCACTCAAAATCAAATTTAAAATATTCAATAGAGATGATTTCATTCTGTCGAAAAGAGAATTTAACCCTTTCCTATATACAGACGCTTTCTGATGCTCATGTAGCAGATGACTTTTGAAAACATAGTGGCAAAAGGAGAAATTGCTCAAAACGAGCAATTTCTCCTTATTGCCAAAATGTTTTCAACCCTATTCAATAATTATACTGTAACGTGTACCGGCGTTACGCCATCGCGGGTCACCCATCCAGGTTCTAACCGCGATGAACGTTGCTTAACTTTATGAACAAGTCAACCACTCTACCAACGTCGCTATAAAAGCCGGCTTCTACGACAAGGCCGTAGATGAGGTATTTAAACCTATATCCCGTTCCCGTTACATTTCTCTCTCTTTTCTCTTGACCTCGACCTGAAGTCACACAATTGAACACAAGCAGTATACCAGAGCGGAGTCTATGTAACATCCCCGGGAACAACCGGGGTCCGGGGGTGATGGTGATATCTACCCAACAATCTCACCGCTGCCACCATTTGTAACGTGTACCGGCAACCATAGGTCAACCACTCTACGAACGTCGATTTAAAAGCCGGTTTCTACGCAAAGGCCGAAGAAGTGGTATTTACACCTATATCCCGTTCCCGTTACAATACTATCAATTATAGAAATATTCCCTTTTTTTGACGAGATGACTTCAAAGTCGTCTGCTGCAAATGTATTGTATGTGGGAAAGAGTTATCAGTTACGAAGCTTTATAAATGTCGTCTGCTACCAACGCGTCAGGTGCGTTAGCAAGCTGGATAGGGTTAAAGTTCAGACAATTTTAAGTTAGGGTATCTTATCTAATCTATTTTATAAATAATTAACGATTTAACCCTTTACCACATACGACAAATATGCAGCAAATGACTTTAAAAATACTAGGAAAAATGATAGAAGATCTCCGCAAAAGAAACTATAATGATCTTATACAGTTATGAAACATTGAAACAAATGGAGAACTTGATCATCATGAGCTTTATCTCTTTTTGCCACAATGTTTTTTAAAAGGTTCTCTCCTGCAGAAGCATCAGAAAGCGTCTGTAAGTGGGAAAGAGCCTACCGATCGGAATGTGTCAGGCATACGTGATTAAAGTTACAGCTGAATATAAAATTACATAACATTGCATGGATATATTTTCTGCTTTCAACGAACAAAGAAAATATAAATAAAGTTATCGATTCATTCTTGGTTTATTCACAGGCGTCCGAATATCCATTACATAAATAAATGGGGAAAACACACAATACCTCGTTAAATTAGTCAAAACGTCTCTCTATTTTGTCCATACGCTATGAATAAAATGATCGTAATGTTAATTTAGGGAATCCCCCCCCCGCGTTACTATTAATATCCCCTCTATACGGTCCATATAGAATAATAATAATGACCAGGTGTGGTTCGACATTTTACTCCCTTACTCGATTTGATTTAAAGAATGTAAAACTCGCGTTGCACACCTTGTCTGTTGGTATATAATGCATAAGGGAGGGAGTCTATTTATAGTAACACGGTATTTTTAAAGAATTCCCGAGTTTTTTTCTCATACGATAACATTACGGTCGTTATAACTATAGCATATGGATCATATAAAGACTTTTTTTATAGTAGTTTAACCAGGTTTTGCATGTGTTTTTTGTTTGTTATTTCTCTCTAAACGAAAACTCGGACGCCTGTGGTTTATGTTCAATCAAGGACACACAATGAAGGGATTGAAGCTTATAAGTTATTTTCTATACTTTGCGCACCTTGTCTTTTTATATATGATGTATAAGGAAGTCTCCCGGTTTTTTGGGGGTCTTCCTCGAATTGTTGATCATACGATAACATTACAATCGTTATTGTTATAGCATATGGATCAAATAAAGACATTTTATAGTAGTTTAACCAGGTTTTGCATGTTTTTTTTTCTGTTATTTCGCTCTAAACAAACACTCGGACGCCTGTGGTTTATGTCCAATCAAGGACAGACAGTGAAGGGATTAAAGCTTATAAGTTATTTTCTATACCTAACGTTTAATACAACAGCACGTGTAACACTAAATTGTGATACATGTTGATTCATTCGTTGACATTAAAAGTTATTGTTATAGTTTTCGTAATTAGTGTGCAATTAGTAACATTATAAAATAAGTAACATTATAAGATTAGTAACATTATCATGATAAGATAAGTAACTTTATAAGATTATTTGGAAAAAAAGGTCTGACATACTTCATCGTTTTTTCATTCCTCAAGACTGCACTTAGCATTGAGAATTAATCCGACTCATCTAGGAATGACGCCGAAGTACGGTGAGTAGACATTATATATGCTTTAAAGGTGCTGAACTACATATTATAGATAGTATAGTCAACGATTTAAGACTGTTCAAAAGTTGTATTGAAATATTAGAATCATACTTCTGAGATGAACTTAGAGTAATCAAGTTCACTTTTCAGTACAACAAACATCTAAATATTGATCGTTTATGCTTCATTTTTACTGGGTAGACATACCCAGTAAGGCAAACTTTGTACATTTTCATGACTTTCAATTGACTATTTTTCAAACATTTACTGCCAAAATAGTTTTGAATTATTTATTACTTAATGTGTTGTCACTATAAGCAATATTTGTCGAATTTTAACATTTCAAAATATTTCGATCTACATCTGGACTTCAGCACCTTTAAGCCACGTTACATGAAATACCTTCCTTCTTTGTTTCCTTGAAATCAACTAGTTTTAACCCTATATTGTCATTTCATTTTTTTGTCAAAACATTTACAGTTTCAACAACCTATATCATTGCAAACTGTTACCTCTAAGCTTTAAAATAATCATAAGAAAATGTGGGAGTCGTTTATTATGCAAGGAAGAATTAATCCCGCTTATATGATTGCCGCCATTTTGAACGACATCGGTCTAGGACGAAACTGGGTTTTCACATTCTCTACTTTCCCTTTCTAACAAGGTCAAAATACTAAAAATTATCAAATAAAACATGTCCAGTGCATTCTATGCATATACACATTGAATTTTAAATCAGTGTCATATATTAAATGGATTCTGGTGAAAGAATATACTCATTTCTACACAAACAAAGTTTTTTTAGAAACTATTTGACTCGAGATCAGCATAGCCGAGGATGTATTTGGCGTAATTGTACCTTTAACCCTCTTTCCCATGTGTAGACGCATTCTGTCGCTGCAGCAGACGACTTTTGTAAAACACTGTGACAAAAGTAGAAATTGCTCAAAACGAGCATAGGCATAGGTTTTTATTACCACGACACCACTGTTTGTTTATATATAACATACATTTCATGACACTTTCAAAGAACCATCCTGCCATTACGTGCAAAAGTACAACCGTCCAATTGATCGTCTGAGACCTATTATCGTAGTTCAATTTTAACGAAAACTGATACAAACAATGGCTCTCTTTCCAATTCGCAGTAACATAGACATATGTATTTATTACCACGATACCACTGTTTGTCTAAATATGACACGCATTTCATGACACTTTCACAGAACCATCCTGCCATTACTGCTATAGTAAAGACAAACGGCCAATAGATCGTCTGTCTGCTCGTCTTAGACCTATTATCGTAGTTCAATTTTAAACAAAACTGATCTGGAATATTCGATGATTACAACCATTGGATTTGTCTAAACCAATAAGCTATAGCTGATAGTAATTGATATGAAATTATTGCAGGATTGATTATTTTAAAAATATTAATGAAATCGCGGATACATATTTCATATGAAATTATTTTTCTCAAATTTCAGCAAAGGTGGGTATGTTTCTCCTTGACGACAAGAATCATCTTTATGGTTTAGTCAATAGACATTTCACATTACAAACCGATGGAGACATATTTAATATAAACTTGGAGAAGTTTGGAAAGCGCGCGTCTCTAGTTACACACACCAATAGACATGATGTTGATGTGATTGAAATACACGAAGAGTTTCGATGGAGACTGTGCTCAACGCTTCATCAACCGAATGGACATACACGTAAATGTGCAATATTCGGTGGTGATATACACGATGTATATGGAAAGGAAGTTTTCAAATACAAAAACATAGACTGCAATAATGAAAGTATCAGAACATCCAAACGCGGTATTATTCTGACTAAGACAGAGCACCAAGCGTTATCCCGGTTTATTGGGGACAAAGACGTAGAATTCCTCGTGAACGGGAAAGATGGACTAATATTTGCTGAACCAGGAGAGAGTGGCACTGCAATTGCAATTGATGATGGTAATGGAAACATTGAAATCGTAGGTATTATACAAGGCGGCGATTCAGAGACCGCCGATATTTCGTCTTACACACGGTGTCTCTTTGTACCACGCCTTATATCTTATCTCAACGAGCTTCATCGTACACACTTTGAGCTGATGATTTGTCAGCGCTTTGACTGTTTAGATGCAATTCACTTCGGGGACACTGTTTTGATAAAGAGTCCAGATCAAATTGCTCTAGAAGATTTTGATCTGTGCAACAAACTAATTGTATTGTTTAATACTATATTATTGGATGATGCCAATTTAGATAGACTCCTTTTTGTTAAATCTAAAGAAATAGAATTGAGTGCCATGATTAACGACAGACAATGCATTGAAACGAAGGATGACAACTCCCCGGAGCAAGGTGCTCTTTTCAACAGCATGCTCGCGTGCCAGTTTATCTATAATGGTCAATTTCGGGAAAGTGAGGCATGTTTTAAGATCTGTTGTCGGCATATCTTACAGTCGAATGAATTCAGATACAGGATTCTTTTCAAAATGATCACATATGTTTCGTTCTTATTTTGCAATAGAGGGGACAAGATAAATCACTGGAAATTGCTCACGGAAGTCCGGGAGACTCTCAATGGAGACGACGAAATCGTCGATTCACCCGGATTCCCCGTCGAACGACTAGGATATATTCCATATGAATTTGCGAAATACCACCGGAAAGACAACAACAGATGTGATGCAATGATTGAATCATATAATGCGTTAACAATGTTCAAAGAAGCATTTGAAACCAAGAAGTCTGATGATACCGCTAACCGTTTGGTTCTCGGTGTTTGCGAATATATTAACATAGCTCTATGGGTAGGAAAGTCGACAGAACAGGACATTCAACAAGCTGATGTAAGAAATGCACAGGAACAACTAAATCTGGTTGAGAGATTGATTGACGAAAACAGAATATCATCCGTGCAATATGTTGATTTTCTACTATGCAAAAGTGACCTGGAATACCGAACTGGAAATAAATTATACGCTAAAAAGTTGGCAAAGGACGCTCTGGATATCTCGTCAAGACAGAAAATCACATCATCGCAGGAGCAAGCTGAGAAAAGACTTTCAACGATTGAAAAAAAGTCGTCCCGCGAAAACAACAACATTGTCGACTCTACGTAAAGTAGCGACTCGGATTAGCATAAGGTTGCCGTGCAGGCTAACCCGGACAGACACTTTTCGCCTCCTGTGGAAATCGTGTTTCAGGAATCATCACTCTATAGCTGTATCCACCTAAGACGAAATGTGTCGGCCCTGATCAGTCTGCGCTGACTGCGCATGCTGATCTTGGTCGATACATTACGCAGAGGCTATACTGATGGTTTTCACGCGGGACTTCTCATATATGTATAAGATCACTTCTAACAATGTGAATTAACACACATGTAAACACAGACTCGATCGCACGCACATATACACACACATACAAAACCACCAGCACACGCACACTAAAGAGTAATTTCAAAGCAAAAT
>JASEVX010000013.1:5569268-5636336 GCA_031761405.1 Serripes groenlandicus
TCATTAACCATAATGTTATTGACACCACCTTTAAAAGTTACAATCCCAGTCGTGACACTACAATAAATGAATAAATAAATATTTAAAAGTTCAAAAATAAACGTCTATTAAATTGATAGTTATGTTTATGTTCTTGGTGTTAAGAAATGCTATTAATTCATTCCATATTATCTGTACATATCTGCATTCCAAAATCAAATAGTTTCAACGTAACTTGAGCAGAAGTCACACTTTTACAAATATTGACTTCATGGGATTAATCTTGAGTCGCGCATGTATACTTTTCTTTTTGTTTAAACTGTAGTACGAACGAGTTGTGCTCTACCCTTGGTCTGAGAAGGCACTATTTCCCAACAATCAACAGAAATATTTAGAAGAAATATATGACAAAATAAATTTATATTTGATATAAATAGTATAACGCAAAGCTATTATGTTCAAGAAAATAAGTAAAATGCTTACAACGGACATGCAGTATATGTGGGGTCAGTACGTTTCGATTATTGAGATGTGGGGTTTCAAAGCACTTACATGTATGAGAAAAAATACACTTAAACTTAATATAAAAAAATATATACCATTTTTAAGTTTTGTTTGTTTATAATTATACTTTTATTTATCTATAATTTTACTACGCAAAAAGAAAAAAAAAGTGAAATGCACGAAAATGGCAAATGAACATACGTTTCTTCTAAAAACAAGAATATTTCATTAAAATATCTAAATATCTAATGAAAGCATGAAGTTTTAAATATATTCCATCATTTTCATTCAAATTTTAAAAAACCATAAAATGAAATTAATAAAAAACGTTTACTCAAACACAAACATAATCCTACAGAATAAAATATTTTGTCGTTACAGCAAACTGGATCCAATAGGTCAAACAGGCAGTTACACTAGTGAAAATTAGGGACTGTCCAAAACATACGTAACAAGCTTTATCATAGAGATAAGATCACCAGAGAGGCCACCTTTAGCATATTTAATGGTTGATCAAGGACAATATCAGTTATATATGCTTCTCTATACAAACAGATCAAGGTCACTCATCTGCCCTTTTCTTTTTTGATTATTGCGGAATGTTTGTTTGTATTGTGTACGTCGCTGTCTTTTTTTTTCAGTTATATTCCGGCCTTTCCTCGTTCAGTTACCAGTAATACTTGTCCAGTTATCAATTTACCGAAATCATTCTGTCTGTGGCATGGCATAATGAAGATACGTTAACTAGTAAAGTGCAATAGGAATATCGGCTGTCTGCATGTTATATATTTTTGTTGGAGTTTATTGAAAAACGTTTACAAATTTTGTAGAATTAACACGAAGCGAACACTCTGGTTAGTTTTAGTCAGGAATATTGCTGTTTGTGTGTGTCATACATCATTATCGTTAACATATAATTAATACCAGTTTATGGCATTAATATTGCAATTATTATTAAAATTAATAATGAAAGAGTATAATTCTGATCATCATTAGAATTATATTGATAGATTGTTTGGTGTTTTACGCAGCTTTCAACATTTGTTTCAGTTATATCACGGTTTTCCTTGTTGAGTTACCACCTCTACTGGTCAATTTAACCTGACACCAGCTAGTCAGGCGTAATACTAACCCCACAACCCTGTGCACCAATGAATGCAGTCATTACTACCCTTTTTTAAAGTACTTGGTTTGACCCGGCCGGAGATCGATCACGCGACCTCCCGCACCCAATGCGGATGATCTACCGTTTGTTTAATGGATATACAAGTTTTACGCATGATTTAACCGAATCCATAACCGAATCCATAAGTTATCCGTGACTACATAGTCAAACGCTTTAGTAACATTTATGAAAGCACAGAATAATTGTTTTCCCGGACTCAACATATGTGTTATTAAACCATGCAAAACAAAAATGTTATCTGATGTCCTCATTTTTGCTCTAAAGCCTGCCTGTGCCTCAATATAACCATTACACTTTTCTGCCCAATCTGTTTATCTGTTATTTAAAATGCGAGTAAACAGTTTCCCTAACGTACTTAAAAGGGTGATACTCCTTTAATTATTAACGTCACTGAAACTACCTTTCTTGTGAATTAGTATCATTAATCCATCCGACCAACATTTTGGGAAATATCCCAAAGCAAACATTTTATTAAATAAACTTAACAAAAACGGTGATAAGACTCCTTTCCGTGTTTAAAAAACTCATTCATGAGCATATCTGGTCCTGCACATTCATCAGCCTTCAACTCACTTATAGCTTTTTAAGACTTGCATAATTTAAAGGCAAATTTAATTCTTCAAACATTATATTGAATTCAATTTGTTTATATCTGTCTAGTGCATAGTTTATATCTGTCTAGTCTCCTCATCAGGAGAGGAAAATATATCTGAAGGGTTATTGACGCTCTTGAAATATTGCTCAAAAGTATCACAAGAAATATTTGTTTATGTTACACCTGCACAATTCTTTAGCGTTTCCCAATACAATTTAGCGTTTTTATATTTGGCTTTCATTAATTCTTTAGTTTGAATTTTATCCTGCTCACACTTACATTTCCTAATGATGTTTTTGTATTTACTTCTTCTATTATCCATAGTCATTATATTCTCATCTGTTGCATTGGTTCTATATTTATTTAACATTCTGTAAAATAAACTACGTTTTTCATGGCGCTCCTCATTGAACCATAATTTATCTGATCACGATGCAGACGTCTCTGGTATGGGTTCATATTTGCGTTTAAGATAAGGAGAAGAAACATCGGTCAATATATCAGAAAATTGTGACACAAAATAATCAAAATCAGGCGGTGACCGAGCATTATAAGTACATGTTTGCATATAATTCAATTTTAAAATAACCTCATCACTTGATAATCTCACAATAAATGCCTCTTTGTACTCTTATTTCCAAATGTATTTATAGATGTTTTTGTCATTTTAGGAAGGTTAGTATTTTCTTCTGAAAACGAAACGAACGGTTTAATAAACTTAAAGAAAAATCCATAATACAATGGTCCGACAAAATATTGGGATCATTTACATAAAACGACTTAATAGAATCAAGTAAATTTTGAGTTGTCATTACATATTCTACAACACTAGACCCACGAGTACCTACGTGGGTGAAACGACCTATTTTGTCATGATCGAATCGTCCATTTAAAATACGGAAACCGGACGCTTTACAGAGATCCAACAGCATAAACGCGCCCCTTGTCCTGTGACTCGTCAATGGCCTATGTCGCTAATAAAAACTTCCGGTAAAAAATCTTAGTGACTAATAGTGACGTCACAGACGAAATCAGGTACGTCTGAGGTATGAGCGCTCATATGAAGGTCACTATTCAAAGAAAACTCTTCACCGTTTAGTTAAATACACAATATGCCATCCTGGCTCGTAAATACTAAAGTATCCGGAGTAGTTATTCCATTACGGAGATAAATAAGAATGTCAGCCGAACTCCGGTTGCTCATTCTTTTCGTTTCGGTTCTATTTAGAGAAAAACATTCAAAACCATCAACACGTAAATCGCACAAGTCATTAGCCCATGTCTCTGTGAGTAAAAAAATAACTATTTTTTAAAACATTCTTAAATTCTGGAGAAGACAGTTTATTTACACGTTTTGTGACAAGTCTCTGAACATTTTAGTTAAACCTTCTGGGCGGTCTCCTAATGAGAACACTTCCGGGTTCGTTGGTGACTTACTCTTGGTATGTTGGTCAACCTGTGAAAACCCACGATTTTCTGACACGCTCTACTCTGATTTATTTTTAGTCTCATTGCTAGTAATAGATATGGGCAAACCCCTACTGGTTTCACGTGTTTTACTGACACTCTGTCGCGATATTAACAAATGGAGAAATTGATCATGATGAGAAATCTTTCCTTTTCCCAAAATGTTTTCAAAATTCGTCTGCTGCAGAGGCATAAGAAAGCGAGTGTATGTGGTAAAGGGTTAACCGGTCGGAATTTGTCATGCATACGACGAAGTTAATAGTTAAAATTACAACTGAATATCAAATTACATAGTATTGCGTGGATATAGTTTATGCTTTCAACGAACAAAGAAAATATAAATCCAATATCTCGAAACCAAAACCGTATTCGAACAATATGACAAAGATTCTTAAATAAATTTATCGATCCAAATGGTTTAAGTCATTCGTGTTTTATGTTAAAAAATGACACACAGTGAAATGTTTGAAGCTTATAAGTTAGTTCACATTACTTTAGTTGAATACATTTGGACATTTTTTATAAAAAGCTTTCAAATGGTGATACATGGTGAATAAAATGCTAACAAGAAACGTTATTTTTACAGTATTAATTATGTGGGTTTAGTGACATTTTTAATTTAGTTATTTGGGAGAAAAGTTCGTACACACTCGTTTGCCATTCGTCAATACTGTATCTTGTTTCTAGTGATGTGCGGAAATTAATGTGGTTCGTCTACAAATGGCGGCTAAATACGGTGAGTAGAAATTGTATGCGTTTAAGGAGCATTTGAGCTATGATCCAGGGAAACCAACATTAGCGTTATTATCACACATTTGGAGTAAAACCTGCCAGTGCATCTTTTCCAAAAGATCCATATGAATCCGAACGAGTACCGTGTTACAGGGTTCTATGATTAATTGGCGAACAGCGCAGAGTCGGATAAGACTGGAAGTATGCGTTTGCATATCTGGATCAACATTAATCATTACGGTTGTTTTTTCGCAGAGCGATGATCAGTTTTATTGTGAGCGAAATTTGAAAGCATTATATATCATTCCAATACCATTTGCTGTTACAAGCACAGCGTATTTGCGATAAATCGAACCTTGGAACATTCGAATGTATCGTTCAACTCGAAATATTAACTTGAACGGTTGTCTCTTATTTTTGAAAACAGCGTATCAGAATACTAGCAATTAGAATGTTGCGGCACTGGTTTTTTATATGATTTGTACCATTTTCAGAATATTGATAACACCGTTAGAATATATGAATTACAAACATGAATTAAGCATAAATCTAGCGATTATTCGAACATGTCGATACCTCGAAGCAGATTAATTGATTGTTTCGGATTTTACGGTGCTTTCAACTATTAATCAGTTATATTACGACGTTTCCTGAGTAAGATACCGGTACTACCTACTACTTCATTTATCCTGAAACCAGCCAGGTAGTCGTAATGCTATCTCCGCAACGCTGAGCGCCATGGAGGGCGGCCAATTCTACCAGTTTTTGATATGACCCGGCCGGGGATACAAACTGCGACTGGAAGCGGACGCCCTACACTACACCACCGAGGTGGTAAACCTTTAAGTGATTGATCGGTCTCTTTCGAATTCGTGGTAGCATAAGTGTTTATGACCACGAGAAAACTGTTTGATTAAATATGACATACATTTCATTACACTTTCAAAGAACTATCCTGCCATTACGTGCGATAGTATAAACAAACGGACAATTGTTGAAACTGATCTGGAAAATTTGATGAGTACAAGCATTCTTGGGATTTGTCTAGAATATACACGGTAGTGCCAATAAGCTATAGCCGATATTAATTGATATGGGATTAATCGCAGAATTTATTTATTAAAAAAAATACAAATGAAATCACGGATACATATTTCATTTGAAAATAGTTTTCTCAAATTTCAGGTAAAGCAAAGGTGGGCATGTTTCTCCTTGACGACAAGAATCGACTGTATGGTTTGGTAAATAGACATGTCACGTTACAAACAGAAGGAGACATATTTAATGACAACCTCGAGCATTTTGGAAAGCCCGCATCTCTACCTACAAAAACCGATAGACTTGACGTTGATGTGATTGAAATACACGAAGAGTTTCGACGGAGACTGTGCTCAATGCTTCATCAACCGACTGGATATACACGTAAATGTGCAATATTTGGTGGGGATATACAAGATGTATATGGAAAGGGAGTTTTCAAATACAAAAACATAAACTGCAATATTGAAAGTAGCAGAACATCTCAATGCGGTATCATTCTGACTAAGACAGAGCACCACGCGTTTTCCCGGTTTATTTGGGACAAAGACGTAGAATTCCTCGTGAACGGGAAAGATGGACTAATATTTGCTGAACCAGGAGAGAGTGGCACTGCAATTGCAATTGATGATGGTAATGTAAACATTGAAATCGTAGGTATTATACAGGGTGGTGATTCAAAGACCGCCGATATTTCGTCTTACACAAGGTGTCTCTTTGTACCACGACTTATATCTTATCTAAACGAGCTTCATCGTACACACTTTGAGCTGATGATTTGTCAGCGCTTTGACTGTTCAGATGCAATTCACTTCGGGGACACTGTTTTGATAAAGAGTCCAGATCAAATTGCTCTAGAAGATTTTGATCTGTGCAACAAACTCATTGATTTGTTTAATGCTATAGCATTGGATAAACCCAATGTAGATAGACTACATTTTGTCAAATCTAAAGAAATAGAATTGAGTGCCATGATTAATGACAGACAATGTATTGAAACGAAGGATGACAACTCCCCGGAGCAAGGTGCTCTTTTCAACAGCATGCTAGCGTGCCAGTTTGTCTACAATGGTCAATTTCGGGAAAGTGAGGCATGTTTTAAGACGTGTTGCCGGCATATCGTAAAGTCAAATGAATTCAGATACAGGATTCTTTTCAAAATGATCACATATGTTTTGTTCTTATTTTGCAATAGTGGGGACACGATAAATCACTGGAAATTACTCACGGAGATCCGGGAGGTTCTCAAAGAAGACGACGAAATCGTCGATTCACCGGGTTTCCCCGTCGAACGACTAGGATATATTCCATATGAATTTGCGAGATACCACCGGAAAAACAACAACAGATGTGATGCAATACTTGAATCAAATAATGCTTTAACAATGTTTAAAGAAGCATTTGAAACAAAGAAGTGTGATGATACAGCTAACCGCCTGGTTCTCAGTGTTTGCGAATATATTGATATAGCTCTATGGGTAGGCAAATCGACAGAAGAGGATATTCAACCAGCTGACGTAAGAAACGCAAAGGAACAACTAAATCTGGTTGAGAGATTGATTGCAGAAAACAGCATATTATCCGTGCAATATGTTGAATTTCTACTACGCAGAAGTGACCTAGAATACCGAATTGGAAATAAATTATCAGCTCAAACGTTGGCAAAGGACGCGCTGGCTATCTCGGCGAAAAAGAAAATCACTTCATCAGAGGAGCATGCTGAGAAAAGACTTTCAACGATTGCATAAAACCACATATATGTATGAGATAAGTTTGAACAACTTGAATGTACACACATGTAAACACAGACGCGATCGCACGCATATATACACACATATACAAAGCCACCAGTACACGCACAATAAAGAGTAATTTCAAAGCAGAATTTAACAGAAAATATTTCAGAAAACCCCCAAATAAAAACCATACACAGTTTTGTCTTATGTCGGCTGTTATGAGCATATACAGTAATTCTACTCTTTCCAAATATGATGTATGCTGTTGAATCATAAAATCATCTGTATTCCTTTTCTCTCATCCCCATGTCTCACTAGATCTCTGTCTGTCTGTCTATCCGTTTCTCTCATCTCTCTTTCTCTGCCTATGTCTCTGTCTGTAAGCATATCTATTTGTCATTCTGTTTTTGTCTCTGTACGTCTTTCTCTTTCCCCCTCTCTCTCTCTCTCTATCTCGCCCTATCTATCTCTATCTCTCTATATCTGTCTCTGTCTATATGTCTGTCTGTCTGTCTGTCTGTCTGTCTGTCTGTCTGTCTGTATGTCTGTCTGTCTGTCTCTCTCTCTCTCTCTCTCTCTCTCTCTCTCTCTCTCTCTCTCTCTCTTTCTCCCTATCTCCCTCTCTCTTTTTCTGTCTGTCACGTTCTCTCTCTCACGCTCTCTTCTCTCTCTATCTCTCTTTTCTCTCTCTCTCTCTCTCTCTCTCTCTCTCCTTTCTCTCTCTCGCTCTCTCTCTTTTTTTTTCTCTCTCTATCTCTGTCTCTCTGTCTCTCTCTCTCTCCCTCTTTCTCTCTCTCTCTCTCTCTCTCTCTTTTTTTCTCTCTCTCTATCTCTGTCTCTCTCTGTCTCTGTCTCTCTCTCCCTCTCTGTATCTCTGTCTCTGTCTGTCTCTCTCTGTCTCCCCTCTCTCTCTCTCTCTCTCTCTCTCTCGCTCTCTCTCTCTCTCTCTCTCTCTCTCTCTCTCTCTCTCTCTCTCTCTCTCTCTCTCTCTCTCTCTCTCTCTCTCTCTCTCTCTCTCTCTCTCTCTCTCTCTCTCTCTCTCTCTCTCTCTCTCTCTCTCTCTCTCTCTCTCTCTCTCTCTCTTTGCCTGTGTCTGCATCACATACTTTTTATTTGACAATCACTTAAACAATTATTTGTCTTGTATAGAAGTGAATTACCTTTATGCAATAAGGTTTAATTTGTTAAAGTTTGATATCGGTCGGACTTATAACAGAAGTACGTACTATTACTTTTTGAACACCCCTCGTTTATTGCGTAGCATCGGTAAAAGTTTCTCTGAGAAACATGGCCTTTCAATTTGTGTGGGTATCGTCTGAACAATTTCTCGTTTACTGATATATCTTTAATATAGAACTAAATAGGTAAGAAACAATAAATTATGTGACCTCATAGCAACGCCTTTAATCCGTCTCTAAAAAAGACACATGGAGAAAAAAAGAAGAGGCTCCCTTTACAATGCATGCCTTCCCATTAACCATTGTCCTGATACAGACGATGTTTTCAAGGGTGACTGCTCCACACCTGTTGTATGTTGCAAAGCGGGGTTAAATACTGTTCATTTGATCATTTGATCACAATTGCAATACCATCGACTTAACATAATTCCTTCCATGGCTTTTCAGTTTCATGTTTTGTTGGAGATTCGAAAATATCTTTCTTTTACGAGCGTCCAGCATTTACGATCGAATTTTATAACAGTTGGTGGAATGGTAGTAATGGTTGCTCTCCTTGGAGCTCAGGGTTACATAGTCAAACGGTTTTGTAAAGTCTATGAAACGCTTGCCTGTGTCTCAATATAAACATTTCAGGTTTTGCCCAATCTGTTAATCTGTTATATAATATGCGAGTAAACAGTTTCCCTAACGTACTTAAAAGGGTAATACCCCTATAATCATTCACGTCATTTAAACTACCTTTCTTGTGAATTGGTATTATTAATCCATCAGACCAACATTTTGGTAAACTTAACAGAAACGGTGATAAGACTTCTTTTCCGTGTTAGTTTTCAACTCACTTTTTGAAGACATGCATAATTTAAAGGAAAATTTAATTCTTCCAACATTATATTGAATTTAGTTTGTTTATATATATGTTTATACAGTGCATGACATCCTAATCAGGAGAGAAAAAATATTTCTGAAGGGTTATTGACGCTCTTGAAATATTGTTAAGATGTGTCACAAGAAATTATATTTTGTGTTACACCTGCACAATTTCTCATCATTTTCCAATACAATTTGGCTTTCATTGATTCTTCAGTTTGAATTTTATCCTGTTCACACTAATGATGTTTTTGTATTTACTTCTACTATTAACCATATTCATTATATTCTCATCTGTTGCATTGGTTCTATATTTATTTAACATTCTGTAAAATAGAATACAATTTTTCATGGCACTCATCATTGAACCATAATTCATCTGATCGCAATGCAGACGTCTCTGGTTTAGGTTCATACATTGTATCTGCGTTTAAGATAAGGAGAAGAAACGTCGGTCAATATATCAGAACATTGTGACTCACAATAATCTAAATCAGACGGTGAGTGTGAATTAGTTTAAGTACATGTTTGCATATAATTCAATTTTAAAATAAACTCATCCCTTGATAATCTCCCAATAAAAGCCTCTTTGTACTGCTTTTTCAAAATGATTATACAATGGTCCGACACAATATTGGGATATTGTTAACGCGCCCCTTGTCCTGTGAACAGCGGCAATGGCCTTTGTCGCTAATTTAATCTTCCGGTAAAACAATCTAAGTGACTAATAGTGTCGACAGAGACACAATCAGGTAATACTGAGGTACATGTATGAGCGTTCATATCTCCACAAACTATCAAATTCCAGGTATCGTGTCTCGACTCTAAATTTGTAATGAACTGCCTTAATCTATCAATCCAATGTGATTCAATTATGGACTGCCAGCTGCTGTTTTCAGGAACAACGTAACACAAACAAATATAAAGGTTAATCTTTTTGTGACAAGTCTCTGGACATTTTAGTTTAACCGTCTGGGCGGAGTCGTAATGAGACCACTTCCGGTTTCGTTGGTGACTTTCTCTTGTAACATTGATCAACCTGTGAAAACCCACTATTTTTTTACCCGATCTGCTCTGGTTTATTTTTAGTCTCATTACTATTAATAGATTCGGGTAAATCCCCACTGGTTTCACGTATTTTACTGACACTCTGTCGCCATATTAACAAATGGAGAAATTGCTCATTATGAGCAATTTTGTCTTTTCCTACAATGTTTTCAAAATGTGTGTGCTGCAGAGTCACCAGAAAACGTATGTATGTGGGAAAGGGTTCAGTGGTCGGAATTTGTCATACTTACGACGTGATTAAAAGTTAAAGTTACAACTGATATCAAATTACATAACATTGCGTGGATATATTATCTGCTTTCAACGAACAAGGAAATACAATACATTATCTCGAAATCAAAATACCATATTCGAACAAGATGACAAAGATTTTTAAATAAATATATCGATCCAAATGTTTTACGTCATTCGTGTTTTATGTAAAGATAATGACACACAGTGAAATATTTGAAGCTTATAAGCTAGTTCTCATTACTACGTTGAATACACCAGGACGTATTTTTAAAACACATTCAAATCTTTATACATGGTGATTCAAAATCTGACATAACACGTTATGTTTACAGTATTAGTTATGTGTGTTTAGTAACATTATAACTTGAGTTATTTGGAAGAAAAGTTCGTACACACTCGTTTTCCTATTCGTCAAGACTGTAGCTTGTTTCTATTGATGTGCTTGAATTAACGTGGTTCGTCTACATATGGCGACGAAATACGGTGAGTAGAACTTCTATGCGTTTAAGCAGCATTTGAGCTGTGTTTCCAGGAAAACCAACATTAGCGTTATTATCACACGTTTGGAGTAAAACCCGCCCGTGCATCCTTGCCAAAAGATCCAGATTATCCGAATGGATACTGTTTCACAGAATTTTGTTTAAACCTTCTATGAGTAATTGAAGAACTGCGCAGAGTCGGATAAGACTGACCCCCACCCCCTCCGGGGTGTAGTGGTAGAGCGTCCGCTAAACACTTTAAAAATGGTAGTAATGGCTGCCCTTCTTGTTGCTAAAGGTTGTGGGGTTAGCATCACGACTGACTGGCTTGTGTCAGGATAAATGGACTGGTAACTGACACAGGAAACACCGTGATATTATTAAAACAATGTTAAAAGCGGCGTAAAACACCAATCAATCAACTAATCAATCGGATAAGACTGCAAGTTTGCGCTGACAGATCTGGATCAACATTAGTCTTAAATGTTTTACGGTTGTTTTTTGCAGAACGCCGCTCTTTTATTGTCGAACGCATTATTTATCATTCCAACGTCATTTACTGCAACAAGTTATACAATGTTTTTGCAATAAAACATTAGGATTTATAGTTAGACTCGACATATTTTCTTGAACGGTTCTCTCTCATACGAGCAATCAGAACTGCTGCGGCACTGTTTTCTTAATATGAGGTGTCACCTCATAAGGATAATTGATAACACGTTAATAATAACTGAATTACGGAGCTTATCATACATATGTAACGTATTCCGGGCCATTCACGGAATTAAACCATCGCGGATCACCCATTCATGCGCTAACCTCGATGTAGATTGCTTATCTCTATGAAAAAAACAGCCACTTTACCAACGTCGCCATAAAAGCCGGATTTCGTAGCTAGGCTGTAGAAGTGATATTTGTACTTATACCACATTCCCGTTACATTTCACCCTCTTTTCTCGTGGCTTCGACTCGAAACCAAAAACTGCACGCAATCAGTACACAAGAGCGGAGCCTATATAAGATCACTGGCTGGGAACACCGCGGTCCTGGGATGATGGTGATGTCCCTTCAAAATCGCACCCCTGCCATCATTTGTAACGTGTTCCCGGTCATTCACGGAGGTAGACCACCGCGGGTCAACCATCCATGCATTAACCGCGATGTACATTGCTTAACATTGTGAAAAAACACTTTACCAACGTTGCTATAAAAGCCTGCTTCAACAACAAGGCTGTAGAAGTGGTATTTATATCTATACATACATGCATTTATAATAAATCCAGCGATCACTGAAACATGTCGATACCTCGAAGTAATGAATGGGTATCATTCCAATTCGCGGTATCATAGTCATATTTGTTTTTACCAAGAGACCACTGAATGTTTATATATGACATACATATGACGTACAGTTCATGACACTTTCAAAGAACAGGGCTATCATTACGTTCAATAATATAGCGAGACGTCCAATTAGTCGTCTGTCTCCTTGTCTGAGACCTAATTATTATCGTAGTGCGCTGGAAAATATGCTTAGTCCAATTATCGTTGGGATTTATCTAAAACATACACAGTAGTACCAATAAGCTCTAGGCGATAGTTATTGTTATTGAATTATTGCAAAATTAATTTATATTAAAAATATTAATGAAATCGCGGATACATGTTTCATTTGAAAAGAGTTTCCTTAAATTTCAGGTAAAGCGAAGGTGGGCATGTTTCTCCTTGACGACAAGAATCGACCCTATGGTTTGGTAAATAGACATGTCACGTTACAAACCGATGGAAACATTTTTAATATAAACTTGGAGAAGTTTGGAAAACGCGCATCTCTAGCTACACAAAACGATAGACTTGACGTTGATGTGATTGAAATACACGAGGAGTTTCGACCGAGACTGTGCTCAATGCTTCATCAACCGAATGGACATACACGTAAATGTGCAATATTCGGTGGTGATATATTTGATTTATATGGAAAGGGAGTTTTCAAATACAAAAACATAGACTGCAATATTGAAAGTAGCAGAACATCTCAATGCGGTATCATTCTGACTAAGACAGAGCACCACGCGTTTTCCCGGTTTATTGGGGACAAAGACGTAGAATTCCTCGTGAACGGAAAAGATTGACTAATATTTGCTGAACCAGGAGAGAGTGGCACTGCAATTGCAATTGAAAATGGTAATGGGGACATTGAAATCGTAGGTATTATACAAGGCGGTGATTCAAAGACCGCCGATATTTCGTCTTACACAAGGTGTCTCTTCATGCCAGAAGTGGTATCGTATCTCAACGAGCTTCATCGTACACACTTTCGGCTGTTGATTTGTCAGCGTTTCGACTGTTCAAATGCAATTCACTTCGGGGTCACTGTTTTGATAAAGAGTCCTGATCAAATTGCTCTAGAAGATTTTGATCTCTGCAACAAACTCATTGATTTGTTTAATGCTATAGCATTGGATAAAGCCAATGTAGATCGACTACATTTTGTTAAATCTAAAGAAATAGAATTCAGTGCCATGATTAACGATAGATAATGTATTGAAACGAAAGATGACAACTCCCCGGAGCAAGGTGCTCTTTTCAACAGCATGCTAGCGTGCCAGTTTATCTACAGTGGTGAATTTCGGGAAAGTGAGGCTTGTTTTAAGATATGTTGCCGGCATATCGTAAAGTCAAATGAATTCAGATACAGGATTCTTTTCAAGATTATCACATATGTTTTGTTCTTATTTTGCGATAGTGGGGACAAGATAAATCACTGGAAATTACTAACGGAGGTCCGGAAGGTTCTCAAAGAAGACGATGAAATCGTCGACTCTCCTGGTTTCCCCGTCGAACGACTAGGATATATTCCGTATGAATTTGCGAGGTACCATCAGGAAGCCAACAACATATATGATGCAATGCTTGAATCAAATAATGCTTTAACAATGTTTAAAAAAGCATTTAAAACCAATAAATCTGACGATACCGCTAACCGACTGGTTCTCGGTGTTTGCCAATATATTGACATATCTCTATGGGTAGGACAAACGACAGAAGAGGACATTCAACTGGCTGACGTAAGAAACGCAAAGGAACAACTAAATCGTGTTGAGAGGTTGATTGAAGAAAACAGAATATCATCCGTGCAATATGTTGAGTTTCTTCTATGCAAATGTGACGTAGAATACCGAACTGGAAATAAAGAACACGCTAAAACGTTTGCACAGGACGCGCTGGATATCTCGTTAAAAAAGAAAATCACATCATCACAGGAGGAAGCTGGGAAAAGACTTTTAACGATGGCAAAAAACCACACATGAGCCGTCCCGAGAGAAAACCAACATTGTGGACTCTGTGTATATAATCGACACGGACCAGCCTAGGCAGGCTTACCCTGATAGACACTTTTCGCTTCCTGTGGATTTCTGTTACAGGAATCATTACCCTATACCTCTATCCACCTGAGACGGAATGTGTCGGCCCGAATTAGTCTGCGCGGACTGCGCAGGCTCATCTTGGTCGATACATTACGCAGAGGCCATACTGTTAGTTTTCTCGCGGAACAGCTCATATATGTATAAGATAATTTTGACCAATGTGAATATACACACATGTAAACACAGACTCGATCGCACGCACATATACACACACATACAAAACCACCAGCACACGCAAAATAAAGAGTAATTTCAAAGCAAAATTGAATAGAATAAATTGTTTAAGAGCATATACAGTTATTCTACTCTTTCCAAAAATGGTGCATACTGTTTGTCTGTCTTTCTGTCTGTCTATCCGTTTCTCTCCGTCTTTTTTCTCTGTCTATGTCTCTGTCTGTATGTATATCTATTTGTCATCCTGTCTTTGTCTCTGTACGTTTTTCATTTTTCCTTCTCTCTATATATCTCTTTCATCCTCTCTCGGTCTCTATCTGTCTCTGTGTCTCTTTACCTGTCTGTCTCTGTCTGTCTCTGTTTCTTTATCTCTCTTTCTCTCTCGCTCTCCCATTCTCTCTCTCTCTCTCTCTCTCTCTCTCTCTCTCTCTCTCTCTCTCTCTCTCTCTCTCCCTTTCTCTCTCTCTCTCTCACTCTCTCTCTCTCTCTCTCTCTGTCTGTCTGTATGTATGTATGTATGTATGTATTTATGTATGTATGTATGTATGTATGTATGTATGTATGTATGTATGTATGTATGTATGTATGTATGTATGTATGTATGTATGTATGTATGTATGTATGTGTGTATGTATGTATGTATGTATGTATGTATGTATGTATGTATGTATGTATGTATGTATGTATGTATGTATGTCTGTCTCTCTCTGTCTGTGTCTGTATCATATACCTTTTATTTGACAATCCCTTATTCAATTATTTGTCTTGTATGGAAGTGAATTACCTTTTTTCAATAAAGTTTAATTTGTTGACTTTTGATATCGGTCGGAATTATTACAGACGTACATGTACGTCCTATTAGTTTTGGAACATCCCTCGTTTATTGTGGACCAGTTCAACGTTTCTCTTTCAAACATGGCCTTCCAATGTGTGTGGGTAATGTCTTTCGTACATTGCGATAGAGATGAAACTCATTATAAACAATTTCTCCTTTTGCCACAATGTTTCCAAAAGTGTTTTGTATGTCGGAAAGGGTCAAGCTATATGCAACTCTGGCTGATGCCTAACAAATTAATCTGTAAGTCTGATGCATATTCGTCAACATTCTTGGCAAAGAGTTAAGTCAGACAGGTGCAAAAAACGATTGATAATATTTCAGACGATTTATGATGAACGTTTACTGATATATCTTGAATATAAAACTAAATGGGTAGGAAGCAATAAACAATTTGACCTCATAGCAGCGCCTTTAATCCATCTCTAGAAAAGACAAATGGAGAAAAACAGAAGAGGCTCCCTTTACAATGTATGCTGCACACACAGTTAACCATTGTCCTCATAAAAACGCTTTCGGACTTCTTTGCAGCAGACATCTTTCGAAAATAACGAGCAGTTACTTCTTTTGCAGAATGCTTCCGACGTTCTTGAATAATTGTTCTTTCATTTAAAGGGAATTCCTTTTGTTTTTACCTGATGTTTTCAAGGATTCTGCTCCACACCTGTTGTATGTTGCAAAGCGAGGTTGAATACTGTCAATTGTATCTGGCTATCACAATTGCAATACCATCGACTTATTAACATATTTCCTTCCATAGCTTTTCAGTTTCATTTGTGCTGGAAATTCGAAAATATCTTTCTTTCACGAGGGTCCAGCATTTACGAACGAGTTTTATAACAGTTGATATAATGGTAGAAATGGCTGCCCTTCTTGGAGCTCAGGGTTGCGGGGTTAGGATTACTACTGACTGACTGGTGTCTGGAGAAATGGACCAGTAGTATTGGTAACTTACCCAGGAAACGTCGAGATATAACTGAATAATTGTTAAAAGCGGCGTATAACACGAAACAATCAATGTTAAAGTTAACCTCAGAATTGTTGAGTACATCATAGTCTTAATGTTACATGTATTATCAAAATTATCTTTTATTTAAGGCAATACATGTATTTCGTGCTCCAGTATTTAACAATGTTATATGTATGTAACCAGATTATTGTGATGGGTTTTAGCCCATATCAGCTATTTTTGATTTCTTGTTTGGCGACAATCTTTAGTCACATGATTAGCTCAGATGTTTTCACAGTCAGTCAGTTGCTGGACAATGGACATCGTCTCAAGTATGGTCAACCGTCGATTCAATGTTTAATTGCTAACTTCAAAATGAGGATGATATAGATGAATGGTTGTAGAAAGGGAAAGAAGAAGTATTTGAACATTTAGTCAATTTGATTGGATGAGGAATTCAGGAATACTATATATAGATTGAAATAAACTCGTTGGTGTTATTAATTCCCAAACCCACTGAGCGAGCCGGTACATGTACATATAGAGAAAATATATTTGTATGAAGCATTTTCACTTATACAAATATTGACTTTATGGGATCAACCTTGAGTCGCGCATGTATACTTTGTATTGTTTGAAACTGTAGTATGAACGAGTTGTGCTTTATCCCCTTTTTCGAACAATTAACAGAAACATTTAGAAGAAGTATAGGCCAAATAAATTTAAATTCGATAGCATGACGGTTACACGAGAAATATCGTTCGCTTCCTTGTAGGTCGAGTCAAATATTTTTTACGCAAATATTTTCTGTTTAGGAAAAAATAAGAAAGAAAAAATCATGAATGTTAACAACATACATGTAGTCTAAGTGGGGTCGGTACATTCCAATTATTTGAGCTATGGAGTTTCAAAGCACTTACATGTTATGAGAAATAACACATACAAACTTAATAAAAATAATATATATAAATTGTTCTGTTTAGAATTTTAATAACTATATATGTATATGTTAATATGCAGCGCATTGTCTTTCGAAAAAGAGAATGAATGAAATGCACGAAAACGACAAATGAACAAACGTCTCTTCTAAAAACAAGAATGCTTCATTAAAATATCAAAATATACAGTGAAAGCATGAAAATCAGCTTTGTTCAAGTTTTAAATTGATTCCATCATTTTCATTCATATTTAAATATATGTTGATTAAAAAGTAAATCCATGAAATGAAACAAAAAAGAAAATTACTTAGACCAAGGAAAACAACCATTTATAGATGTTTCTCTATACAGACTGATCAAGGGCACTCATCTGCCTTTCTCCCCCCTTTTATTTTTAATTATTGCGGAATGTTTGTTTGTATTGTGTACGCCGCTGGCAACTTTGTTCAGTTATATTCCTGCATTTTCTCGGTTAGTTACCAGTAATACTTGTCCATGTATCCTGACACCAGTGAGTCAATCGTAATACTAACCTAACAATCACTCATCTGCCCCTCCCCGTTTTATTTTTAATTATTGCGGAATGTATGTTTGTATTGTGTACGCCGCTGTCAGCTTTTTTCAGTTATATTCCGGCATTTCCTCGGTTAGCTACCAGTAATACTTGTCCATTTATCGTGACACCAGTGAGTCAGTCGTAATACTAACCTAACAATCACTCATCTGCCCCCCCCCCCCCCCCCCCCACCTCCTTTTAATTTTAGTTATTGCGGAATGTTTGTCTGTATTGTGTACGCCGCTGGCAACTTTTTTTTAGTTATATTCCGGCATTTCCTCGGTTACATGTAGCTACCAGTAATACTTGTCCATTTATCGTGACACCAATGAGTCAGTCGTAATACTAACCTAACAGTTATGAGCGCCAAGGAGGAAAAGTTATTACCTCCATTTTCAAAATCTTTGAAAGTTAAAGTACAGGCAGTTGTACTAGTAAACGGCATTAAACATGTTATGTTGCGTATCCTTGCGATCTGTTAACTGTCCCCTTTATACCTTGTTGTGGAAGGAGATACATCATAATGACAGTAAATTGAATATTGTTGCTATTTCTGCTGCATTTGATACCCTTGGTTTTCACACATTCACACACATTCAGACATGCACATATATTGCAACGTTAAAAAACGGATAGCCCAATCCATAGTTTAAACTTATGTATTGTACAGTTTAAATCAATCATGCTCGATGTCTGCTTCCTTGAGACTTCACCCAAACTCGCGTCGCATTTGAGCATAACTCCAAAAGTCAGAACCGCCAATACTTGGGTAGTTATATAGTAGAAGGGAATCGAACACGGTAATAGAGAATCGAACACGGGATCCTGGCTGCGAGATGCCGACGCTCTATCCCTACAGCACTATCTTCAGATCTGTTTCCCTCACTTCTAATCAGAAAGGTTTGTATGGCGTAAATATAATTAACACAGAATAGATGCCCCATATTTATTCAATTCATACAATACACAACGTTCATTATAACATTGAATTACCTCCAGTGTAATTCGTTTCAAGGCATGATATATTTTTTGATAAGATAAATTTAAAAAAACACAAGAGTGTTCGAAGGAACATTTGTGTCCCCTGCCAATACAAACAATAAGTAAAATCGTGACGGACAGACATTTGAGAAATGATCCCTATGTTTCTCACTGTCAAGTTTTAACGCATCTGCAGCAGGTGATTTTTAAATTAAACTTCGACATTGCTGCAGTCATTAGTTCCCCTACTGGAATACATAATATACAAATAAATACATCAAAAGCATTCACTTATAACAAAGTAATTATCAACATGTAAAGAAACAATCACAAATCTTATTGGTTGAGCACGTGCATGGGAAAAGGGACGCGTTGGTCTGGTCTAGATCAGCCTTTGCATCCGCATGTTATTATCAGGATCTACACTGTTCACATATTACTTACACACGCTTATTAAAAGATTCTGTCAACTTGTGAAGGTTCTGATAAGACTGAGAAGCTGGACTGTTAAGAAATGCCGCATTTAGAATGTTCTCATGAACTGAATGAAATGCATTGCGTTTTTCATGATAATTCCAAATATACACACCTGGCCCCTATATACAATCATCCGTCTTTTCTTTAAAGGTGCTGAACTCCAGATGATGGTGTTCTAATTTTGAATTGTTGAGACTTATGCAAATTTGCTAGAAATGACAAGAACGTAAGTAATTAATAGTTCAAAACTATTTTGGCAGTGTTGAAATGTTGAAAAACAGTCAATTGTAAGTCATGAAAATGTACAACATTCGGCTTACTGGGTATGTCTACCAAGCAAAAATGAAGCATAAACGATCAATATTTAGTTGTTAATTGTACTCGAAAGTGAAATTTTAATCTAATTTTATCCCAGAATTATGATTCTAATATTTCAAGACAACTCTTGAACAGTTTTGAAACTTTTACTATACCATCTATAATCTGGAGTTCGGCACCTTTAAATCTAAATTCAAACAAAACGAATGGGTATGACATCTATTTCGTAAGGTTACTGTGATTGTATTATGCTCGTACAACATTCTTCATGCTGTTATTGTATTGTACGCTATACAAGGACATGTGTTCGGTCATAATCTATTGTTTGTTTGGTGTTTTTCGCCGCTTCCAATTGTTATAGCGTTTCATAACGGCGTTCCTTAGAGAAAAGTCCATGTAATGTTATTGTTATTCCATTACTTGCATAACTAGAAATATCTCTGAAGGTGATGAATACCCCCAGCTGGTGCCTGACAATATACATATGTATAAGATATTCAAGGGGACATAAATCATTTAAAAATAATTCGAGTGCAACACGCCGACAATATGCACACCTAGGCTTGGTATCAATCATGCTTGTGAAGGTATATTGAATTCTGACAAAGGGTTGCTGAGAAATAGTGTTCCAAAGAAATGTTAACAGACCAACTATGTCTGAGGAATACAAGGGGCCATAACTCATTTACAAATAATTCCAGAGCAACACGCCGACAATATGCACAACTAGGCTTGGTATCAATCATTCTTGTGAAGTTATACTGAATTCTGACCAAGGGTTGCTGAGAAATAGTGTTCACAAGAAATGTGTCTAGACCAACTATGTATGGGAAATTCAAGTGGCCATAACTCATTTAAAAATAATTCCAGTGTAACACGCTGACAATATGCACAACTAGGCTTGATATCAATCATTCTTGAAAATTTATATTGAATTCTGACTAAGGGTTGCTGAGAAATAGTGTTCACAAGAAATTTCCAGACCAACTGACCGACCGACTAACAAACCGACCGACAAACCGCCCGACAAGCGTGACTCCTATATAGCCCCCTGGGGGTATAATAAAGTTACTATCGCGACCCTGTGTGACAAGAAGGAAATTAAGTAATACCATTTTTTAAAGTACGTTATATGACACACCCGGGTATCGAATACAGATGCTAATGGTATGTGGTTATCGAGTTACACAAAGCGGAAGGAAGAACAGTGAATCAATGTCATAATGGTACTTTTGTATTCAAGTAAGTTCTAATAAAATATAAATTTGTTCATTTCTATGATAGCATATTCCTGCGCTAGTAAATATGTGCATTCATATGATGACATAATTCTGCACTAATAAAATACGTTCATCTCTATGATGGCATATTCGTGTACTAATGAAATATGTTTATTTCTGCACTGAGTAAATAATTTAATGGCTATGATGGAATATTAGTGCACTTATAAAATATGTTCATTTCTTTGATGCTGAGGAAATATGTACATTTCAATGATGGAATATTCTGCACTGAGGACATATTTTATTGCTATGATGGAATATTCGTGCACTTATAAAATATGTTCATTTCTTTGATGCTAGTGAAATATGTACATTTTAATGATGGCAGATTTCTGCACTAAGGAAATATTTCCATTGCTATGATGGAATATTCCTACACTTATAAAATGTGTTCATTTCTATGATGGCAAATTCTTGCACTTATAAAATATGTCCATTTCAATGATGGCATATTTCTGCACTAAGGAAATATTTCCATTGCTATGATGGAATATTCGTGCATTAATAAAATATGTTTATTTCTATGAAAGCATTTTTTTGCACTAACGAAATATTTCCATTGCTATGATGGAATATTCGTGCACTAATCAAATATGTTCATTTCTATGATGGCATATTTCTGCACTACGGAAATATTGTCATTGCTAGGGTTGCTGAGAAATAGTGTTCACAAGAAATTTCCAGATCAACTGACCGACCGACAAACAAACCGACCGACAAACCGACCGACAAGCGTGACTCCTATATAGCCCCCATATACTACGTATCTGGGGGTATAATAAAGTTACTATCGCGACCCTGTGTGACAAGAAGGAAATTAAGTAATACCACTTTTTAAAGTACTTTGTATGAAACAACCGGGTATCGAATACGGATGCTACTGGTATGTGGTTATCGAGTTACATAAAGCGGAAGGAAGAACAGTGAATCAAGATCATAATGGTACTTTTGTATCAAGTAAGTTCTAATAAAATATAAATTTGTTCATTTTAGTAAATATGTGCATTCATATGATGACATAACCCTGCACTTATAAAATACGTTCATCTCTATGATGGCATATTCGTGTACTAATGAAATATGTTCATTTCTGTGGAATATTTCTACACTGAGGAAATATTTGTATGGCTATGATGGACTATTCGTGCACTTATAACATATGTTCATTTCTTTGATGCTGATGAAATATGTACATTTCAATGATGGAATATTTCTGCACTGAGGAAATATTTTTATTGCTATGATGGAATATTCGTGCACTTATAAAATATGTTCATTTCTTTGATGCTAATGAAATATGTACATTTCAATGATGGCAGATTTCTGCACTAAGGAAATATTTCCATTGCTATGATGGAATTTTCCTGCACTTATAAAATATGTTCATTTCTATGATGGCAAATTCTTGCACTTATAAAATATGTCCATTTCAATGATGACATATTTCTGTACTAAGGAAATATTTTCATTGCTATGATGGAATATTCGTGCACTAATAAAATATGTTCATTTCTATGATGGCATATTTCTGCACTAAGGAAATATTTCCATTGCTATGATTGAATATTCGTGCATTAAAAAAATATGTTCATTTCTATGAAAGCATTTTTCCGCACAAACGAAATAGTTCCATTGCTAAAATGGAATATTCGTGAACTAATCAAATATGTTCATTTCTATGGTGGCATATTTATGCACTAAGGAAATATTTTCATTGCTAGGATTCAATATTCCTGCACTTATAAAATATGTTCATTTCAGTGATGGCATATTTCTGCACTAAGGAAATATTTTCATTGATAGGATTCAATATTCCTGCACTTATAAAGTATGTTCATTTCTATGATGGTAATTTCCTGCACTTATATAGTATGTTCATTGATATAATTGCATATTTATGTACAACTAATATAAGTTAATTTCTATAATGGCATATTCCTGCACAATCAAATTATGTTCACTGTTCTGATGGCATATGTATGCATTAATAACATATGTTCATTTCTATGTTGGTATATTCGTGTACCAAGGAATCATGTTCATTTCTATGATGGGATTTTCCATGCACTCATACAATATGTTCATTTGTTTGATGGCATATGCCTGCTTTAATAAAATATGTAAATTTTTATGATGGCCTATTTCTACCCGAAGGAAAACATTTCATTGTTATGATGAAATATTCGTGCACTAATGAAATAGTTTTATTTCTATGATGGCATATGCTGCAGTAATGAATAATATTTATTCCTATGATGGCATATTCCTACAATAATAAAATATGTTCATTGACATGGTGGCATATTTCTGCACTAATACAATGTGTTCATTTCTATGAATGCATATTCCTATACTAATGGAATTTGTAAATTTCCATGATGGAGAGTTCGTGCATTAATGAAATATATTCATCACCCTTATGTCATACTCCTGCACAATCAAAATGTGTTTATTTCTATGATTCCATATTCGTGCACTAACACATTTCTCTGATAGTATATTTATGTACAAAGGAAATATGCTGATTGGTGTGATGGCATATGTCTGCACTAAAGAAGTATTCCCATTGCTATGATAGAATATTCGTGCACTATTATATTCATTTCTATAATGGCATCTTACTGTGCTAATGAAATATGTTCATTTCTGTGATGGCATATTCCTGCACTAATGAAATATGTTAATTTCTACGATGGCATATTCATGCATGCACTACAATAACACCACACCGTTCATAACTTAACAGTATTAACATGAAACTCCTCGCAATAGTATTCATCTACAACTTGATGCTTTAATAAAAGCCTGATGAATGTTCGCAAAAAATATTGATTTTAACGATGCCATGTTTCTATCCGTTAAAGTTTCAACTATTTATCCACGTTATCATAAAACGATAAAACTTTCTTTCATTTATTATCGTGTGCAGTACTACGCACTTCTTCATCTGGTTGTATCCCAAGCTTTTCACGAAATGTTATTTTTGTTTTACATATGCCAACATACTATTAAGTATGGTATTTACTTAGATACATTATCTCTTGCTATATTTCCCCTTTTTCTTGCTTGAGTTTGCTGCACGTGATGGGCGAGGCGGTAACATAGGTTCTGAAAATAATAATAAATGCACTGAACATTTTGAATATACGTATTTGGCTTGTACATGTACCTGTCATGCTGTCTGTAAAGTTATTTTGCTTATGAAATGTTTGTCATCTATTAATCTGTTTTTTCGAAAATAGGATTTTACACCGTTTTTAACAATTTTCAGCAACTGGCTACTTTTCAAAAATAGATAGTTATCGCATTGGTGGAAGACGAATGACTCTTGTCGCATTGACAAATGTTAAACGTCGGAAGGAATGTTGGTCGAACAGAGGTTCGAACTCACAAACCCTGGATTGACTGTCCTCATCGCTACAGAATCAGTAATATGATGGAAAAACGGAAGTACATCTATAATAAGACTTTCAATGCAATGTTGTGAAATTAAAAAAAAATGATCAAACGAAAAGCGTTAGAAGAAACAAACGTAACGCCTGCCAATAAGTGCTTATATGCACGAGTCATTGCCAAACTAACAGATAGGCGATCAGATATACGACGAGAAAAAGTCTCATGGATCAGACTGCGAAAGCAGGTGACGCAAAGATACGTACCATATGTATCCCCTTTACCTTCTCCGTTGTTTCTTGGGTTTGTTTTGTGTAATGTGCTGCTATCTTCGACAGTTTCTTCAATAGAAAGTCAAATACAAAATGTCATTGACGCTGTTTTGTTGTATGTAGAATCAGGAAAATATGTGGAAGCGCTTCTGCTTTGTCCCGCTTCTATTCTGATATACAATCTACATTTAAATTTTACATAGTTTTGCAGTTGGGGAGATTAGTGAATCATGTTTCTTTTAATTGGCATTTGAAATTATAATGAGGTAAATAAATTGTTTAGAAACATAAAAGCAAACTTATTTTTAGGGTTTAAAAAATGAAGAATAAGGAGGAAAAAAACTGAAATACAGAAAAAGGAAGATGCAGGAGTGGTCATGAATTTTTAAATCAATCCTTACAATTGTCAAATGCCACGGATCACAGTAAAAATACAATTTACACCCTCTACAATTCCGCTGGCAGGGCATAATGTAATAGTAACCTACCCATGTCAAATCATAGCAGCAACATCACAGCTAAAGCTTACTAAATCTTAAGAAAAAGTGAAAGGGAAACTAGCTCCGCACTCTAGCGACCATGCTTTTAAAGTAATCAACATAGCTTTGTGAGTACAGATGCGAGAAGGTCAGGCTATGCACATTGAGTAAAATAGCCACTGATATCCGATATGAGTGAGGTACCTAATGGGAATTAATGCAAAATGGCTTTCAAAACAGCCTGCCCTATGCATTTATGATATCAGAGGCACTATTGTTTACTTTATTGATAACCTTAGATATGAAGTCAGCTCAAGTGAACATCAAACATCTATTTTAATGAAACCAAAATGACATGAAGTTTAGTAAGGTGTACGTGCCACTCCGCAGATATTCTTCTACTACACTTACAACTACTACTACTACTACTACTACATCTACTACAATTACAACTATTACTAATACTATACTTCTTCTAAAACGGCATTTACATGTGCAACTACTTGAGCGTTTAATGTTTTATTAATACTGCTACTACTACTGCTACGACTACTACTATAACTACAGTTTCTACTTTTACTGCTTCTTTGTGCATTCATTTTACTACTTCTGCTGCATTTACTACTACTTATACTACAACTGCTGCTATTACAACAACTTACACAACGACTACTACTACCACGTCTCCAGCTGCTGCTGCTGCTATTACTACTACTACTACTACAACTTCTACTTCAACTTTTACTACTCATACTGCAATTTATACTTTCGTCTTTAACAACGTATATAATTATTCTTACTAACATGATCATTATCATCTTTACCTTCGTTGTTGCTTACAGGTGTAATCACCAATTAGAAATTGTCCTTACCTGTTGTGGTCAAACGCCCAGCATTCGTCATAGAAAGCTTAACTTCTGGGGTACGTCCTTTCGAATGGGTATCCATGGGATGTTCGTTTCGATTTCCTCTTTTCATAATCGCTGCTCATTTAAGAAATGAAGTCATATTAAATCAACCGTAAACTTCTCAACATGAAACTAACGAATATAAAACACGGAATGTGTTGTCTTGATTAATGTATTCGCCTGTCTTACAACAGAAAATAATGTCCAGCGTTTGTCCGAAAAAGGATATCCCTTTTGCCTCGTTTGTAAAAGCAAAGTGTACTATACTTGTTTATGTTCTTTGTTTTAAACGAAATTTAATTTAAGCTCTCTGTTCAAATTACAGATATCAATGTTTAAACATTTGAACATGAGATAGCTGATATATTTACATAGTACAATGTACATACTGAAAGGGTTATGGTCTTAACCATAAAGTTGGCTTTATTCGTCAAAAGTGTTATGTAGAAGAATTGTTCTCGACTAATGACTCGGCTTAAGCGAATCACTAACCACGGTAACACAGAATGGCAATAACAGCTCAGCTCGGGGGAAATATGTTGTATAAGTGCTGACATTGCTAGATGTTCCCTTTACTTCTGTTCGCATTTGTGACAATCGAGTCGATTAATCAGGAGAAATGTGTTACTGATGTAACCGGTATAGCTGTAAACAAGGCATCCAAGTCAAGTGTTACTATGAAATTATATAAGGTATCTAAGCTAGAAGCGAATTCCAACTATTAGTAATGGATTCAGATTGAATTTATTATTTTTTATATATTCTTCTCTTCAAGTCTGTTTCAATAAATAGGAGAAAAAATGCATTGGACTCACCATTTTAGCGATGCCCCAGCCTAAACGCAATACGAACAAATCTAAATAAGCGTATTTGTTCAGCTTCGTAGAATTTGCATGTAAATAAAGCATTCAAACACATGTGATTCAGATATATTTCCATAAAACCCAATTATCTCCCAATTTAGCTCCCTCTTAGAAATAACTCATTTGCCACATAACTCTCACAAGCATCGCCAAACCCTTCGAAAAATGTATAGAGCATATTGAACAATTACATTTTTTCTGTTATTCTAATGTCAAAATTACAAGCCGAGCACCGTTTAAAATAAACAAAAGGCGATGCCATAATTTCAACGTGAAATGAATTTATGGTTGGCATATGTTTGTTTTTCGTTACAGAGTACGCTGGCACAAAAGTGCAATTTCCCTTCACTCCTAATTAACGATAATATATCGTTTCGTTGATAGTCATGTACATCCTGTGGATGGACTTGACGCTCAACTACATTGTCGGACTCGGTCATCATATTTAGTTGCAGTACTTGGCATTCCACCTTCTTAATACAGTAATAAGTTTGATATATAATGGATTTGCAAAGTGAGTTGAAAAATCATCAGTTACGGTTTAGGTATGTATCAATCTATTCGTAGTTCACAAAGAAGACGAAGTTAGGCGACGTCTATTACATATGGCATTTGGGCATTTTATCATTTAACTCGACAAGATAGCATTTCAAATGGTACGGGCACCGTACACGACGTCATTGAATTCATCCTGTCAATACTTTTAATTGGTTACAAACTTCGATTATTTGCATTTTATTTTCTTCTACGGTAAAGGTATTTAGATAATTAAATTACAATGGATCGTGGTTAAACGTACTTAGCAAGTTTAGACACACTTTCACAACATTACAAATGTATGAGTACATACATATACTCCATATGATCTTCCTTAACTTAATTTTGTAGATAGGTACGTGTACAAGAACTATAAATTGTTTAAAATAAATGTTCAAGTGTAATGACCCTTGGCGAACTAATCAGGAAGGACACGGAAAGACAACAAAAGCTCGATGTAAAGTGTTTTATAAGTATTCATTGTGCTAACAGAGTTAGTAAAGTGTCCATTGACTTATCGAACATAAGTATTGGCGGAAGATGGAAGGTATTGATTAGTAAAACGCTATATCTCAACGTAAATTTCGTATAATGAAGCCAGAAGAGCTGTTCGTTAATTCAACACAACCTGAACTTGACTGATATGCAATAATGGGGCTTAACTGGTAGTAAAGCTTCCGTCCTTGTCCCTCGTGTTTGAGCGGATATCATTGCGAGTGATGCAAATGTGTCCTTATAGACAACACACGTATAACTGGTAAATTACTGCTTATACATCCATGACATAGCAGATATACTGTGTAAAATGGCGTACGACATGACTCAAGGAAAAAAAACAAGTTGATGAATGTCATTTATTACGAAGGTAACAGTTGGGTGGTTGCCATATTTCTATATGTAAAGAATGTAAATGAATGCACGGACTAATTTTAATAGTAGATAACACATACTGCTTGTATCCCTTGTAACTCCTGCGTATGTTCTTTCATCAGTCTTTTTCTCGGGATAACCGCCTCTTATATTGGACGATTCTTAAATGGAAACACAGAAATGTTGCGAGTTTGTATTGAAGTATGCCAATGAAAAATGACGTTGTTGTCTCTTTGGTATCTGTATCAAACATAAACAAATAGTATTAATCAGAGTAACATGTGTTGAATCTTTCGCAGTGAATATGGTCACTTATGATTATATCAATTTTGATTGGAGCAATCAAGTCGTGGTCGTGAATACTTTCTCGAAAACAGGCTTGCTCGACTTATCTTTCGAAAGATGCGTCGATTTTGTCTCCAAACAAACGTTACTATATTTTCATGAATAGTTTACGAAAACATTTTAGTTATTCAAATAATTAACTTAAAACGTTAAGTTAATGAGTGGAATAAAAAAACATACCATTCGTATTCGGCTCCTTACGCTTTAAGACAGTCCAACCAGAATTATCATCTGATTTTGCTTGATGCTGACCATAGCCATTAAGTTAAATTAATTTTAATAGTAGATAACACGTACTGCTTTTATCCGTTGTAACTCCTGCGTATGTTCTTTCACCAGTCTTTTTCTCGGGATAACCGCCTCTTACATTGGACGATTCTTAAATGGAAACACAGAAATGTTGCGAGTTTGTATTGAAGTATGCCAATGAAAAATGACATTGTTGTCTCTTTGGTATCTGTATCAAACATAATCATAATATCTAAATTTTGATAGTATTATTTATTAAAAACTAGTATTAATCAGAGTAACATGTGTTGAATCTTTCGCAGTGAATATGGTCACTTATGATTATATCAATTTTGATTGGAGCAATCAAGTCGTGGTCGTGAATACTTTCTCGAAAACAGGCTTGCTCGACTTATCTTTCGAAAGATGCGTCGATTTTGTCTCCAAACAAACGTTACTATATTTTCATGAATAGTTTACGAATACATTTTTTTAATTATTCAAATAATTAACTTAAAACGTTAAGTTAATGAGTGGAATAAAACAACATACCATTCGTATTCGGCTCCTTACGCTTTAAGACAGTCAAATCAGAATTATCATCTGATTTTGCTTGATGCTGACCATAGCCATTAAGTTAAATTAATTTTAATAGTAGATAACACGTACTGCTTTTATCTTTTGTAACTCCTGCGTATGTTCTTTCACCAGTCTTTTTCTCGGGATAACCGCCTCTTACATTGGACGATTCTTAAATGGAAACACAGAAATGTTGCGAGTTTGTATTGAAGTATGCCAATGACAAATGACATTTTTCTAGAAATAACGTTACTGTAAAATAAATTTGAATAGTAGAGAAATTGTACTTATATTTTCAATGTCAAGTTACCTATTGGTTGTGTTTTACATGATAAAGATGGACTTTATGGTTAATTATCTTTTAAACAGACATGTCTGTACATAGTTCTCGTTGTTTCTTGTTTACCTAGCATACACCTGCATGACGTAAATAAGATTAAACTATCATATGGAAAAACAGTACGGCCAGCGTCTAAATGTTTCCGTATTGCACAACAGAAGCGATTGCAGAAATGAAGAACAATTGAGAAATTCTATAAATTGGGGCAAGATCAATATATGTAAAATGACAAAGGTAGATCGATAGAGAGAGAAAGAACAGACAGACAGACAGAAATATATACTTTTCTCTTTGACATCCATCGCTATAAGACCTTTCTGGGAAAATGCAAGGAAATATGAAACTGGTCTATTGGACAATGCTTCCTCTGCGTAAAACGATCGTATCTTAATATTATATCTCAAAAGATGCCCATGACTAGTTGTATATTCCACCTGAAAATCAAGTTACGCTTTCTTTTTTGAGTCATACTAAAATACTGTTATATTTTTTTTTCTCACTGTATAGCATTTATTGGCCAAAAACTTCATCGTCGAGCCGATAATTAACAATGAATCAGTTACGACCCCCGTCCGTTAATCAATTGCGGCCAGTCGGCCGTTTAATATTTCAGATTATTGGTAAAGTGCATTTAGACAAAGCGTTATGCATCTTCCAGAAAGTCAATATGGACACGTAGTCAAATGCATTGCTGAATGATGTTTAGTGTACAAGTGCTAAACTGAAGCCCTTGAAACTTAAATCATAATTAAACTTAAATAATTCGACATTTTTATAAAATTCTCCTTTGAAACCATTGATTAATATTTTTTAAAGATTATCCCCATGGCGACCGTCTTTGAAAATTGTTTAAAGACATTGTACAACGTATTCTAAAATTATTCAAAATAATATCACACACATGATCATTGTAAACCATGTGTGCGTTGCTTTCTTCATAGTATATTCTGTTTATCTTATAAGGAGATTTCGTGATTATAGATTATCCTTACTAATACCTCATGAGTAACCATCCGTCCAGTGTCATCCATCTTTCCATGTTGTCTCTGAAGTATTTCCATAACGGATGGTTCATTCCATATTTTCTCACTATACACTTCTTGTCTTTTCCTGTTTTCTATTTCTTCATTGTTTTTTCTACATTTAATTCGAGCGTCCTCCATGTCGACGATGTCTGTCCCAATTGAACCGTTCCCAAACGCAAAATATACTTTTGAATCTCGATTGTCTGTAGCAACATTGTTTTCAAATGACTCTCTCCACTTGTTTACCATTCTTTCGTATTCTGTAGGTGTGCTCAGCTCAATACGACACATTAACCTGTTCTCGGATGGCCAGTTTAACATCGCATAATAAAGGTATGCTTCTGAGTACGGTCTTAAAGCATCCTCTTCTATGTCTACAAGCCGTTTACTGAACGTAAGCAATTTCTGATAGTGGTCGTCGGGCTTATGTGTATTCGTATCTTCTTTAGACAATCTTATTATGCTTACTCCAAGATAAATAAGCAAATCCCTTCTATTTCCATCATTTAGCTCTCCTTGATCATAGCGGCTCGTAAGATGTTCATCTATAAGGTTATATGCTTTGTTTAATGATAATTTACCTTTTTCATTGGCATTTGCCTTCATCAAGGATTCAAGTCCGACACCATATCGGAAAATGTATCTTTGTGTGTCTTCCGCGCTTCCATAATATCTCTCAAACTTTTCCCGAAATGTGAGTAGTAACTCTTCTCCTGTTTCGTGACTAATGGTAGGTCCGTATGTTACCTTCAGCTGATATTCACGTTCTTCTAAGAACCTAAGAGAATCTTCAAAGTGAATCTGTTCTTTACTTCCTGATTTCAACCTTTTAAGATTGCAGTCATCTTCTATGTCATCAAAAGGACAGGAATTTTGCACTTGACCACCATTAAGGTACGCAAGGAAATTATCCAAAAAGGTATCCGCTAGAAATTTCTTATAGTTATCTAGCAAGTACAAAACTGTAAATACTTCCATTTTATAGGAAATATTTGTTCCAAACTGGTCTGCCTCTTCTCTTGAGACTATTAAAGATTTGTATAGCCTCTGTCCTTCAATAAATCTTTCAATTGCTTTAAATGCAACTGTTACCACATCTATTCTCTGTATCTTTTCTTTTAGTGGATCAGGTCTGTTAAGCATGGTCTGTAAATTACATTTGAATATCTGCCCATATGTTTCTATAAGATACGGACTATTTGGCTTTGTTTTTAAACATTGTTGGATCGTTTCCTCTGCCTTAACAAAGTCCCGTGTGTGTATGTAGTATCGGGCAAGCTGTTGACCGACCATTTCATCTTTTGTAATATCTTTGCATCTTTCCATTATTTGGATGACCATATCTTTTTCTCCAGAGTTGCACTCAGACATCAATCTCATTATCATACTAGAAAACTTGGTTTCAATGTCACCGTTTTCCCCTTGAATCTGTCTTGTTTTAAAGAGACTACAGATTACATTCACGAATTCCTCCGAGGCAAAATCGTTTTGGTTTGTATGTATTTCCATTAAATCTAGTACAAAGTTTAACATTTCAGATATGTCCATATCTTCTTTTTCCATTATTTCATTCAGAAGTGCATCTGCCAACATTTGAGACAGAATGCGTAGAGATGCAATTCCCATCAAACTATGGTTTGTAACAACGAGTAACTTAAAAGCTTCGGAGGTTTGTTCCAAATTCCAAATATCTTTGTATTTCGTATTTGCAAACTGAGCGATTCCTGCGTCACCTTTGCCACTAAGACTCTGTAATGACCACGTAGTTGTATTGTTACAGAACTCGTCAAATATGCTGAATGGAACGGATGCCTTTTTGTCAAATGTGTTTATGAAGGACAACATTTTCAGTATCGTCAACTCTTTGTTTGTGATCTGGGAAACATGTCTCTGGACGAGTCTCTTCAGATAGGATCCTTTGTTATCAAAGTCCTGTCTCAAAAGATTAAATGCTGTGAGAGAAGCTATGTCAATCTCTGGATCCCCTTGCAAATCTTTGAATCTTCGATCAAAGAAAAAGCTTTCCTCTGCACCCAGTCTTTGTTTAAGAAAGGTTCCATTGTCTGACAATGTGCTTGTAACTGTCACAACAACAATCAAAAGGCAAAACAATTCTTTTTTCTGGCTTGTTTTATAAGCCAGTGAGTTAAGTTGACTGTGCAGAAAACTCTGATCGCTCTCTGAAACACTATCTAAAAGAATGACTATGGGCATCGGTTTCTTTTCTTTGAAGAATATGAAATCACGAATTTGATTGATCGTATCGTCATCTATATGTTTTGGGATACAACATCTGTATGCCTTGCCAGGCATATTTTCCCTAAACTGGCTCAGTTTCCACAATATGAATTTTGATGCTGTGGTACCGCCTGAGCCAGTCTCATATTTCATAGACATTACCTTCACAACGTCATTAGCTTCTTCTTCTAACATTTTTCGTGCTTCTCTTTCCATTTGTCTGTAGAAGGTGCGTTCGCAAACATGTTCACGAAAGAAGAAATTCCACCAGGATACTTCATTTCCTCTATAGAAATTCGTCTGCTCCTTAATATTCATTTCTCTTAATTCTAATTGATTCATACTCCGAATGGAGAACTCAATTTCTTCTCCGCTAATCACCTCAAGTTGATTTAACTCCTCTTTTTCATTGAGGTTCATGGATACAAATTCACAAGTTGAACATGGTAATTTGTAGTATCGCAATATATTTGGTTGAAAGACAGAATCGAGAACCTCTGAAATGGTAAGCCAATCTAATCCAGTATGCATGAATTGCGCTACTTCATCTTTTTTCATAAATTCCAGAAAGAGCTTTTCAAGTTGTTGTACATTACAGAAGTTATTGGAGATCAAAATACATCTGTCATCCTTGAACTCATTTTCAATGCAATGATACACGAACTTTTCAAGTGGTTTGTCTTCTGTGAAGAAGAGAAAGAAAATCAAAGATCTTCTCTTCGGAAAACGTCTTTTAATACCCGAAACGAAGTCGACAGTGACCTTGAATCGGTCTCTATGCCAGTTTTTCTTGTCAAGACTTTGTATTTTCTGTTCAGTATCACCATTACAGTAGACCCATATTGGAGTTTGTCTAACATCTGGAATCGAAGGCATCTTTGTACCTTCTATAACAATTTTGTTGTAGATAGTTTTGTCGGTTTCTATTTCATTTCGAAGAAAAGGTGTGCTACCGAAGTCGAAAACTGCCATAGCTGACTTTAAAGTTTCTGCAAGAAACGACTTTGGTATGTCTAGTGTGTTACGATTTCCAAGGCACACTAGTGGGATGAACTCGTCAATAAGTTTTTCCGAACCCCTAGTGATCATTGACTCTAAAGTTTCTCTCGATATTGGGTTCTTTTTTCTCAAGTGAGTATCGTCAGTTTTCTTTTCGATTATTTTGCGGTGTTTCATGCGTTCCTTGTAGAGACTCCGAATAGATTGATTGTCTACGTGTAATTCCCTGATGTTATTTTCATCCTCATACACGAAAAACATTTTTTCCTGTTTACCTTTTGGCGGAAAATGAACGAGAAATGGCGTGCCAATTGTGTTTCCAGAAAAGGGAACAATATCTACCTCAATCACAAATGCATCCAAATCTTTAATGGGAATAAAACAGGATGGTCTGACACTTTTAAGCACGGAATTCACCTGACTTTGTTCGAAGCATTGCCTAATCCCTCGGACAATTTCACGATCGATTACTTCCGCCGACAGTTCACTCATCTTTCCTACTAGTCCCTCAATTAAACCGGTCCTGTTGTTTTGATTTCTGATACCAAACGTAATTCTCCCATTCTGTAAGCTGTTCATGCAAGCGTCAATTGTACGAATAGCTTCCCTCACAACAAAGGCAACAGTTCTGTGTTTTCCTGTTGGAAGTGTTTTGAATTCGTGCACCGGGTCTGAAAGGTCTCCATACCGCATCATAACAGTTCCATTGCGATACTCAATACTATCAGGAGAGCTATCGAATGTCCGTAGTCTTTGAAGATCGGGTGAACTTGATGTTTGTATTGATCTGATTTCCGTGCGTAAATGAATTTGAATGGATTCGAATTCACGTGCTAAACCTATGCCAAACTTTCCTTTATTATAAATCTGAAACATCTTTTTCATATCATCGAGTGTCATTTTTGCAATGAGTTGAGGCGTTATACATTCCTCTATAACTGCCTTTTTAAGTTGCGAACATGTATCATTTGGAAATTGACGAAACCTTTTTCCAATGTACTCTGCGAAATCGGAAACAGACATATCTGTAATTCTGTTCTTATTAGCAATAGTTGTTTCTGAAATATAAACAAAATGTCTAAGCCCTTCTGAGTTTTTATTTGAATTAGTTTTAGAAATATTCACACTTTTTGAGAATTTGAAAGAATAAAAAACAGTGTTATTAAACGGAAATGATCACGCATAAAATTACTTGTGCTCGTTCCAATATCGAGTACGTATTATCATATTTAATTATTTCCTTTAGATTTTTTTTTGTTTTAAAATTTTAATTTCATCCAATTAAAACGTAACAGAATCGTGACTGCATCGAAAAATCTACTCCGGACACAATTTTTGGAAAGACGGTATAGCGAAGTTTTGCAACGTTCATACACATTACCTATTGACGGGAAACATGTTTACCCGTATAATTGGAAGAGTGTCGACAACACAAGTAATAAGGTACGAAAATGTGATCAAAATGTTGCTCTTCTACGGTTTTATGGCATTGTTATATACTAAAAATCGATCCGATAGTATGTCATTAAATGTGGGTAAATGGTAGATCAAAGGACACAAAGTGCTGCCAGCAAGGGAATAACTGCAAATCACAGAATACATTAGGACAAGGATTTACAGATCACCTTTTTTTATCACATACACTTCACAAGAAGACCTTCTTATGTACGTTTATTGCATAATATTTTAATTGAATGCATAATATTGTATACACAGAATGGAGGTCTATCGCAACGAATGTTATTTGGCTGGCGGTATTTCACAGAGGTCGTTACATAGTTTACGCACTCATTAAAGTATCAAAGCAAGTAATAAACAATCTGTATCTTCATTTGTTGGTTACTAAAAACAACAAATGGTGACATATTTGTTTTACCTTGTTTATAAATAATTCATACAATACTTTTAAAATTAACATGATTCATTTTATAAACCAAAGGATATTTACACTGCTATACTTGAACAATAATGAATGGTCCGTTCCTGGAGATTTTTTGACAGTAAACTACGTTAATACAAAATAATCCAAACTGTAGGGATCAGTGTAGCATGGCTTTATATAGTCACAGGTCACAGCTGCCTCAAAACAACTGAACATGTTATTTTTCCATAAAATAGGTAAACATATACATGCACTGTTTTTTATTCTCTTTCAAATTCTTAAAAAGTGTGTATATTCAATGAACAGGTTGTAGAAGTTGTTGATCTGATGGTATTTAAAAATCGATCGGTGGTACTATTTATTCTGTAGTGTTTTTCACGATACACAATTTCTATTGTTATTTATGTAGTCCTAGCGATATTGCAACACAATGCGAATGAATTATGAAATAATAAACATAAGGACCGTCTAGTGTATGTGTACAACATTAAATGAAGGAACAGCTGAATAGCGTAGTAGAATATTTAATATTACTTAGATTAACATGAAATGCATGAGTTATATAGAAATATGTTACACTAAGAGGCGTCGCTTTGAGTGGATACACTTTCATTCATGAGTTCATTTGTTAAGACAATATACACAACACGCTCCCCCTTCAAATGTAAAGTCATCAATTCAAACTCTTTTTTTAAATCGCAATCATAAAACACCTGATGAATGTATGCACATACTGCTTTAATTTGTTCCGATTGTGATTAGCCATTAAGTTCCAATGTCCACGATGACCTCAATTTACATAAAAATTATCATTTATAGCGGTACACAACCTGGTCGCCAATTCGTTGTGTATGTGTACAACATTAAATGAAGGAACATCCATATAGCTTAGCAGAATATTTTACTACAAATATTAACATGGAATACATAGGTTATATAGGAATACTTTACACTAAGAGGCGAGGCTTTGAGAGGTGTCGCTTTGAGTGGATACCATTTCATTTATGAGTTAATTAGTTAAGACACTCCCCTTTCAAATGTAAAGTCATCAATTCAAATTCAAATTTGAAATCGCAATCATAGTTTCACCTGCGGAAAGTATGCACATACTGCTTTAATTTGTGAAATTTGTGAATGTATGCACATACTGTTTTACTTTGTCCTTTATGTTGCGCGTGATCAAGTCATGCTAACAGCGTAGATTTTATTTTTTAATATTGTTTTTCATATATTTTAACATAACATTTCTTTCGAGTTCTTTCTCTTGGCTAAGCGATGTCGAATCAAATCCATTTACGGCTTCATATGCCAACAAATTACCACATTTTGACTTTTAGAAAGGAACAATTTGGCGGTTCGAAAGGACCGACATGGGTTTAGGCTGGTAACAGTCCATTCGTTTTTAAAACATATTCCACAGATCATCCACTTGCATTGACATTATAATTATACGAATTTCAACTTAGAATACATCCCTCTGAACCCGAGATTGTGTTCCGAAACGGAGAGCTGATACAGAAAGACAGATGTGAAGTAAGTCAATGCCGATATTGTAAAACACAGTCTAGAGTCCAGTCTCAAAATGAAGCGTGTTTTCGGATTTCGCCTCCTATAGCAAGTAACGAGCCCCTTGCTATAAACGTTTTTTGAGACAAGAAAGAAGTCGTTTTTATATAACAGGCACATATTATATAAAAAGGAAAGATAGAAGAAGGGGTTTGTTGTGTTTCAATTTCAGTTCAACAATGCGCTCCGGCGCACTTCAGCAGTATTGTGGCAATGCGATTTATTTAAAGTCCGTCCGATATATTACCATCAAATGTTAGTCAATTGGAGAAGAAATTAATTATTCATTAGTGGATAGCTGACATTTAGAATGAAATTGATGCTTATAAGAATATAAAGAGTGTTCATTGTTATTACCATGGATGCGTCTCAAGGTTTAATTCCGCAGTTTACGTTTCGATGCATGAAAGACATTTAACGGCGTTGTGATTTATTTAAAGTCGGCTTGATATATGTTCTTGCAAGATTGGCAAGTGATAGACGAATAGGTGTTCCAAATTATATATTATCTTTAAAAGAATCTCTGTGGCGAATTTTAAATTAATTAGAAATAATCCAATTAGTGTTAAAATATAATAGCGAAATTTACATTTGAAGACGCATTATGTTAACTTAATTGTCAAGACAGATATATGGAATAGAAATCATTGCACAGGTTATTGTATTCCCTTCAGTTCGAAGTTGTTTTTTTCCAAAAACCAATTGAAACGAGACAAAATTGGCGATTCCTTTAATCATACTATCATTGTCGCAACTCTAAAAAGTACGTCAAAAACGACGTTATTTCATATGTATGATTCCACCTTAACTGATATAATTGTTGTTATAACGAGCACAGCGAGTTATTAGATAACATCTTTAGTCAAGATCAAGATATATATCAGAATTCAATGGTCTATCAAATTCTGTATAGCCTTTTTTTCGGATGTCATTTCATGGGCGACTTTCAGGCCCACAGCCCACGCTCTGATTGTATATAATTAGAAAACTGAAATAGTTTTGTTGATTCATTCGTAAAAGTGTTATGGTTATTCATCATCTCATATTGTTAAGACATTTTTTATAAATGATTGGCGTAGATAAATTAAACAATTGTTTATCTAAGTAGTCCGCAGCGACGAAGGCTTTGTTGTCAAGGAACTGTCTTCAGTCCAACTCGAAATGTTGCGAAAGTCATTGTATAACAATATAAAGCCACAAAGGCTTAACATTATAGTCCAGTGTCTGAATAAAACGTAATTTCACTTGAAATACAAAATCTTGACAACAGAATCAAGTGCAATCAGGTTTATTTTATGAAACAAGTGACCGGTAAAATAAGAATGTTCCTTTGTTGCTATGAGAGAATATCAACACAGGTGCGTGGTAATCTAGCTCGGGAAAGTCATCATAAACTCCTACATTAGTCAGTTTGTTCCTTGGTTTGTCTAATATGTATCTCAAATCATAGATTTTTTACACATTAAAGGATAACAAAAATTTAAACATGCAAGATTATGCCAAGAAAATATAATCAAGCACAGCTGACTGGTTTCCTGCTTTCTCGATACATTGACAGTCAACCGATAACTAGAACTTTGCCTTGACATTTCGCCCGCCAGATCTACACGTTATCAAGAAAGTGTCAATTATAGCGTTTTTTTTAATATCGAGTGCATTTTTGCAAACAAATATCACATTTGTTTTTTTACAAACATTATGATATATAAGAAATCAAGATGTTCTGTATTCAGTCGCGGATGTTCCCGGTGACGGAAATTGCATTTTTCATTGCCTGAGTTTAGCACTGCATAAACAATTGATTGCAACAGCGATGCTACGAAAAGTCATGCATGCGAAAAGTGGCTTGCGCAAACCTGTCACGGCCCACATTTCACAAAATATATGTATGAAAATGGCATGATTAAAGGAAACCGGTGGGCGGCTGCTAAATGATTAAAATGGCCTCTTATCATAGGATGGGACTCCCTATTATCGGTGTACTTACGTGTTTTGTTTTAAATAAAATAATAAAGCAAACTTAATTTTAAATTATATCCAGTGTCACTCGTTCCTTCATATGTCCTTGTTAATTGACTTACACCAAATAATTAACTTCTGTGCAAATTCCCCAAAATCGAGTATATCCGCAGTCATTTTGAAATTGACTTTCAAGTAAGGCAATCACTCACCGGTGTAATTACAAAAAGCATTAGTATGGTGGTCCTGTTGTATCAACTCTTTACAATATTGTGAGATTTAATGTGAAAATAATTATCCTATAAAACATTTGTCACTATAATAGTTATATTTAATTGAAATGTTAATTTATTCCAAACTATGAACTTATTTACACGATATTTTCAGAATCAATTTGTAAAATTTTCTTTGTTATTTTTTTAGTCCTTATAATAACATCCTTAATTTTTATATCACAGTATATGATTTAAAAGTTTAAAAATAGCATATGTTAAATTTTTTAACCACCACAAACATACAGTCCAAAAAAACAAAGGCTTTTTTTTAGAATTTTGGTCCATAATTTCTTCCATGTTTTCTATAGTCGAGAAAACTTCACGAACTGTAATTATGTGACTTAAATGTCCTATGATGTCATAAGCAGCTAATAGACAACATGTTCAAATGTGAAAGAAAAAATCAACAACAGGCTTTCTACTAAAAAAATGACGATTTTGTTGGCGAGGGGTCAGGGCATGTAGGATTCTCTTTTTATTATGGGTAACAATCATGATGTGTCGTAATTTCTGCGAATATTGATTTTGTTGGAGAAAAAAAATGTAGCATTTGAAAGTCGGGATAACCGGGTTTCCTGGTGGAACTATACGACATCCGGTTGTGCGCGCGCAACAAAGAAAACACCAGTTTTGTGTTTAACTTTTTATTCGTGATAACACGGTTTTCGTAGAACCTACTATACATGTCCCTGTTCTCGAACTGTACCTATTCTCAAACCTTTAGATCAAGGACTGTTTAAATATTTCCAAAAACGAATTTTACGTACTAAATGTTATGGGAACCGGTGCTTTGTTTACTTACGCATAACTTATTGAATTTATTTGTCATTATTGTTGGTTTTTGACATGAATTTATAAGTATTCCCATGAGCCCTGATAAATGTTAAGAGGTTCGAGATCCGGTGTTTCCATGCTAGTATGAAATAAGTGACAGGAAAAAATGAGAATGTTCTTTTCGTTCTAGGAGATAAGTTTGTCACAGGTCTTTTATATTACTTTCGTATATCTACTTGTCACAAAACCATAATTGGCGAAACGTTAGATCTTGTAAACTTAAGAGTTACTGTTCGTGTTTGAAATACTAGTACAGCAAAACAAATTGTGCAGATAAGGCCCATAATGTAAGTTTGGGCTGCATCCTCACAATCGCGATTATACAAATAGTATTTAAACACCTTGCAACATTTTTTATCATGTCAGACATGTTCATTGCTTTTTATTGCCTAAAATGAAACTGGGATTCCGTTTCGTTCATGTGTATCGCATTCATAGTCATATGTGAAGTTGTGCACAGTGTATGTCGTCTTTTGTTTATCTGCTTCTCTGATAAGTTAAACCACTGATGATATTTTCTGTTCATAGATGATGTAATTTTGCGTCGCATTGAAGCAGTAATTCTAGTAATGGTTTCGATCTGGAATTGTTATTTAATCATGGATAAAGATCGGATTTCTGTATATTTTGTACATACCAATTTATATTCATTTAACCAATGGAACAGCTGATTAATTATTAGTGATTGATTGGTGTCCATCAATGGAAATGCAATGGCAGATCTTTGGACAATTCACTATCCAAGTTGCACAGTTGTACAGGTTTGAACCAATTACAAGTCATTCCAACAAGTAGTGAATTTTACGGGCTTTTTAAATTCAGCTTTTTACGATAATAAAACGACATCCTGTCATTCGGTCTTGTTAGTTTTTCGCCCTGACATTGTTTGGTTGCACTATTACTCAAACGTCACAACTGGCTGGTTTATCTGCTTTCTTATTTTTTGAAAATGAAATGGTGACTAGAACTTTGACATTTGGCCTGCCTGATCTACAATCTAACCGATTAAGGGTTTTTCGTTTCTTCTTTATATATAAGATATGATGTTTTTTCACTTACATTACACTGATTAGTTCGAAACATGCCTCACCATATCCAAATTCAATGCCTTTTTTTTATAACTTCACAATGTTTTGACTTTATATCCAGTCGAGGATGTTCTCATTCAGCATTGTGATGGAAATTTCTTCTTTTATTGCCTGAGTTTAGCCCTGCATACAAAATTGACTGCAACAGCCAAATATCTATGTAATGAAGAGTCCGCAGGTCTTCATTGCTTCCACGATATCACAGTCAGCACTCATGTTATCCTATGTTGTGGGTACAGTAACTACTCAAAGACTGGTCTCACTCTGCTGCTTCCTTTGAGTAGCTGCAACATTAGCACTAGGATGCGACATAAGGCTCTCATAACATGCAAAATATGCCATTTCTTGAGCTCTGAACATTGAAGTTGACGAAGTGTGTTTTCCAAACATGTATAATGACTACAGCAACCAAAATAGGTTATTTCAGTTATCGAAGTAATCCACGTTGTTTAAAAATATACAAGGTAGTTAACACTTGCTTCTGGGTTCAATTTCCTTGTTAATTAATGTCTGCATTTTACTTTACATGTACATCTCTTTACTGTGCTTGTTTGTAGGGTATTTTAACCTGCTATCATATTTGTTAAAGGGAAAGCCATTAGTACCATTTTGAAGTCTTTGAAGTAAAATGTAAATATAGTTGCTATAGTTACATATGATGACATTAGTTTAGATTAATACAAGCCTGTGCATCTGTATGATCAGATACAACACAACATTAAAATATCAGACAGTGATTAGATTAAATTTACAGTCTCTACATCTGACAAATTTGAATAAATATTGATAATTTCACTCAAAACCTTAACAGTATTTCAGCTATATCATCAGCTGATGTATATACACTTTGAATTTAATTCAATCACATTATGCAAGCTGCATCCTAATAACATCAGTCCCAAGTAACAAGGGTCTATATGAATGGCTTGAAACTGATTCCTTTGTAATGAATGTAACATATATCATGTTCAAACCCTAATGCATTGTCAGGAGTGGAAACATTAATGATCTGTTTCAAAACATCGTATCACTCAGGTAAACCGTTATTATATATTTTTTAACCCTTTTCCAAATATATACGTTTTCTGACAACTCTGCAGATGATTACATTTGTGAACACTATGAAAAATGCAGAAATTATTCTAACCAAGCAATTTTTACTTTTGCCAAAGTGCCAATTTTTTTCTAGGAATTAAACCTTGTGCTGCATATGTGTTGTAGCAAGAAATACGGCATACTAAGTGTAAATAAGATTTTCCTTCAATTTGGTCTAGTGACCTTTAGATAAACATCAAATGTCAAGCTGCTGTAGCAAAAAATGCGTCTACTACAGAGTTAACAAGATGTTTCTTCAAATTGGCCTAGTGACCTAGTTTCTGACCCAATATGACCCATATTCGACCTTGACTTAGATATCTGTAAGACAAACATTCAGAAGCAAAAATAATGCGGCCTCTAGAGCGTTTACAAGATTTTCTTTCAATTTGACCTAGTGACCTACTTGTTGACCCAACATGACCCATGTTCGAACTTGTCTTAGTTAATTTACCTTCAATTTGGCCCAGTGACCTAGTCCAATATGACCCAGTTCCGAATTGACCAAGATATTATCAAGACAAACATTCTGACAAAATTTCAAGCTGCTGTAGCCAAAAAAGCGGCTTCTACATAGTTAACAAGAGTTTCCTTCAGTTTGGCCTAGTACCTAGATTCTGACCCAAAATAACCCATGTCCGAACTTGACCTACATATTATCACGACAATCATTCTGATAGAGTTTCAACATGCACAAGTTGAAAATGTGGTATCCAGAGTGTTAACAAGATTTCCCTTCAATTTGACCTAGTGACCTAGTTTTTTACCTCATATGGCCCAGTTTTGTAATTGTCCAAGATTTGAGATGAATCTTTTGATAAACTTTCATGAAGATTGGATGCAAAATGTAACCTGTAGATTGTAGGTGAGCTAAAAATAGGTCAAGACTGGAAGCCATATCTTTAACTTGATTATTTTGAAATTTTGTCTTAAATATTGTCTTGAGGATAGATAAGCCAAATTAAAAAATGGGTCATGTTGGGTAAAAAAAAATCTTTTTTAAATTACATTATGTTTCGGTCAACATTTTGGAACATTTTTAGCCGGTTTTCAAAATTATTTGGCTCTTTCAGAATTAGCCTACACGTGGCAAGACTGGGATAGTTTTTTCTTAAACTGGTTCATTGGTTTAGGAGGAGAAGTTGTTTGTAGGAACATGTGAACGGACAGACGACGACGGACGCCGGACAGTGAGTGACACAGAAGCTCACCTCGCACTTCGTGCTCAGGTGAGCTAAAAGCTAAAAATATAAATGATAATAATACAATGGTATGAATAGTAGCATATCGGTATATTGAAGTGTTAAAGTAAAGAGGTATACTACCTTTTTTATTTCGAAGCTGACAATGTGCCTGTGTAAACTGATCGGTCTTCCATGTTATGCCTGTTATCCTACAAGTTCAAATTAAATAATCACAATTGAAAAACTTATTAAACTTTGGAATGATATTTTTTTCTTTGTAATTCTAAAGTGCCTTTAGAGATATGCATAACAGACAACACATGTTTTAACAAATACCAGGTGTCACGTCTGCATATATTTTATTCAATGAAAGCATGACAGCATGACGGATAAACAAACATACTGAAGATATACGACGGAGAAATAAGTATCAACTTGCCGAGGCCAGCGATATGACATTTATATATATTTCATACAAATTGTATACAAGACGAATTTTGATGCAGAGCATCAAAGGACGCCGCGCATGATTTTGAAGCATGACTTAAAGGAAGCAGATGTAGTTCAGTACATTTAAATAACGTGTGAAAACAGACAGGATGTAAATATTTCGAACAAGAAGACCAAATGTCCCTTTATCATAACCAAAAAGGCCAAGATGTGCCTATATTGCTCACCTGGCTACCATAGCCTATAATAAAAGGTTACCATACAACATGAAGTTTCTTAATTTTTTACCAATACACGGTTTCAAATCGATATCTCGAAATGTTCGAGAGAAAAAAAAAAATGAAGATATCGCAAATTTCTGAGATAACGAGAAAAAAAAAATATCAAAAAAAATAATCGAGAAATCGAAATGAACTTTTCGAAAAAGAAAATTATATTTTTTTTCGATATCTCGAACTTTCCGATATCTCGAAATTTTCGGTATCTCGAACTTGTCGATATCTCGTACTTGTCGATATCTCGAACTTTCCGATAAAGTTCGAGATATCAAGAAAAAAAAAATTAAAGATATCGAAAAGTTATTGGAAAATTCGAGATATCGAGAAGAAAAAAAAAAAAAAAAAAAAAAAATCGAGATATCGGAAAGTTCGAGATATCGAAAGTTCGAGATATTGGAAAGTTCGAGATATCGAAAGTTTCGAGATATCGATATGTTCGATTTGTCAATAAATGTTCAAGTTAAAAACATTCGTTTTATCAATGTATTCGAGATATCGATGTGTTCGAGTCATCGGTATGTTCGAGATATCGATATGTTCGAGTTATCAATATGTTCAAGTTATTTGACCAATAAGACATTCGTTTTTTGCGTGTACAATGACCTCAGACAAATTTCGTACCTAAACCTCTTAATTTGCGAATGTCTAATCGAATGTCTAATGTCTAACTGATCAATTAGACATTCGTTTTTTTAATGTACATTGATCTCTGATGAATTTGGTACATAAATCTCTTAATTTGCGAATGTCTAATCGAATGTCTAATGTCTAATTGACCAATTAGACATTCGTTTTTTTAATGTACATTGATCTCTGACGAATTTGGTACCTAAATCTCTTAATTTGCGAATGTCTAATCGAATGTCTAATGTCTAACTGACTAATTAGACATTCGTTTTTTGGATGTACAATGACCTCCGACGAATTTCGTACTTAAATCTCGTAATTTGCGAAAGTCTAATGTCTAACTGACCAATTAGACATTCGTTTTTTTAATGTACAATGACCTCCGACGAATTTGGGTTATAGATCTTGTAATTTGCGAATGTCTAATCGAATGTCTAATGTCTAACTGACCAATTAGACATTCGTTTTTTGAATGTACAATGATCTCTGACGAATTTCGAACCTAAATATAGTAATTTGCGAATGTCTAATCGAATGTCTAATGTCTAACTGACCAATTAGACATTCGTTTTTTTAATGTACAATGACCTCCGACGAATTTGGGTTATAGATCTTGTAATTTGCGAATGTCTAATCGAATGTCTAATGTCTAACTGACCAATTAGACATTCGTTTTTTGAATGTACAATGATCTCTGACGAATTTCGAACCTAAGTATAGTAATTTGCGAATGTCTAATCGAATGTCTAATGTCTAACTGACCAATTAGACATTCGTTTTTTGCACGTACAATGACCTCCGACGAATTTGGTACCTAAATCTCTTAATTTGCGAATGTCTAATCGAATGTCTAATGTCTAACTGACCAATTAGACATTCGTTTTTTGAATGTAGAATGACCTTCGAGGAATTTGGTACCTAAATCTCTTAATTTGCGAATGTCTTATCGAATGTCTAATGTCTAACTGACCAATTAGACATTCGTTTTTTTAATGTACAATGACCTCCGACGAATTTGGGTTATAGATCTTGTAATTTGCGAATGTCTAATCGAATGTCTAATGTCTAACTGACCAATTAGACATTCGTGTTTTGAATGTACAATGATCTCTGACGAATTTGGAACCTAAGTATAGTAATTTGCGAATGTCTAATCGAATGTCTTATGTCTAACTGACCAATTAGACATTCGTTTGTTGCACGTACAATGACCTCCGACGAATTTGGTACCTAAATCTCTTAATTTGCGAATGTCTAATCGAATGTCTAATGTCTAACTGACCAATTAGACATTCGTTTTTTGATTGTACGTTGCCCTACGACGAATTTGGAACCTAAATATCGTAATTCGCGAATGTCTAATCGAATGTCTAATGTCTAACTGACCAATTAGACATTCGTTTTTTGCATGTACAATGACCTCCGACGAATTTGGTACCTAAATCCCTTAATTTGCGAATGTCTAATCGAATGTCTAATGTCTAACTGACCAATTAGACATTCGTTTTTTGAATGTACAATGACCTCCGACGAATTTGGGTTATAGATCTTGTAATTTGCGAATGTCTAATTGAATGTCTAATGTCGAATTAGACATTCGATATGTAACATTTGCGATTTTTCTGAATGTCTAATTGAATGTCTAATGTCTAATTAGACATTCGATAACCAAAATTAGCGAATGTCTAATCGAATGTCTAACGTCTAATTAGACATTCGAATATTTTTTTTGAATGTCTAATGTCTAACGTCTAATGCTCTGCCAACTTCACACACTTTTATAAATAGGCAAAAACATCCGGCGAATTTTGGGCCCGTAAACTAAACAATTAAAAACGCGTAGCCTAGAAAGTTTGGGAAAGGTGAACTTTTTCTCTGAGCTTTGATGAATTGGGTCAGGGCCGTAAACCAAACAATCAAAAACAGCGTAGCCTAGACAGTTGGGGAAAAGTTATTAAATTCAAATTAAATGTGTATAAGGTTTTGTAATAACGGTAGAAGACAAACGTATTTTGTATCTTGTTGTTTCTTAAATCAGTTAATACAATTTATTGATTCATAAAGGTTGTTTTTTTCAATCAAACAACAGAGGTTTTTTTAACAATAATAACATTGGTTTCTCCCTTTTCGATTACGTCACCCCATGGTACAAAATTAAAACCTATCCCATACTGACGCCGCGCTCCCACGCGGCGTCAATAAAGTGTATTCCCTTTTTCTACTGATGGGCAATTTGTTATCTCAACGAAAAGAATAATGCAGAACTGAATACAATGACGCTTTGATTTTACTAATCAACCAAGAACATTAAAAGATGATTGGTTTACTAAAGATTTAATCGGAAAAAAAATAATGACTGAAGGAAACAATTGTATTTTTAAGCCTTTTTTTCAATGAATTGTTACGGTAGCAAACAGAAGCAAACCCTCGAACCAAATAAACTTGTTCACGTTTGGTACTTACTGCTTATTAGCAGCTACACATAATATAAATATAATCCGTTGTTAAATTCAAGTTTGCTACAATATTTTAATTATATAATGCCCCCTCCCCCATTTAACCTACCGTTTGTTTCCCGGCTTCTCGTACCTTTTCTCAACAAAATAATTCTTCCCATGAGACTGGCTATGTTGAAACATAGCCTATTTAGTCAATTGGTGGAAGAAGAATGAAGCCGTCACAATAACTTTTGTCTACCATGGATCGAACTCGCGAATACTAGATTAAAATTTCTAGTCGTTACCAACTGAGCAATCATTGCTCGAAAAGTAGATTCAGAATTTTTATATATATATATATATATACACATATATATATATAAATATATTTATATATATAAACACCCAAAGGAAAACTTTCAATGAGATCAGATAAAAGTATATGATGAATTTATAACATTAACACTACATTTCATATATATGTAATAATAATCAAAACAACGTTCAATTGCACTTCCGAAGGCTTTTCTTTTGCGAATCTCTTTGGATGTATTTACGTATGTGTGATTATTTCATAAGTATATGTAATATATATACACAATAATACTTTAAAGAGGACAACTCACTTGCATCCTTTAGTTGAGCTAGAATTTAACCCAAACTTTTCTTTTAAACACTCTTCTAATTTAAGATATTGTACATCTCTGTCAAGCTTTGATTCAACTGCCATATGTATTTCCTCACTGTCTATTGCCAATGAAGAATTGTTAACGAACAAATCGCTTAGAGCTTTTGTAACTGTTTTTGTCTCGAGGTCTTTTAAGCGTTTCTCTAAAATATCAACATATAAAGTAAGGACATATTAAAACGCAAACATATTAATAAATTTTAAACCGACTCTAACAAGTTTTCTTATATAATATACCATTAATACAAATATGTCTTATTTCACCTGTTGTAGTATCGGCTTGAACGTAGTAATTGCAGTGAACGTGATTCATAGTACTCCAATTATACAAAAGAATTATGTATTCATGATCTCTTTGAGACTAACACATACTAGACTACGCGCCGCATCATGACCGTTGGAAACACGACAAGCACTTTCTAACCTATCAGGGCGTGTAATATTCAGTAAACAGAATATTGCAATGCAAACATTGATCGGGATTGAACGCTGGATTGAAGAATACTGTTGAAAGACATCCATAAAACACATGAGTAGGGAACTTGTAAGCGGATTATAACTGAAATTATCGAACGATCTGACTTTTATATGATCCAATATAGAAGGTATATGTTACATTTAACTAGTCATTAAGATAATGAGCTAACTGTTGAAATACCTATCTCTGTGCCAAATGTAGTTTTGTTTTCAATTAGGTCAGCTAGTGTGGAATGATGTTCCCGTACACAGACGAGAAATAACAGAAACCTTTCTTCGTTTGTTTCGATAATGATTTCAATCAGTTTATAGGACTGATTTTCTTTGTTATACTCCTCTGAAATCATGTTCTTGTCATCCCGGGAAAGGATCATCTTTTGGCAAAGATCATTTACCAATTCGCCGATATTTGTCTCCATCGCAAATTGCTGTGACCATCTCAACAGATTGAGTTTTAGTGTCTTCATAGATGTGTCGTCTGTAAAAACAACAACAACAACAACAGCGACAATTATATAAATAATGATAAATAAAAATAATTATAGTAATAATTATAATAATCATATTTAGATCATATGTATACGCGTTAAGCAAAGCAGAGTTCGTAAGCAGGTAAAATCACAAGTAATTAAAATTATCCTATATAGATCAAACATTCAGTTGTAAATAATTTATCTATTACATTTCCGATCGATGAAAGTTAATGCGATTTTAGTAAGTGACGTTATGTACTTAATGGAAATACTTAATTATGTATGTTAAACAAACGCATTGACGTATTTTCATATAATACATACGCATTTTATTCTCTTTCGAAAATGAAGTCAGCTATTTGAAAATAAGAGCAGCCCACAGCGATTAATAGAAACGACCTGTTATAACAGAGTACTTCCGTACTTATGACTAAAGAGTACTAATTAAATTGAAAGCCTTTGTGATTAACTGAAATCTGTATATTTGCCCAAGTTATAACAAAGTTAATAATCAGGCTTTTCTTATCCTTTGTTTTTTTATGTTTTATAGATTGTAAGTAGTCGAAAAGAAAGTTTTGCATTGATAACTTGCAGTCTGAAATGTAGACTTATCAGGATATTTTCATCGTCATTTCTCTTGACATTTAACTTCGTAGGGTAATTGTATGTAAACCACAAACCTGGACAAGATTCCTTTAGATCAACAGCAATACATTCGTGTTTCATTGTTAAGACTTCATAGATTCTGCCGACTTTAATGAATGCTTTCTCTTCTAACGTTCTAATGTTTTCACGAAGTTCGTTGTAAAAGGACGATCCACAGAATTTTGCTAATCTCAAAATATGTTCCTTAGATGTTTCAAAAGTTGATTTCAATGTTTCGCTTTCCACTGTTGAATGACATATTGTATTTCTTTCTTTACGCAGTCTATGTATATGGTTCCTATCATTGGGTTTAACCTCCAAATCCCCAAAGAATAGCAATATACTAGTAAGAAGACACACGTCAAAGTTAAATATATCTGGATCATCTTTTTCGGGATACATTTGCCTATATTGAGATGCATATACATAACCCCTTTCATATTCTTCTTTTACGGTAGATTCGACGCTATCTAAATGTTCTTTTAGTGTCATGTTTTTGCGACCCAAATATTTTTTCAATACTTCCCTTAGTGTCTCTGTTCCATAATTAATGTGCAGCTCAAACGTCTGGTGCCTTAAGTTCACCATATCGCTCGCGTCTGGTTTCGCCATTTTGACGTTTGTTCTTGTTCTTGTTTTCGTCTTATTGCTGCAAAACGGATAGGGGTGACGTGGTTGACAGTGGAAATTCAATATAGAAATGCATGCAGTTGAATGTATTTTGATATACTCCGTATCCGAAGGACCGATGTATGACTTTAAAAATAAAACATAAGGAGCATTCTATGCCAGAGCTATATCTGATAGCGTATTTACAATTAAGATATATTTTAGTTTTATGATAAACCAATATTTTATTATCAGAAATGCCTAGCAAAAAGAAGAGTGTTCATGTTACATTCTTAAAACAAACCAAATTATGACATAATACACTGACACATGAACATGTACCTATGATTTGATAATGATGTAGAACAGATGTGTCCTCTGCTACAATGGTTAGAAAGAGATATATGATTCTTCAAAAAATCGTTCATTCACCACGAAGTAGGACGTAATTTCATAAAAATACATGTTATTTGTTGGAATGTTACGGAATAGCTTAAATGAAATAAAGACAAACGGCGCCGTACAGAGAAAAAAACCAGTAACTAAAATAAAAGAAAGATTTATAGATAGCGACTAAGCTCTATAAACAATCTGGTCTAATCCGTTATGTCGTCTGCTGTGATGGCTTTAAGAGGATTCACGAACATTCTCTGCATCGGCTTGATGATGTCATGTATAAAGAATATCATATGGAACTATACCTTAAGGTTCACAAGTCACTATTAATAGTAGGCCTAAATACAACACAATAAATTTCGGTAGTCATTGCCTGTATAGTCAATATTTGGAGTGCGGGTATGTGTAGGATTCGAAAAAGGCTATAATTCAAATCTGTCTAATCCAAAACAATTATACGAAAAAAAAACATAAATGGGTTTTTTCGCTCATAAGTAACAGGTGTGTGATTTTTTTTATTTTTTTTTCAATAACCCATGAAGCTTTCTGAAAAGAAACTTGCAAAATAAACGGGGGGCCGCCATTTTGGAAATGCCCGATTATTGTCGTATAGTTAATCTTTAAAAAAAAAATCTAAATCGACATTTAAGGTCATAAAAGTGCTGTGTTATTTTCGTGTGATCTAACTTTTGTACGAAAAAGTTAAAAAGTAAATGGAACTTTGAAATAAACGACCGCAATTTGACGTCAGAACATAAACTTTGACTGTACCGTAGCCAAAGAACGACGTGACGTCATTTCCGTACCACTTCATTTGACGTAACGTCGAATGGAACGACGTCGTTTCCCGCAAAAAAAAGTGGTATGAACATTTAATATCTCAAATGCCTATGCATGAGCTATAGATTCACTCATACAAAGTATAATTATTAAATATTGTTGAAAAAGGATAACTTTCACATATTGAGCAATTGTACCTTTGGCGACAATCTTTTCCTACGTCGTCTTCTGCAAAGGAGTCAAAAAACGTTTCTATTAGGGAAAGGGTTAAGCAGGAATGTGACCCTTTCATATTTTGTCCAGACTGTTTGAAAAAGGGAGATGCCAGATGGCATCAGAAAAGGGCTGTTACACATTTGCTTCTTTACCATAATATAGGTAATTGATTAAGGACCTTAAGCATCTTGGCCCTCATGTTTAAACCTCGTTCATTATAACTGTTATTCATTGATTTTCTGAAAGTCTTTTCTTTATTATTTTCTGTTCGTAATAATAACCCATGAACCTTTCTGAAATGAAACTGGCAAAATCCATGGGGGCCATCATTTTGGGTATGTATAAAACTAGACGAAAAACACGGATTGAAAATAATTGTCGTCTTTTTAAACATTTTTTTTTTAAATCGATATTTAAGATCATTTAAGTGCTGTGTTATGTTGGAATTAATGTTTTCCCGTTCGTCAAAAAAACGACAGCATTAGCCTTCTACGCCTGAACCTAATTTCTTACTGTATCGTAGCCAAATAAGGACGTGACGTCATTTCCGTAGTACTTCATCTTGGTACAAAAAGTGGTATCAACATGAACAAAAAAAAATTCCTTTACATGAGCAATTGAATCACTCATTCAAAGTATAATTATTTATCAAACATTGTGGCAAAAAGGACAACTTTCTCATAAGGAGCAATTGTTCTTTTGGCGACAATCTATTCCTAAATCGTCTGTTGCAAAGGCCTCAGAAACCGTCTCTAAAAGGGAAAGTGTTTAGCAAAAATGTGACCCCTTACATAATTTGTTCCAGTCATATTAGTCGCCAGGTGGCATCAGAAAAGGGCTGATCTATTTGCTTCTTTACCATAATGCAGGTGATCGATTAAGGATCATCTTGGCCCTCATGTTTTAACCTCGTTCATTATAAATGTATTCCTTGATTTTCTGAAAGTCTTTAAATTATTTGTTTCTGTTCGTAATAATAGACGAGAGCAATACGAATTTCAAATATGTTTTGATAATGCAAGAAACATGACATTAACATTATTATTGTCTAGTCAATTACTTATAAATCCCTTTTAAGGGCCAAATTATGCTCTTTAATTTTTGTTTATAATTGTCTTGCGTTTATTTTCGTAAATAGATATATTAATATATGTCCACTATGCCTGCATAGACAGTGAAAGGAAAACTCAACCCGAAACAATAAACTGTTACAGAAATCGGTTTACCTACCCCGTATATCATAGCAAGGGACACATGTCCCTGAGTGCTCGTTTCATCGAGGCATATGTGATGTTATGTTTGTATATATAGGTACATGCTGAACATGTTAACATGCATGATTATATGTTGTCGAAAAATAATTTTAAACACAACGAAATCATAAAGCCCTACCTTCCTTTCAAATCGACCGGACACTGGAAGCCGCCATGTTGGACAAATCCATACATACGTGTACCGCCATAAATTCAAGACAGTGATTTGTTTACGTTGGAAAACTTTCTTCACCGATCTGAGAAATGAAAATAAACATGACACAAGTCAAATTAATTGAACATTCGTGTTCTTATTTGCATGTACGAGTGGTAATAGGACGCCTGTTCTCATTTTGAAACAAACCAACCTGCTTTACAGGTTTATCTGCCAACATGTAAATAGAATGATAATAAATATCAGGAATTATTGAAAGTCTTCTTACTAGTTATAAAATATATTTCAATAGAACGGCTAACCTATTACCCTGTACCAACATTTGTTTATCAAAGCACTAAAAGTGCTCAAAGCAAGGTGTTAACTTCAAATTACATTTGAACCTGTATCTACCGATCCCAAAGGTCTAACAATAACACTTTACAATAGCACTTTGTAATGTCCATATATTGAATGATATAGGAATTGATCGCAAAATGCTGTACACAAAGTATTTGGGGACTATCGAAATATTGTTCAAAGCGACGTTAAGTGAAAAGTTAAATGAATTCATTTTAAATCCCAACATTGTGAAGGAGTTGGTTGTCAAGAGGTGTCAACGGACTTTTGCATCACTGATATGAGGAAATTATAAGACAAAAATGAAAACTATCATTATAAAATTACATTTTTGTAAAAAAAAAAAAAAATGCATAGACCGGGAATCGAAACCTGCTCTACCGCGTGGCAGGCGAATATGCTTACCTCTGCACTAGCCTTACCATTTAGTAGTGTATTTACTATATGAAAAGCGTCTTGTACATTTTATTCGAAACGATTTTAAAAATACTGAACCTAGATAAAATAACACATGGGGTGTATATATGTGAACTATTTATTTTATTTTCATTTCAATTATTTGAATAATAATGGCATTAACACGAATACGGTAAGACGCATACAAGTGGAAGAAAGAAAGATGAAATTAGCATCATACAACATGCACTCGTAAGAATGACACACGAGATGTCACATGCATGTACGATGTAAGAAAGAAGACAAATGAGCATGTAATGTTCATAAATAAGAATGTCATCTAGACCAATAGTGTTTTGGCGGATATCCCCCTCCATACATATGAACTGTTCCAAACTTTACATGTAATCATAAAAATGTGGTACTTCAATGGTAAGATGAATATGATTCAAAATGTTGCAATCACACAGTGGATTCGTTATACTTATACCGGTGTTAAAAACATTTGTTTAGCTATGGGTTTTTTATATGTCAGGTATCTTCAGTCCACCTTATTGATTGGTCGACCAAGCAAGGGAAACCAAGTTCCTGTCTTTAATAATACATAAGACGATACAAACAAGAAGACCTCTTGTGCGACGGATACTAGAACCTAATGCCCCTGTAAAGGTCGATACAGAAAAAGAGGATTATACATTTACCCCCCTCATGGAATGCAAGATTGAGCCAAACATTAATTTTCCTGCAACACCGGGGCCTCTGTACACGGGTGATGAAGACAGAATCAGCTGTCAGATGCAGAGACAATAAAAACCCGAAGGGTAGCTGTTGAATGTTTTCATGTGGAACGGATCATATCGTGACTTCAAATTTACTGCATTCAGAATAAACAACTTGACATTTGCCAGTTATGATTTCTAGTTGTCGTATTACAGTTCATGTCGTCATGTTGAATTAAGAGCGGTAATATCGACCCGAAAACTTAATCTTTCGACTTGTCAATGTCAAATATTCAGCGCGACAAAATGAAATTAGACACCCAATTTCAAGTTGCCATGCCTTAAAGTCTACGAGTCGATAGCGGAAATAATTCAAAAAGTTGTCGTTTACTATGACATAGCCAAGAATTACAACAATTGAATGTTTTAATTTAACCTGTTACCTAAAAGTATAATCTAGAAATGTAAGTAAGTTTTCGATTCTTTTCATTTTTAAGTAATTAATGAAAAATATGAATAATCCTAGACAATAGATAATATATTTCTGAGAAAGAGTAGAACTCACTGAAAGTAAACAATACATTGCTCATTAAAACGATTTCTATGTTTTACACAATGATTTACAAAACAATGTTTCAGACGTATCATAAGTTATCTACGTCAGCTAAAGAATTGAAAAGCAGTTTTTCCGTTTTCTCAGCCCTTATCGACATGCAACCAATCTGCAAAAGACAATTTTAAAAAACATCTAGGCAAAATTATTGAAAATGTCTGTATACGAATGTTTAATTACTGAAAGCGTTGAAAACATTCTGACAAAAGGGGAATAATTCGTTTGGTCACAATGTTTTCAAACTGCGTCTGCTGAAGAGGCTTCAGAAAGTGTCAATATGTAGGAAAGGATTAACCTTTTCCAACCAAGAGACGACTTCTGATATAGCGAAAGTAAACGACATATTTAAGAGAAAAAGATAAATTTCGCATCATGAAAGATTACTGCTTTTACAACAAATATTTCCATTAAATTTCAGAATTGTATTTCAAAGAAACTGCTTCAAATTCGTTGTTTAGCTTCTTTTTTTAAGAAAAATAAAATAAATCTGAATTTTCTGAAAATGCGTATTTAGTATTTACTCTATTATTTTCATTTCGTAATACATATAGTGATTATGCAAAGACCAAAAATTTACCCTTATCATCGTCAAGTCAATCAATTTTGCGCGCGTGAAGAGGGTATCAAATTGAACCCGAGAACATGTGTCACAGGTGTGTCTGAGGTACTATTTATTTGGTCATGTGATAACTAAGAAGGACTGAAGCCTGGTCCAGCTAAGATCGAGGCTATTACCAAAATAGGAATACTCGATAGCCGCGGGAAGCTGGATATCTTCCTAGGCATCGTAAATTACATGTCGAAATTCCGCCGAATTTAGCTTAGGTCAAGTCCCCCCTCGGGACCCTCTTGAAAGAAAGAGACATAATCTCACTGGGATGAACAACATGCGAAATCTTTCCAGCACCGAGACCGATGCAAGTAAAACGGTTAGGTTAGGTTAGGTTGTTGTCTGATGAAAGATGGACAAACAATCGCGTACACGTCCAAGAGTTTGTCAAAATGAGAACTTATGTAAGCGTATATTGGAAAAGAGCTATTAGGCGTGTTATTCGGTTGCAAACGCTTTCATCAGTTTCCGTATGGTAGACCAGGTACATGACATTGTGATCATAAGCCCATAGCGTCAACAATGAAGAAGCCACTATCAGAAGCTCCACTGCGTATTCAAAGAATGATGCTTCAACTTCAAAGGTATGGCATCATTGTCGAATATGTTAAAGGTAAAGATATACCTGTCAGTGATTGTTTGTCACGACACTCAGTTCTGGAAACATTTCAACAATTTCTAGATCGCCAAGTGCATGGTGTCAACAATTAATTGTTTGTTACATATAGTAGAATAGAGATCATTAAAGCCGAAATAAAAATGGATCCACAAATGCAAAAGTTAAAGAAAACTATTGCCGATGGTTGGCCAGATTAAAGATCTAAATCCGATCCATCGATTATAGAATATTGGATCATCGCGTTGAACTTGCATTCGAAAACGATCTTACATTGTGTGGTCTAAATATTCTGATCCCAAAGGGTTTTCGAGAGGTAATGGTTACATAGGTTCATACTGGGCATTTAGGTGTTACCAAAACACTGCAACGTGCAAAATATATTATCCCTTTGCCGGGCATGCCAAATCATATTACTGTTCATGTGTTGAATTGCCCAATATGCCTTACTCATAGAGACTCAAACGTAAAAGAGCCTATAATATCGACAGTCTTTCCGGATAGGCCATATCAGAATATTGCTGCATATTTGTTTCATTTTGATAAAAATGATTAACTCTAAACAATTGATTAATACAGCCGATTGTTCTAGGTCGACTATTTGCCTGATACGCGAGCCGCTACAGTAATTCACAAATTGCATGTACATTTGGCACGAAAAGGCATCAAAGACGTATTAATTTGTGACATGGTCCTCAATTTTCAAGAGCAGAATTTCAACAGTTCTGCAAGATATGGAAATTTTAACACAAAACATCATCACCACTTTACCCACAAGGAGATTCTTTGACAGAAAGGGTATAGGGATTTCGAAACAGTTCATGCGCAAAGCGAAGGACAGTGAGCAAAAGCCATATATTGCATTTCTAGGGTATAGGAATACACCTCTAGATTGTGGTTACTCTCCTGCATAACTTCTTTACAATAGAAGAAAAAAGTCAGTTTTACTTATAACTGAAAAGCTATTTTACCCAAACTCGTAAATCACAATAAATTACAACAATCAGACAAATCCCAAATGTAAACAAATTAAAAGAATCTAGAGGGTAGGCACACCCTGATATTTTGAATCGTTTACATATTCATGAGTATACAGATAAACAGCATTCCATAAATGTGTAACCGCAAGTCAGTTCGTTCATAAATAATATATATATGAATTGTTATTATATTTATTTGCTTTGCTTTAATTTGTCCGTGCTTACAAATCATTTCTTTTCATGACAAGGGAGATGTAGTAATTTGTAGTATACGTCCCATTATTGAAATGGACTATACTTTTCCTAATTTGTAATAAGCATGCCCATTAACTCATAAATATATCGCTTGTAACTCGCTCGCTCTATCTTTCTCTTATTAGACGTTAAGTAATTATATATTGTTGAATAAAGTTGCAGAAACATCACATACTTGTTTATTAATAATCTCATCAGAGAAATGCTTAACTGTACATTCGTACAATATCAACAACACAACAAATGTACATATTGAATAGTTCTGAGGCATTTACAAAGTTTACTTGCATCCAAAGATTCACCTCTAACTATGGTATAGTTGCTTTCCATTATCTACTAAATAGAGAAAAAGAAAAATGTAAGCTCGGCATAAAAACCGTATCCTCCATAGGTTAACTAATGACTTTAAGTTGAGTGACCTTACCAACTGTTCTAAAACGTCTGTAATTCTAAAACCAGATCCGCTAGCGTATGTATTTGGTTTGATTACATTTTAAAAAACTATTATAATGTCGATCAAATGAAAACAGGCTAAGAATAATGAGTGTCGTGTAAAAAATGTGTTTACCAATACCCGAAAAAGTAAACATACAATAAAAAGGTATAAAAATAAAAATTCTGATGAGAAAGGTGAAATTAACAAGAGGTCCATGATTGCCTTGGATCGCTCAACCGAGCTATGTAATATGATTTGTAATGCAAACCAGAGTAACTCATTTTGCGGTCAGGTAAGCTCATACAAGAGGCACAATGCCCAGTATAGCTCCATTTGCCAGTTGTCACAATGCGAAATAACCCAACCCAATATTGTCTGTCTTTTGTCAGCTGATTATGACTGGAGGAAAGTGATATGACACAAAAGAAATGTTTATATACCAGTTAGTATTTCAAAATCAGCCATATATTTTCTTACACTCTGGGCAATACTGATAAAGCAACCTCAGCTTCTGTCGACTATGTTTTTATCCAATCAACAGGGCTTAATGGAATCTTGAAGAGGGTCACTCAATGAAAGTTTTCTTAAAATAATTTGAAAAACGGTTAGGTACTTTCAGAGCAGAAGATTTTTAAAGTTTGTCACTATAGCCATATTATTCAAAACAGCCTCGCTCGCAGGCGGCCATGTTTTTTTACCAATCATCATTTAATGAATTTATTAGAGTGTCACCTAAAGACTATTTCCTGCCGACCCCTTAAGGGGAATAAAACATGTGTTTTTATATTTTCGGTTACCATGAAAACTAGAGTTCTGAATCGTTAACAAATGAAGGAATTTGCGTGAGGACATTGAGAGGATGCTTGCTAAGAAGTTTCATCCAAATTGACCCACTGATTACGAGGAAGAAAATGTTAACGCACGACGAACACCGGACAAAGGGCGATCCCAATAACTCACCTTGAGCTTTTCGTGCTCAGGTGAACTTAAAACACAACGGTCTCGAGAGCCTAGCACCCATTTCTGGGAAGGGGGTTGGAATGTTAAAATTCCAGTGACATCAGTTGTGTTCAATCTGAACTGGCCACTTGTTTGGCCGCCTAATAGTCAACGTATGTGCATGCGTATTGCATAACATGTATAGGTTACATCATAACAAACAAACACTTTTACATATTTACTACATACGTACATTTTCCTGAGGTTTCCATTCAAACATACTTATCGTGTGTACAGTACTTATTCGGTAATACATTCCATTATTGTTTCAGTTGAAGACAAATTTAAATTTCGTTATATATGGAGAAAGATTTATAACTGCTTGGTACAAATAACAAAATATTATCATATTTTGATAATGGCCAATGCATTATGAACTAAACAGAACAGAATCTTTATTTACATCTGACTTGAACAAAATGTTCATCGTCATATACAGAATATTTTAACATACATGCAACAATGGCAATTGTTTAATATAGTCATGGAATAACACAATTCAAATTTCATAAAGATGTTGAAGGCGGAAGTAACCATAATTGCTCATGTTTTCAATTTGATATTGCTTTATAAAGAGACTTCTCCGGTATCCCTTAATTTTCCAAAAATAACAAAACACACGCGCGCACAGAACAGAGCATGGCATTGAGAGTGTCATTTGTAACTGACCCAGACATCCCCACTGACACGCAAAGCAAGTATACGCGTGCTTATTAACACGTATACATACCATACACACGCGCACACATAACAGAGCATGTTGTAGTACATGTTGTAGGTCAAAGCTATCTCAAAACAACTTCCTTAAAACTTTAAGAATAGTTTAATTTAATTAATTAAATGTCCTGTTATCATACTGATTGTTCATTTTAGGATTGGAGACTTATATTGGACGTCCCAAATTAGATTTCATCTTGTTATCTCTCAATTCTTCTTTAACTTTGAATGTTATTAACTCATAGACATAGATAGATATATACATATTTACTTCTAGTATCTAGGCCACACGCTCATACAACAATATAAAATTACAATATAACAGTGAGTGGAAATAATATAAAAACAAGAGGGCCGCGGATCGAACGCCAACGCGCGTCTGTTTTTTTTAAGTCTAAATTACTGAATGATTATTAAAGCAAACGTAATGTGACTTGGTATAGACATACGTATTTTTCCTAGGAACATTTTCTTTTTTATTTGATAATGTTGAAGGGTTTTGAGTTATGAGCTAATGTTAACGTTTTGTGACGACGTAGACGCAGACTACGACGCCAAGAGTATCACAATAGCTTGACATTATTTCTTCGAAAAACAGACAAGCTAACAAATACAAATCATGATCTAAAAGTAGGGATGGCAACGGTTACCAATTTACTAACCGGTTACTCGTACAATTTTGTAACCGGTTACCCGGTTAACCGTATAGATTCATAGACAATAAATATCCACTCTTTTAGACTAAAACATAATCAAATAATGAACTATCTTCTCTCAAGTCGAATTTAGCAAACCAAATGAGAAAGTCTTGTCGGAAATGTTATTTAATTTCTAACAAACAGTATAACCGTTTGATGTGATTGCTATTGAAACAAGGGAACTTAAAAGTGTGAATAAATCAAATGCTGACCGAAAATTCAGATATTTATGATTTGTAATATTCAAAAGTTTAAGTTGTATGTTGAAAATCTGAAAAGGTACCTTTAAATTAGGCCGATTGCCAAACCAATCTATTGTTTTATTTGCAATTTTCCGAAAATCAATGACCTTATATTACATTACATGTAATCCATAATCACCCTTGATACTGTTTACTCAATAGACAATAGACATAAAACTGTACAGCTATACAGACGATTAGCTAAACCAAACTCTAGCAATTTATGTTTTCACGAACAAGACGTTGATTTTGCGAACTTAGTTTCGGTGTATTTTAAACCCCATTGCTGACCTTTATGTTCCTACTCGAATACAGTACAGCGTTCAGGAGACACTCAACAGTACAACTAAACGTTAAAACCCCGTTTAATAAGGCGAAACGAGTTCGGATTTCACGGACAAACAATGACAATCTGGGTTTTCGCGAAAGGAGTTTCGGTTTCGGTTGATCGCAGCGCACATATTCGGTACAAAACAATCAATATCAGACTGTGCTTACTCCAGTCCTTACATTCACTAATCGTATGATAAATACAAAACAAGGTAAAATAAAGGCATATAGAGTTGTTTTTGCTTGAATAGGATTTTACGCCGTTTTCAACAGTATTCATTTTAATCAAGGGGTGTAGTTTATAATTTACCAGTACTAGTGGTATTATAACTATCACGCTAAGATGTATACTCGTTTTGCTATAAACCTTTAAAAATTCGTATTGAAATATCTTTCGTCAAATTAAAAGTGCTGAACTCCAGATTATAGATAGTATAGTCAAAGATTTAAAACTGTCCAAAGGTTATCTTGAAATATTAGAATCGTATTGTCTGGGTTAAGATTATAGTAATAATTTCCCTTTTAAGTACAATGTTGTAGAAGGTAAACTTACCTGCAATCCACAGTACTGTGCAGACTCCGATGTGAACAGCTCGTGTGGTTGTCTTTACTTCGTTAACTAATTATCTAAATACGTCTCAAATGACCATGTGTCTTGTTCTAAGTTCAAGTAGTTTCTGCCACCAGAAGGGGGGTTACAAGCGCAAAGTCATTATGCCGTTTCCTCTGTGCATGCCCAGTCAACCATTTCCTGGGATGGTCTGAAACGGTTCTTACCCGAGTACTACGGGGTCGTCTCGAAATACCACATCCTCCAAACCTCCGCCCCACCCCCACACACACACGTTTTAAAACTCTCTATGTCCTGGGCTAGTTCTACTCCTGCATCCATTGACCTCCGGGTTGTCCTTCCATTTCAAGGTCAGTTCCTCATCTGCACCCTTATATCCTTTTGCTCTGAAATCATCCAGTTCAAAACGTGGCTGCATTCAACAAATGACTATTCTTTAATATACCAGCCCGTCCTCAGTTCGAGGCTGCATTCAGCCAGTCGTATGCCCAGTCAGCCCATCCTCAGTATGTAGCTGCATTCAGTCAACTGCCCATTTCTTGTATGCAATAATTCTTGGATGATTTAGCCTGTTTCTTTTAACACAGCCATAAAGCTCCAGCCCGTTCTATATTCCATATGCCAAAACACAGAAACTCTTGTCAATTTGATTCTGATTTAACTCCGCAATTTCCACTATGTATGCGGGAGTATTGTTTCTGAGTCCTTCACCTATTGCCAGATGTGGCGAAACAGTTTCCCCAAAGGTCTTATCTAGGCAGATCTTCCTTACCGCTTCTTTTTGGTCGGCATTAAAACTAGCCCCCTTCAACGAGGAGCTAAAGTAGCAATTTGGAAAGGCATTCATCCATTCCTTGGCAACCTCATAATTGCTAAAGGAGGTATGCAGATATATCCTCTGGAACCTGGAACAATGTTTCTGAAACATGTTTCGGCACCTGCTATGGACTTCTAAACCCAATGGGTCCCCTTTCGTTCCTCTGAGGTAGACTCTTTTGACAAGTCCTGCTCATTTCAGGATCCTTTATAAGGCAGCCGCTTCGGCAACCCAGTTGTCTTTAGGGACGGAGAAGTCCAGTCCGACTTCACTGATCCCTACCACTCTACTGCTGTGGATTTGCTGCTCCAATTCTACCTATTTCTCTGGTGTCGTTTACTGCACCTGTTTGGGATGGACACCGACAGCAATCTCCCATTTTGGGTTTGTTGGGTAGCTCACTTTACCTTTACTGGATAGGTTGTATACCTACCTACGGGTAGCTTAATAGCCTCCTACATCGATATCCCTCTTGCCTGTCTTTCCTCAGGCAACAGCTTGTCTAGGTGAAATGGCTATCAAAGGCTTCTTTTTCCTCAGTCTCTGTCGTGTTCGAGTTGGGGTGCGCCCTTCGAAAGCACCAGCATTGTCGAATCCCCCCTTGAATACTTCTTTCCTATATTCTGGAAAACCTCCGCATAGGACAGAGTAGAAACATTAATAGGAGGCTGTGTGCCCCTTGTCTATCTTCTTTTCCGAGGTATTTTTGGGGGTCTCTGGACTTTTGGTGCCAAGTCAATTCCCAGCGGTCTCCTCTACTCGTCAGAGCTTAATTCAGACGCTCCACCCTCCTTTCTGGTATGCAGGGTTTCGGGTCCTTCTGTACAATCCATACTCTCTTTGCCCTCTTTTGCAGCAAGCAGAGCTCCAGCTTCCGGATTGATTTGACTGAATCCACACTGTTGAGTTCTTATAGGCAAGGAATATTTTTCTTGAATACCCTCTGTTTGTGTAGGCAAGGATCCATTGGCGTTCTCGTCAACCTCCTTGGTCCTCTCATTTTCCTCAAATCGGGCAAAGGATCCTGCTGATCCGTTGTGAGTTGGTTCAGAAGGTGACACAGAACCCTCCAATGAAAGAGTTTCGCTGGGGATGTCATTGAATTAAACTCTCCGGGTGCACTCACATCCATGTGCCATCAACCAGGCTTGGGAATAGTTCAAAAGGTGGAATAGAACAGACATGAGTGAAGATCAGTTGTTGCTGCCCTACATACAATATCCTTTAAACTAGACCAACATATTTAGCTCTACGTAAACACACCACATAACAGACGTCTAAAATTTAACCTAAACATTTAAATATTCATTTGACAATCACCGCTTCTCTGTCCCGTTTATTTGAATTGACTATCTCCCCTGTTGATAGCTTACGATTATACAGGCGACACTTTGATTGGCTGACGCAAAGGTCAATCTGCGATGACATGTTCTAGGCAGTGTTTGACTGACGCCAAGGACAATCTGAGAAATGTACTAGGCAGTGTTTGACTTGGTGATGATTTGGATAACCATATGTTACAAATATCCTTCGCTGGTCAAGTGGACATGTCATTGTGAGCAATTTACATACACTTACCAAATAAAGAAAAGATCAAACGGTTACAAATGTTTTCTGAATAGTCCACATTGCTATCAATTGTCTTACGTATGCCCCGAATTCTGGACCAACCATTACTCCCTGCCTGAAGGTGTGATTTAACTGACTTTGACAATACAAGCTGGCAAAACGTGTTGATCAGTGACAGCATAACTGATAGTTAATACAGGGACACTATATAACGTATGTATTATATGTAATATAGTTTCCCTGGTTAACCTAATAAACAATAGGTCAGAATGGCATATTAAATAATAACATTGATGATATTACTTATTTTACATCAATTTAACAGTGAAATATGTTGGATCAAGGACACTATATAACAGGGATATGAAACGAATCGATAATTTCCTTTTTATTCGTCTCGCTGTAGTTTCGCAAAAATTCACAAGGCCTTATTTCCGCGATGTCACTCGATTGGACTCGGTGAAGAAAAACGAAAGTTTTATAAAAAGTGAGTGCTCGTTGAAAGTAATGTTTCTATTAAAACCAGTTTTATCTCAGTTTGTTCATTTCTTCATTTGTTTCGAACCAATTAAACATCTTAAATCACCTATAATTCACTATTTGTAGGTGAGTGTGAATAACGGATCTCTGCAAAGGAGATTGATCTACGCGGTGATATTCGCGAGTCACTTGATCAACAGTGTTAGCTTAGAAACAGTTCGTATTTTAGATATACATGGATAAACATTCTAAAATGCATTCTTCACAAATCAAGACATCTCTTTTGAACATGAAAATAACATTCAGTAAGTTAAAATTGCTATTAAAAGGGGAATTCGACGTGGTATTTATCTCGATATTGACACATAACAGTCTGCTGCAAGTATACTAACTAGGCACTGTTTTGCTCATTCGTAAATAAAACAAGAAAACATCAATGCAAGTCAAAAAATACTTAAAACATCGGAATATTAATTTCATTTTAGATGTGTCATAACTTAGGTGTTTTTAAACAAATGCAATTGTAATAGGTTCAAGACATTTAAATTTGTATTTTTCTAATAACAACTCATCCTCCTATGTCATTTCCGAAAACCTATTAAAAATATAAGTCGCGGGCTTCTGCCCGGCGACTAATAAATGTTGAATGATTGATCGTGGATATGTAATGTTCTAACAAACCTGTTGAATGCCGAGAATAATTTAGACTTATAGGAGAATAATTGATTAAAACTAAGTCAATGCAAGGAACAGAGCGATTTTTTCCCACATGCCTAATGGTTATGTAGCAACGAAAAAGGAGGGGGGGGGGGGCGGGGAATATCAGATACCAAATTGGTTTATGTTAATTCTAACATAAGTTTTTAAGACATAATGATAATGGATATTTCTTTGTGTGTGTCATTTTCAACGATTAATTCATGATCAAATGTTTCATATTATTAAAAAAATCCAACAAAAAGGATAAAGTGAAGAATAATGATTCATTAAATATTTGTTTAATTTCCAGAATGGCCAACAAATATGTAAAAGCAGAAGGCGACGAATTGGCAGGAAGCCTAAGAAATTTGGATACGACATTTTACAAGCGGATGGCCGAAGGGAAGCTGAAACCTAATCATAAAGAATAATACATCGAGGAAAAAACACAGTAGGTTAGCGGGGTCCATCAACTGTGTGACACCCCCTGTCTCAATATGTCGAATTAGCTAAGTCAGAGGTAGCCAGATAGAAAAGGCCAGTGTAGCCCTCAATCAATCACGTTTACAACATAACGGAACGGTGGACAGTTATTCCATAGACGTCATGGATGGAGTATGAGACGAATTGATAATCATTTTCCTCCTGTAATGAATCGTGTTTTGTGAATACTAAGGACAATAAATAGTGATTAGTTATTTTGATTGCTTGATTATATGATACAATTATAGATTTTTTATTAATTTCTTTGGTTGTTTTCTTTTATCCAATGTGCTGCTTATTTAAAGTTCACTGTCATAACCACTTTGATCGAAGATCTTTCAAATGATTCGGATATACTGATATCTCGATGAGAGCTTCGGATGATATATAAAGTGTAAACACCGGGTTCAGAACTAAGGAAGATATCACGCATGGGTGACTTCGGTTAGTCGTAGGTCCTTTATTCAGCTCCGGAAAGGTCGTGGGCGAGATCTTTCCAACGATTTTTATGGGTTTAAAACATTTCTCATATTACATTACTCGAAAACGGCTGAAAATTGAACCGACAACCCCTGGTTAAATTGAAAGGTATTGGTGTCCTTTGTCATTTGGTAGCATCAAGCGAAAGAATTAAAGCGTTGAGACATAATGGGTAACGTTTTGAACAACAGTAATACGCACATGTTAGTGGTGTTACAGACATGTGTCAACTGTGTCAGTTGGGTGCTATTCCTCTATTATATAACGTGTGGAAAGTTCTATTTGCATGACGTACAACACAGTATGTACCTTAAGGTTTCGGGCATTAACATAGTGAAAATGTAACTCTCTCTCTCTCTCTCTCTCTCTCTCTCTCTCTCTCTCTCTCTCTCTCTCTCCTCTCTCCTCTCTCTCTCTCTCTCTCTCTCTCTCTCTCATCTCTCTCTCTCTCTCTCTCTCTCTCCTCTCTCTCTCTCTCGTCTCGCCCTCTCTCTCTCTCTCTCTATATAATATATATATATATATTTCTTCCTCTCAGCTGTCAAGTATATTG